>CM044394.1:12965000-13397500 GCA_024322285.1 Musa beccarii
TGTTGTATTATCCAAAACACATATAGAAACTCATAAACAATATTTTGAATATCATATAAAAATATAAAGAATAAAATAAGACCATAATATAATATGATCTATCTATCAATCTTTGAATGGCCCTTAACCATAAGCCTCTCATGTCCGTAAACTTCATCCACCCATGTCTTTAAATGTTTGTGGTCATTCCATCACCCGAGCAAGCGACATCAACGAGTAAAGAATATATATGCAATATAATAAGGGAAATGTTAAGCCAAAAACCAGAATGTAATTGGTTCAGCATGTAAGGATTTGACCGCACATGGTTTTTGAAGATTAAGTCCTCTGTGGAACATGATAGATGAAGTTATGAATCGTGGAGGCTGGATCAGCCTTTTGAGATATAGCTTGTTCAAGTGCAAGATTGAAACTCTCCATTTTCCTCGAGCCAAAATCATTTTTCACATATGCATGATAAAATGATTGTAATAGATTGTAATATGTCAAACAAGAGATACTGCAATTTATCCAAGTAAATCACTTAAGTCAACGCTGGTTTGTCTGAACTGGAAAGGAATTTTTTTTTTTTTGTTTTGATTAGAATGAAATGAGAGAATAATCTCCGAATTTGCTGAAACGCAGGCATGAAATGAAGTCACAACATGGACTGCTGGGGCTTACATGAACTTCAACATGCTGAGTTGAAACCGGAAGAGTTTGACAAGATCTAACACATCGACATCCGAACATCACATCATTACCGATCCGATATCTAGTAGGATGTTCCATCAAATTCGACACAACGTGATGTACAATGACGTCAAACTGCAACTACAGAGTCCAATGGTCCGACCAACTCTTCACGTCCAAGTAACATCCAAATGATAACCATGCCTAAATATTAACTCACAGTTCGAATCGACGGTTATAAATCTTCCAAATCCTTGATTATTCTTGTTAATTTTTCAACACCAAAACATCGAACGAGAGTTTGTGTCTTTGCGCAACTATATCCATCCTAACACCGGCTTCACAGTAATACTTTGACAAAAACCAGATTCGGGTCGCATGTTTCTTACCGGACTTGGATTCGGGCATTCAGTGAGATCCGATTCGATAGCAACTGCGCGTTCACGAATCGTTTGCCTTTTCGACGTATTATGCCTCGCTGGCGGCAACCACGGTGCATCAGCCAGTGTTCCGAAACGTGGACGGTGCAGATCAATTGTGTGACGTGTCGGGCTTGACTTTTTTTAGCTGCTGCCTGAGGGAACAACATACCGCTCAACTCGCTCCCAATCTCGTCTCCGCGAAACACATCCTTTCCGTTTTCCCATCGGCAATGGCGGAAGAACCCCAGACCGATCGCTCTCATCCCCATCCGACACCTCCAACCACGAATAGCGCTGTTACACCTCAGGTGCGTGTAATTGTTTGGATCCCTTCGACCGCGCCCATGGCTTGGCCGTCTCTTTTTGATTCATTTGCTGGATCGGATCGGTTTCGTTAGAGGTAGGGTTTGTGTCTGCCGACATGTGGGGGAAGCACGATTATTCTGCTTTCTTGTCCATTTCGGAATTTTATGATTATACGTCTCGCTTCCATTCGTTCAACTCTGCGTTTGGTGACTTCGGTCCTGAGAATCGACATCTGGGCTTCTCGTGTTTTCTCTGAGTCATTGGTTTATAACTGGAGTTTGGAAGCGTTAAAGATTTAGTCTTTTTCCTCGCTTTTCTCGTTACATCTCGTTTGTGAAGGGTAATCGGTGTCATTCGGGAATATATGAGCCATATGGGCGGTAAGTAACCATCTGAAGCGAAGTGATAATTTCCCCTCTTCTCGAGGAAAATATAATATATCAGCTTGTGTAAATTCTTCAACGTAGATGTTAAAGTTGGATTTTTT
Organism: Musa beccarii; assembly: GCA_024322285.1. Taxonomy (NCBI): domain Eukaryota; kingdom Viridiplantae; phylum Streptophyta; class Magnoliopsida; order Zingiberales; family Musaceae; genus Musa; species Musa beccarii. Next base: position 12,966,888 of record CM044394.1, read on the forward strand.
TTTTATTTTTTTTTTTTAGTGCACATCTCTTTTCTGTGCACTACTAATTGCATTGGAGAAATTAATTCCTCTAAGAAGGGCCCAATTATTTTTGTCTTTTGATGGTTACTGACCTCATATGTGTTGGCAATTCAGGTACCTGGTATTTCTGGCTTCCAGGTTTCTCCACTCATTTTGCCTGGAATGCTTCCTATGCAAAATCCAGATTACAATGAACATGGATCAGGAATTTATGCTATTCCACATCTTCCATACACGAGGCCAATGGCTGGGTTTTCTCCGAATACTCTCATTCCATTAAAGTATAACATACCAACGTACGCTTTTATTTCCTTCTGCTAAAATCATATCATCTTTTCTTTTGGGTTTAATCAAATTGTAGGCATTTAAATCGAGTCTCTTTTAGTTTCTTAAGACTTCGCCTGATATTTGTGTTGTTAAAAACAAGGAACCAGGCTCACCTGTGAAGCCTCTGCAATGTAAAGATACTTGCCTAAAACTGGATATAAAATGAGGTGTAGCTTTGTCATGTTTGCATTCAATCAATAATTTTCAGTTTCTGAATACAATGTTGAAGTTCTTTGAGAAAATTTACTTTAAGCAGTATTGCCCATTTGATCCTTCGTTAAACTTAAGTGCACACATAAGCTTGAGAACATATTTTTGTTGAATTATTTTTCACGGTAATAGCTTATGCTTTTCTGGTAATTTACTTTTGCCAATTTGTCAGAGGGATTTCTGTTAGTTAGAACATTGTTACTATTATTATCCTTGCCGTTTTGTCCTTGGTTTTGGTATATTAATCCAACTGCATCTTCTTTTTTCTGATTCTCATTTGTCAATCTGTCATGTAAATCAATGTCCATCTTTTGAAATTTTTTTTTGCAAGATACTGTTTCTTGAAAAGCAAGATATAAGAATGTGAAGAATGGACTATATTCAGTCTAAATATTATTAATTGTACAATTGGTAACCATATAAATTTGCATTGCGATTGTGCATTAGCATGTTATTTAAACAGGTAGAGAATACAAACAGCATCCTTCTGCCTAAATGACTACCATGAAAATAGAGCACCTATTGCTTTGCGGAATCATACCTTTTGACTGTTGACCACTTTATTATCACGATTTTGCTGAAGGATTATATGTTGTATAGGAATGGTGACCAATTTTTTGATGATAAGCCTGACTGCTTAAGATAAAAAAGAAATTTTGAGTTCTATAATATTTACATTCTTAGCTGAACAAAATTCTTTATTGCCTTTCTTTCATCTTAGAATCTTTCTGCTCCTTCTCTCTTCTTTTCTCTTTTGAGGATGTCAAATCAGCTACGAATATTCAAAATCAGACAACTTCGGTTGCATTTGATTGATTCTGGCCAATTCCAACCAATTTCTGGCTATAAGGTTGACAAATCAATTACAACAGATCAGTCTTGGATGAGGAATCAGATGTACTGTGTTAAAATTGGCCGAAACTGCAACCATGCTTGTTGGTCTATGTCATAACCAAAGTGAAGTATGCTAGAAACAATATGTGAACACATTCTTTTCTTATATCTTATGTCCATATTTCAGGAGACCAAGTTCTGGAGGAGCTAGTGATGAGCATGGGCAGGAAGCGAGGCAGCAACATGGCCCTCAAAGACAAGTAGCAGTAAGGAGATTCCATCTTGCATTTCAGCTTGACTTGGGTCTGATCATCAAGTTGGCGGCTATGGTCTTTCTTCTCAGTCAGGATGGATCACCACAAAAGCTTGTTCTCCTTATTTTCTTTGCATCATTGGTTTATCTGTGAGATCAAATTCTTTCACTATAATGCCTAGAATATATTTGTGCTTTCATTTGCCACAGTTTGCATTTAGTCCCAGTCAATCACCCAAGGTCTGCAATTTCGTACCATACCGAAGTTTCGATAATTCTCTGGTACGGTATGGTACGGAATACCGAACGGTACGTTTCAGTATACCGTTCGGTATACCGTTCAGGGTAGCATGTTAAAAAAAAAAAGAAAAGGAAAAAACGACGTCGCCTGTCCGACGTCACCTCCCTTCTCGGGCGACGTCGCCCGTGCGACGTCGCCTCCCTTCTCGAATGACGTCGCCCGTGCGACTCGACGTCGCCTCGCATCTCGAGCGACGTCGACATCACATATTAAAAAAAAAGAAACAACGACGTCGCCCGTGCGATGTCGCCTCGGGAGACGTCGCCTCGAGAGACGTCGCCCGTCCGACGTATCCTTCTCGGGCGACATTGCCTTGGCGATGTCGCCCGAGCAAAAAAAATGATTTTTTTCTATTAAAGAGCCTCGGCGACATCACCCGAGCAAAAAAAAAATAATTTTTTTATTAAAAAATAAAAAATACGATACGAGGCGACATCGTGATAGGACCCTAGCAGGGTTAGGTCCTATTCAACCATGTAGCAGCTAATAAAAACCCTATGAGAATGTAATAAACCCCACCTAGCCGCCTCTATCCTATAAAAAAGAGAGGCTAGGGTTTATATTTGGGTCTTTGGGCTTCTTAGCCGCCGGACCCCTTGTTACTGGGCCGACCCACTAAAGTTGAGGGCAAATTGGGTAGTTCATTTAGGAAGCAGCCCCTAGGGCTAGGGTTTGGAGCTCTATATAAGCTTGTAGCCTCCACCTCTTTGGAATAAGAAAGATCAATTTACAATTGCAGCCACTAGGCTACTTGGAGGGTGGAACCCCTATAGCGTTCCAAGGGTTGATCCCCCTCAAAGATCAATCTCCATAGAATTCCTCTGGGGTTCTATCATCTGGTATCAGACCAGCGATCTTGCTGCCATCCCTGCCGCCCACCATTAGCCAAGCAATTCCCACAATTGCTCTTGGCGTCGTCGTCTCCACCGTCATCTCTTGACGTAGATCAAATCAATCTACAGTCACCACCTCTAATTGCATCAGAGATCTGGTATTTTTCTACCACCAATACCTTTTGCTGCTGTAATTTTTCATCTAAAATATCAAAAAGAAGTTTTTCTATCGATCCCTTGCTGCGAATTCCTTGCGTCGCAAAAGTTACCATCTTTGCGAACGAAGGATTGCTGCAGAAAATTTCAGCCGTGTGTTGCTGCCTTTAATCGATCTAATTGTTATCCTTTTTGAACGAAATTTTTTGTGCACCTCATAGATCATCTTGGCTCCCATCCGTGATTGATCTATTGTGGAATTCATCACAAAAACAAATTCGTGTGTTGCTGCAATCTCTCGTCACAAACTGCTGAAATTTTTTGACGAGAATTCTGCTATCGCAACTTGCACCGATTTCTTTACTGCTTTGTTGCCGAAATTTCTTGATCCAATTTGTTATCCTTGTTGCCAATTTGTTATCCTTGTTGCTATCTAAACTAAGATTCTACCATCAAACCCCCTCAAACCCCCGAGTTTTCGCTGGAAATTTCGTCGAGAAACCGTTATTTCTTCGACGACAATTCTGCTCTTACGAGACAGCGCATATAGGCAGCAATTTCTACTGATTTTTGTCAAATCTTTGCTGCGAGCTACCACAGATCTAAAACCCTCTTCCCTAACCTTCATCCACTACCATCTCAGCCCAAAACTCCATCAAATCGCAGCCCCAAACAGCACCCAAAACAGCCACAAAACAAGCCTAAGCCGCAGCCTACATTCACCAATCTACTAACCCTTTCAACCACCACTTCTCTCAACCAATACATGCCTTTAACTTGACAGCAAAAAAGAGATCTTAATATTACAGATTTGGAGACATATGCTATGGCATCCGAGGAGGCAAAGAAATCACATCAAGGGGAGAGCTCTAATCGAAGAGATGACCTCCAGGAGAGGGGAGGCTCTATAACCGATCTCCACTATCCACGCATGAGGGTGGACTTCCCTAGATGGGAAGAAGGAGACCCGATTGGTTGGATCTCGCGCTCGGAGCGATATTTTCGGTACCACAAAACCGCAGATGCATCTATGGTAGAAATTGCAGCTATACATCTTGAAGGAGATGCCATACAATGGTTTGATTGGTTTGAACATACTCATGGAGTCCTCTCATGGCGATAATTCAAAGAAGGACTGCTGATCCATTTCGGACCAACCGATTACGAGAACATCGACGGACAACTAGCAAAAATCCGACAAACCTCCACCATCCAGGAGTATCAAACCAGGTTTGAAAGGTTATCTAATCAAACTCGTGATTGGTCTGAAAAACAGTTATTATGGGACATTTATTGAGGGCTTGGCCGGGAGATCCGGGAGAAGTTAAAGCGCGACAACCCAGTACGCTTATGGCAACCATCTCTTTCGCACGACTTCAGGAGGAGCGATTGAACCATGAAGCTCGGAGGACTAGGGTCGCCCCGACCAGCAATATTGAAGCCCTCACCCCCTACTATCACCGAGCTCCTGCACCAAAAAAAGTTGACAAGAGAAGAGCTTGAGACCGATCCGCCAAGGGGTTATGTTGGCATTGTGACGAGCCGTGGAGCCGCGAGCATCGCTGTAAAAAGGGGAGACTTCTTGTGATTGAACCAAAGTGGAAGAAGAGATCGTGAATAGCCGAAGAGAGTCTTGAACATGAGGATGAAGATATGGAAGAAAAGCCACATCGGTCGACTTTATGGTACATGCGCTAGCCTGGCTACTCAAATCCGCAAACGATGAAAGTTGGAGGCTGCTTTCAAACAACAACCGATCACCGTTCTCATCGATACAGCAGCACTAATAACTTTCTAAACAAGAAGGTTCTTTGCTCGGATGGCGCTCCACATCGAAGGTTGCAGCAAGTTCGACGTAAAGTGTCGCCGACTACCGAATCCTAAAATGCGACCAAAGATGCCCGCAGTGAAACTATTACTACAGGACCAAGAAATTGTTTCGACTTCTTCCTCCTACCAATTAATGATTATGAGGTTGTCTTTGGGCATAGAATGGCCGACGACACTAGGTGATGTCTCTTGGAACTTTTTCAAATTGATTATGAAATTCTATTGCAAAGGTAACAGTCACCCTACGCGGGAAGCGCTGAAGCAACGTAACCACCGTTTCAACTCAACGAATGGAGAAAGTTTTACACAAGATAAATGGTGGCTTTCTTATGCATCTCAAAGCAAAGAAAGAAAGAGGGGGAGAAAACAGAAATTAAAAATCAAAAGATCACCTAACCGCTTGTTGAATTTGATGATGTTTTTGTCGAACGTAGCGGTCTTCCTCCTACTCGGCAACATGACCACCGGATTCCAATCCTTAGGGCAAACCACCAAAGAAACACTCGGCCTTATCGCTATCCTCACCTCCAGAAAGATGAAATTGAGAAAATCGTGAAGGAAATGCTCAAACAGGGTGATTCGACCAAGCCGCAGCCCCTACTCCTCACCGGTGCTACTTGTGCGCAAGAAAGACGGAACCTGGCGGATGTGCATCGACTACGAGCTCTAAATGACATCACCGTCAAGGATAAGTACCCCATACCAGTGGTGGATGAACTTCTTAATGAATTAAAAGGAGCTCGAGTCTTTACGGTTGGACCTTCGATCCGTTACCACCAAATTCGGGTATGTGAAGGCGACATCCCAAAACGCTTTCGCACTCATAACGGCCATTATGAATTCTTGGTAATGCCCTTTGGACTCACTAATGCTCCTTCAACCTTCCAAAGTCTCATGAACGATATTTTTTGAGCTTTCTTCACAAATTTGTGCTAGTATTTTTCGATGATATTCTCATTTACTGACCCTTCTCTTGAGACTCACTTTCAAAGACTTGCGAATTATTCGACGATCCTTCAGAGAATACTCTTTTCGTTAAGCTATCAAAGTGCAACTTTCTCCAAAAAAAGTAGAGTACCTTAGGCATATAATATCGAAGAAGGAGTGGCCGTAGACCCAACAAAAATCGAAGCAATACAAGGTGGCGAAACCTATAAATGTGAAATTGCTGCGTGGGTTCCTTGGACTAACGGGCTACACTGAAAATTAAGTGGACTATGGGAAGATTAGTGCCCCCTCACTTCTCTCTTGAAAAAAGATGCCTTCCTATGGTCGAACAAAGCCTCTCTGTCTTCGATAGACTTAAGACAAACCATGACGACAACACCGGTGCTAGCACTACAGATTTCACCGATCCTTCATCATTGAGGCCGATGCATCCGGAGTTGGAATTGAGTCGTTTCATGCAAGATGGTCGACCACTCGCGATACACTAGCAAGGCGTTGTCTCCCTTCCATCAAAAATGTCTATCTATGATAAGGAGATGCTCGCCATTGTGCACGCAGAATGAACAAAGTGGAGACCCTACGATTGGCCAACGATTTGATTAAAACCGACCATGAAGCCTTAAGTACTTTTGGAGCAGAAGATATCATCCTCGGAGCAAAGCAAAAATGGGTAACCAAACTTCTAGGATTTGATTATGAAATTATTTACAAAAGGGGAAAGAAAACGTTGTTGCAGATGCACTCTCACGACTCCTCAAAGAAGCTGAATTTTCAGCTATCTCTCTTCCTACCACCGGCTTTCTCGAGGGCATTAGGGAGGAATGGAAGAAGGATCAGGAAACCAAGAACATCATCAAAAATTGGAGGAGGATCCAAGCGCAATAGCTCACTATACTTGGGATTCGAGGATCTACGCTATAAAGATCGTATTGTGCTTATACCAAACTCCTTGCATCAAAGTCATTCTCGCACTAAATGCACTCCACACCTTCAACAGGCACTCGGATTTCTAAGAACCTACAAAAAGTGAAGCAAAACTTTTATTGGAAAGGATGAAAAAAATTATTTCGAATCACGTAGCACAATGTGATGTATGTCAACAAAGAAAAAGGTGAAAGCAAGAGCAAGTCCAGTGGAAACTACAACCACTACCCATACTAGACTCGGTGTGGGTGACATCTCCATGGACTTCATCGAAGGGCTGCCACCTTCCAAAGGTAAAAGCACAATCCTTGTGGTGGTTAATCGACTTACGAAATATGCTCATTTTTTGTCTTTGTCGAAATCCCTACCTTCTTTGTTAGTATTGCTTAGATTTTCATAGAAAATATTGTTAAACCGCATGGGATGCCAAGGTCCATCGTAAGTGATCGTGACGGGGTCTTCACTAGTAAATTTTGGACCGAGTTATTTCGATTCTGAGGGCACCAAACTCAAGATGAGCACTGCATATCATCCACAAATGACGGCCAAAGTATGGTGAACAGATGTTTAGAGACATACCTTCGATGTTTCGCTAGTGATCGACCAAAGGAGTGGTCGAAATGGCTCCCCTGGGCCGAATGGTGGTACAATACTACATATCATTCATCTACAAAATGTACCCCATATGAAGCATTATATGGTCGGTAGGTCCTCTGTGATTCCAAAGTATGTAATTGGCTCGGCTAAGGTAGATCAGTCGACTAAGATTTAATTGACAAGGACAAACTCCTACAATTTGCTAAAGGATAATCTCTCTATTGCTCAAGCTAGAATGAAGCAGCAAGCTGACACACGAAGAAGTGAAAGAGAATTTTTAGTAGGAGACTGGGTTTATCTTCGCCTACAACCATACAAGCAACTATCCATTAACACACGAGCCTCCATGAAGCTATCTCCACGTTTTTATGGGCCCTATCAGATCATAGAGCGTATTGAGCCGTGGGCGCATGCACTTAAATTACCTGAAGATGCCAAAATTCACCTTGTCTTCCACGTGTCATGCTTGAAGCCCAAGTTGGGAGAACACGAGACACCCTAGATCCAACTGCCCAACACCACTGATGATGGAAATATTCAAGCCCAACCATAAGCCATCCTCGATCGCAGAGTCGTGATGCGTCGTCGGCGACGCCCCTCTCTTAAGTACTAGTACATTGGACTAATTTACCACTCGAAGATGCCATATGGGAATCATATGAGGAGTCAAGTCCGGTTCCTCGAGTTTATGGAACTCGACCATGAGGACAAGGTGATTTGAAGAGGGCGGGCTTGATAGGACCCTAGCAGGGTTAGGTCCTATTCAACCATGTAGCAGCTAATAAAAACCCTGTGAGAATGTAATAAACCCCACCTAGCCGCCTCTATCCTATAAAGAAGAGAGGCTAGGGTTTATATTTGGGTCTTTGGGCTTCTTAGCCGCCGCCCCCCTTGTTACTGGGCCGGCCCACTAAAGTTGAGGGCAAATTGGGTAGTTCACTTAGGAAGCAGCCCCTAGGGCTAGGGTTTTGAGCTCTATATAAGCTTGTAGCCTCCACCTTTTTGGAATAAGAAAGATCAATCTACAATTGCAGCCACCAGGCTACTTGGAGGGTGGAACCCCTATAGCGTTCCAAGGGTTGATCCCCCTCAAAGATCAATCTCCATAGAATTCCTCTGGGGTTCTATCACATCGCCCGAGCAAATTAAAATGATTTTTTTCTATTAAAGAGCCTCGACGACATCGCCCGAGCAAAAAAAAAAGATTTTTTTCTATTAAAAAATAAAAAATACAATATCGAGCGGTAACGGGTGGTCCGTGTACCGGTATCCTATCGGATTGGTACATACTGCCCGTACTGGGCGGTACAATTCGAAATTGCATACCATGCAATCGCCAACAATCTGCAATGCTTTGGCTATTATTATAAATGTAAATGTGATAGCAGAGTTTTGGCTGGTGTCTTAATAGCTTTTGTGGTGGATTGTTTGTCTCAACTACTAATTTCTTTATGCCTTCCTAATTCATAGATATCAAACTGGTGCTCTTGCTCCTTTTATACACTGGCTTCAGCAAGCAGGAGCTCCTCCTCGATTGCAAGCTCCTATACGGCTACAGAATGGCCCTCCTGTTGGTCGTGATGGTCAGAATGATCCTCAACCTGGTAGGCTCCTAAACCTGTGAAGACTATGTTCCTTGATGTCCTGTTAAGTCTTAACTACTATTTTGCTTTTCTTCATCTCAAGCTATAACATCATGCCAATGAGTTTTGGGAACATCACCTAAGTGAATCATTGAGATAATTGTATTCATGGTACCAAATTTTCCTTTGTAGATTATGCAATTGCTACTTTGTGGATGGACCTCCATAGCAAATTCTGGAAAGCCATTTCAAACAAAGTTGAGCAGAAACCATGTGTTTTTTCTGTACTAAAACATGTCTTTTTAATGGCTGCAGTTGAAAATCATGGTGTTGACGATCAGAATCGGAACCAACCAGCTGAAAACCAGGAGCAACCAGATACCAATGACAATCATCCAGAACCTGAAGGACACGGAAACAATTTTTGGGGAGTGGTGAAAGAGATTCAGTTGTTTGTTGTTGGGTTCTTGACTTCTCTTCTTCCAGGCTTCCATAACAACAATTAAGTTATTTCCATAAGTTTTTTCCAAACAGTCAATAGGTTGTGATTATTTAGGTCTGAACATGAGCAAAAAGGGTAACTGGGAAGGTTATAGTCTGTTCCTACCACTACCTTCATGTTTCTTCGAATTCAAGTGGATTCTTATGTCATGTGGAAAGTTTGATTTTGATTTTAACCGATACTGTGTATGATATCGGTTCGATGTGTATGATAGATATCACTTTGGAAAAGTTATAGACCTCAATTGCAAACCATTGTGAAATGTCCCAACTTTATCATGCCTGTGCGTGCACATTTAATCTAAAGTTGAGACAATACAAATGCACATTCATCGCATTGCAAGCTGAAACATCACATTTGTCTCGTCACCATTCACATCCAATGTTGTCATCTGAAATTAACCATGCAAACCCAATTAGAAGAGACAGCACAACGAAGGTTTGGTTTATGCTACTTGTGACCATTAGTGCAGTCTGTAGCGCTCGCACTGTGAGCTTTTTGGATATATTGGTTTTTGCGAAAAACACCTTTTTTTCTATTTATATATAGTTGAATCAGTAGCTTTACTTAGGATTCTTGTCACGTGTCATTCGTGGAGGTGATTAAGTAGGCGCTTTTGGGTTGGGCCGAGGGCCACGTGGAGTTTTTAAAGTTGATAACTTATGCCTCCGTGAGGCCCTTTTGGATGGGTTGTGGGTGACGGATTGCCTTCAAAGCGGTAAACAGGAAGGGAATGTGTTCGGTGGCTTCTTTGCCTGGCGGTCCGAGTGACGTCCATCGGGTTGTGAAGCTAGAACGCACATGAAAAACGTGTGGCCTACGTAAGACTTTGGGTTGGGCACGGTATCACGTGGCATTAACTCAGACGACCGTGTAATTGGAGAACTGCATAATATTGTAAGGGCGTGGGGCAAAAATTTCCCGGCAAACAAATAACATGGTCTCCTCGTTCCGTTCCATAAACATCGCATCCACGTCTCAACTTTTGCAAGAGTATGAAGCTTATATCATTATTGACTTTTTCTTTGAAATAAAACACGGTTAGCATACTTTCTGAGCATAAAAATCTTTAATCATACTTTTGTAATACGAAAAAAACTTTAATGCTAGTATCGAAATCAAAGAACAATAGATCTGTTTTTACGATGTGTACCTTTGATGCCATCCGTAAAGAAAGGAAGAAAGATCTGAATACCTTCCTTAGATCCAACGTCTCCGCCAATCTGCAAGGAGAACTAGACTCCTTCTCCTCTCTTCCTATCCTTTCACAGGACCATTGTAATTGATGGCTCAGGAAGATTGAGAGGGAGATTGTAATCTCTCAATCTATGTCTGTGAAATATTTTCTTTTATGCAACTCTTATGCATCTGTGTTGCTACTCTTTACGCAACTCTTAGATGCTTCGTGTGTTTATAAGGCGGTCTTATCTATTTATAGGCGAGAGCAGAGGGTCTAGGATAAGATATTAGAAGATTTTCTCCCATCAAGGGCATCTCCTAAAGAATCTAACTTTGATTGGACTTCCTTTCTATTAGCCAATAACCATAATCAGAATCCAATCATATCTTTAATATATCTTATCAATTAAATAGGGCTACATTATCTAACATTCTCCCACTTGGACCATTAATTGATAAGATACAAAAGATATTCAAAATCAAAATAAATAGATAAAATTTATTTGAAAATAATTTTGCATAATTGGATTCTGAAATTTTGAAAACTATTTACACGCGCGCGAATTTAAAAACAGGCTAATAAATCCAATGAATATAATAATACTACATTAAGTCTGACTAGTAATGCGAGTCATAGCGGTTGTATGTCATCAATGTCACACTTCCTTCTATGTACTACAACACTATTAGCCTTTCCTAATGCAGTCCATAATGACCCTTGTAATTTGTCTTGTCAAGACAATCATGTTATCACATTCAATCATAATATGTACATACATAACTATGAACAGGATAGCAGAAACAAATAACTTTAAGTACGTAAGTAAAAATATCAATTACAATGTTCACTCAAATATGCATCACCATATCCTTTATGGGTTGCTCACAAACTCAATCATAAGAGCATATTCTTTCAAAACACCTTAGGCTGTAAGTCCTAAGTAAATGGATCAGCAATCAATACAGTGAAACTCAAGTAATTAATTGATATTAGATGTTTCTGGACTCGTCTTCTCTAACCATCAAGTACTTTCTACCATAATGCATAGAAATGCAATAGTACTTGTCATTCTTAGAGAAGAAAACTACTGCGATATCACAAAATATCTTCAACGACTTGACAATTGAGTCTAACCACACCAAGTCTTGAGATAAAATTTCACAGTTATAAAGTTTGATTAGTGACCTCAAAACATACCACAAAATTAATTTTTATAATAAATTGCCTCTCTAATTGATATAGATCTTAACCATAAGGTGGACTTCCTATTATTGAGACAATTTATAAAATCAGCATTTGAAAAACACCATCATTTCAAGCTGATATAATTTCATACATGTGAGCATATAATCCTTCGTCCCTTCCAGATATCTTATTACTTTTCTTTGCAGTCCTTTAATATTTTTCACTTCTGGATAACTCAAATATATATCCAGTATTTTAACTGCAAAAACTGATATCTGTTCTGACATAGGCTTGAGCATAGACTTTCAACTGCGCATATATAAAGAATATTTCCTTTATCTGATTCTTTTCAAGTCATTTTAAAGCACTCAATTTTGACTAAAATTTTACTTTTATGATTTGTTGAATAAAGTTGTATATCATCTCAAGACTCGGTTAATATATCCTTTCTAAGACAGTCTTAATAATCATTGAGATATATCCCTGAGTATCTCAATACTAATAATATAAGATGTCTTATTCATATCAACCGTCTTAAATTCTTAGTGATAATTTCTTGGTTTAGTATAATAAACCAAGTCACTATTGGCAATGCAAAATATTATCCACATATATGATTAATATAATAAACTTGCTCCCACTGATCTTCAGATAAAAATACCGATTAACAGTATTTTTCTTAAATCTGAAGAAATCAATGATATTAACAAACTTTATTTATATCATTGTCTAGAAACTTGTTTAAGATCATAAATAGATTCCTAAATTTGCATGCTAAATTTATATTTTTTTCATTTTCTCTGTGAGTCATTCAGAATAACTTATGGAAAACTAGATCCTTAATCAAAAATTTGTTTTCATATCATTATGATGTAACTCAAACTCATAATGAGTCACTAATGTCATGACGATTCTTAACGAGTTTCTTTAACAACTGTATGTCTCGTTATAATTGATACATTCTTTATGAGTAAAATCTATAACCATATAAAAACTAAAAGTCTGACCATTATATCGTTCGACATTATCCTTTGAGTCATATTTATATAACAGACTCTTTTACAATTATTGGACAATTTGACGAATTCATCTGACACCATTCTGATTATTGATTTTAACTCTTCTTATATTGTATCATATTACTTTTCAGAATCGTTACCTTTCATGACCTGTGAAAACAATAAGGGATCTATTCTTATTCCTATATCAAAATATAATTCTTATAGATATACCACATAATCATAAATGACAGGATTCCTTTCCCATTGAAAAATTTTCAAGGCTGTCAATTATGGTTATTCTAAAGACCATTATCAGCGATATCAATATAATGTGGGAGTTTGGTAATGTTATTTTGTTATTCACCCTTATCAAATTATTTAATAATTTGAGTAACAACAATCTCTCGAATAATAAAGGAGTATCAACATGTATCTCCTCTATACCAAAATTAAATTTCGAGATTTTTACTCCCACTGATTCGCTATTTTATAGGAACCTTATATTACCAGATTTAACCATCCTCATACTATGATTAGAGCAATAAGACACATACCTTTTTTTTAAAATTTTTCTGAATAAATAACAAAATATTCAGAAATAGTTATTAACTTTAATTTTCTTTTATGTGAGTTGAAGATCCTTATCTCTACAGGACAATCCTAAATATGTAAATATCTTAAGTTAGGTTTCCTAGAAACCCCATTTAAGATATATATAGTTGTCCTTAGAGATTCTTCTCACATTGATTTGGGTATAAAAGAATAACCCATCATGCTCTAACCATATTAATAAGCGTATGATTATACCTTTCAGCAATTATGTTCTGCTACAACACATTTGGTAAATTATACTGAATACCTTGATTTTCTAAGATTCTAGTAAAAGAACTAGAATGATAATTGGATTCATCATGAATACCATAAAATCCATCACCTCTATGATGATTTTAACTTTTCTATCTAATTGCCTCTCGACCTCTTTTATGCATACTTTAAGAGTGTCAATTGCTTGAGACTTTACATGAATTAGATATATAAAATCATATCTCAATAGGTTATCTATATGGTGAAAAAATATCTCTCTTTAATGAGACAAAAATATAGAATGACTCACAAATGTAAGTATAATCTCAAGGAGTTTATGAACTTATATTTTATTTTAATATTTAATTATAGGATCGTTGTAAACTCAAGATTCATATTAATTCTATATAGACCATTATACAGAATCCAAAAGTTAACTTTTATTGAATCATATTGAGTTCACAATTATCAAAGGAGAAACAATATTCTAACAATTCTTGGTAAAGAATCCAAATTCCTAGAATTATAAGAATATAACACGAATCCTCAAGATTTATCAAATAAATCATCTTTGGGCATAGGCGATAAATACAAATTACTATCGCTTTCACTTTAAGATGATTCCCTGTAATGATAAATATTTCAATCTCCTTTGATTTTTATTCTTTTTTTTTAATATTAAAATAAATCTCTATTATTGGTAACATATAATGAAGCATCAAATTAATCCACCAAATATTACAAAAATAATTTCTATAATATTTGATTTGAATCACATAACTTTTTATTTTAAATCAAATCTTATAATTCTTCTTCATATAACTTTCATTGTTACACAAGTAACACTTTATTATGAAGAAATCCCTTTATGAGTTTATATAGTAATTATAAACTCATGTGGCTTATGCTTCATCCTTATTTTATTGTTACTCACCCCTTGAGTAGAACTCAAATATTTTAAGTCTTGAGCTTACAACTTTATCAATCATATCGAGGAGGTAATCTTTAATTCCTCAAATACTTTCATTTTTAGTCAATTCTTTCATTGAGGTGTCAACTCATGACTTATTAGAAAATTTATGTTGATCCTTAAATATTCTCATGCGCTACTGTATTGAAGTCTAAGTTTCATCAAATTGAGTTTTTCATACCTTTCCTGACCAGTCATCTTAATTATTTATTCCACAGAACTTTCAGTAAATAAGTCTGTATTCCCTTCAAATAATCTAATCAAGGTCTCACTCATTCAATATAACTTATATATGCTCAAGCCATTTATTCCAAAAAATATAGGAACATTTATAAAAATGCAATAAAGGAAGTACCACTATAATAATATAACATCAATGCTTTGAGTTTTACGTTGAACTATTGATATCATCAATATTTTACTTTCAATATTGACATATCTATTATTCACACATATAATCATTTATGGAGGACTGATACCATCCTTGTGGAATAGTATTAATACCTTTGGGTATAAAACACTAAACTACAAGGATATCCAAAATAATATCATCCTATCCCATCACATAATTATTCAAAATAGATTCTCTTTTGGGATTATCTAAATCTCCTAATTATGTGTGTCATTGTGAATATTATTTTTTTTTATGTCATTTAGGACCAATCCCATAATGTATTTTATAGATTATTGGTCTAGGTCATTTTGGTGATTGCAAAACCAATACAAAAATATAAAATACAATCTAAAATGTCCTATGAATGATAAAACTTTATTGTAATTCATATCTCATAAGCTTATCATCTCAGGCTATTTTGGCAGCTACTGATCAGATAAAACTTAGGAAAATAAATTACAAATAATATTTATCAAATTTCCTTAATATCATTTATCATCAATTCCATAATATATTTTATAAATTATTGGTCTAGGTCACTTTGGTGGCTACAAGACCAATACATAAATATAAAATATAATCTAAAATATCCTATAATGACAAAACTTTTATTATAATTTATATCTCATAAGCTTATCATCCCAGGCCACTTTGGCAGCTACTGGTCAGATAAAACTTAGGAAGATGAATTACAAATAATATTCACTAAATTTCTTTAATTCAATTTATGCTAAGTAATTCAATAATAGAACAACAACATTAATAATTATTGAATATTCATGAGCATAAATAAAATTCATATGTCAACTATAATCATGATAACACATAAATCATGAAAAGCCTTTATGTGAAAAATAACTATCATTTTATAATTTTAAATATATATATATATGAATAATCAAATAAATATCCAAGAACAATAATTGAATATTATTTATAACTTGCAATCAATAACTCATATATATTGATCAGCATAAAGAAAACTCATATGATAACTATAATCATGATAACACATAAATCATGAAAAACTATTATTTGAAAGATAACTATCATTTCACAATTTCAAATAAATACATATGAATAACTAAATAAATATCCAAGAACAATAATTAGATTTTATTTATAAAATACAATCAATAATTCGTATGAGAAAATTATGAAAGAACTATTATGCCAATCAATCTTATTTAACTGGGTAAGCCCATAATTGGGTTAACTATTAGCCCAATTAAACTAGTCGATCAAAATCAAATATTGATCAAAATTTAATCCTTTCTAAATTTGATCAAAATCAAATTCAAAATACAATCATGATCAAATTTAATTATTTTTGATCAATTTTAATAATTGAGAATATAAATCAAAAAAATTCTCAATTTTATAAAGATAAAACTGTAAATATATTGACAGGATTAAACTGTCATTTTTCATATTAATAAAGGGTAAACTATCAAAATACTAAAAGTATTAATAAAATACAGAAGGGAAAAACTATAATTTGGCAAAACCCTAACCCAAGGGCAAAACTATAAATTTTGCCAAAAGCCCTTTCTTCCCTGCGCCACCGCCGCCTTGTGATTGCTTGCCGAAACGGCGGCGGCGGTTGCGGCTACCCCCGCCGCTCGCGAGCGCGGCTTCAAGACGCGCCATGCTGCATGAGCGCTGCGGCATGCATGCATGCGGCATGTTGTTCGGCTGGCGTCTGGCGTGTGCCCTGCCGCCGCCGCCATCGGCGGCGCCCTACGGTTGTGCCGCGTGGTGCACTGCGGTTGTGCGCGTGGCTCGCTCGCGACGCTGCTTTGCGCCGGCGACGTCGTCTAGCGGTTGGCCTCTGCCGCGTGCACGTTGCTTTGCGCCGCGCATGAAGCGCCGTCTGGTGCGGTGTGCGTCTTGCGGGTTGCCGCCCTCATGCGATCGATCTGCAGCCCCATGGTTGCTACCGTACAGTCGCCGACGGCCCTTACGACCGTACGCAGCAAGGTCGGCAGATCATCGTTGTTTCCTTAATATCACCGACAAACAGATAATAAACCACGATAATAAACCAAAATCGATAGGAATACAGATTTAACAGAATTCGGATTAAACATCGTGAATAAAAAAATAACAGATCTAAAGTTTTGATTTCAAGAACCTAGGCTCTGATACCAATTCTAAGCATAAAAATCTTTAATCATGCTTCTGTAATACGAAAAAAACTTTAATGCTAGGATCGAAATCAAAGAACAATAGATCTATTTTTACGATGTGTACCTTTGATGTCATCCGCAAAGAAAGGAGGAAAGATCTGAATACCTTCCTTAGATCCAACGCTTCCGCCAATCTGCAAGGAGAACTAGACTCCTCCTCTCTTCCTATCCTTTCACAGGACCACTGTAATTGATGGCTCAGGGAGATTGAGAGGGAGATTGTAATCTCTCAATCTATGTCTGTGAAATATTTTCTTTTATGCAACTCCTAGATGCATCTGTGTTGCTACTCTTTACGTAACTCTTAGATGCTTCTGTGTTGCTTCTCATACCTTAAGTCCCCTGAGGTCCTATCTATTTATAGTCGAGAGCAGAGGGTCTAGGATAAGATATTAAAAGATTTCCTCCCATCAAGGGCATCTCCTAAAAAATCCCACTTTGATTGGATTTCGTTTTTATTAACCAATAACCATAATCAGAATCTAATTATATCTTTAATATATCTTATCCAATTAAATAGGATCATATTATCTAATATACTTGACATGTGCACTTCATGCGATCAAGCTTTTTTCTTTTAATTTGTCTTGTATATCTATCAGACAAATCTGGTTATAAATTACAGAAAGAGAAATATCTCACGTCAAATGGGCAAAGAACATGGCTGGCTTTTAGGCAATGTGAAGAAGATCCGTTTGGTTGGAATATTGACAATAGTTTACTTTGAAGAGAAATCACTTGCCAATGGCTCAATGCAAATGACTCTAATTCATTTAAACGGAGCCATAGCTGTTCAATAAATCGAAAAAAAAAAAACTTATAGATAGACAAGATGTCAGGTGTTATATGTTCATTATACCCCTTAATCTAGTGGAACAAAGTTCTAGGAAGCTTTTATGAGACAGTAATTTGATGATATGCTGTGACTAAGATCGTCTGGCACATGACGTTTCTCTGAATTAAAAATTATCTAGAACATTGTTAATATGCAAGGATTAAGCTGCATTTCTTCATATCTTTCTAAGTCGAAATTATATATAAGTCACATACTACATTAAGTAAGAAAAAGAAAAATAAAATACGTAAGTTTAAGATTTTAGTTAGTGATTTAAATAGATACTTGGGCGCTCACCTAAGTGCTCACGAGACGAGGCCTAAACATCTCATGTGTGCATTGGTCGATGTACTTCAATGAGGCACTGCTTAGGTGCTCACCTGAATGCAAGTATTGGGCGCTTTGAGCAAGCACCCAATTCTATTAGACAAACCAAATCGGTTTAAGGTTGGTTTGGTTCGTAGTTTTTTTATCTCAAAACCATGCTTCATGCCCACACGATCTCAAGGAACCCTAGCGTTGTTTCTACCTCCGCCATTGATGCTTTGTACCACTACCTTTGTTGTAAATACAGCGGACCAAGCATTCCTCTGTTGTCGATAGATGAGTCTAATGGCCACTGTAGCTTCCTTTTACTATCGTATCCTTCCATTATCGAGAGAGAGGATCGTAGAGTCCTCTACCATCGATGGATGCTCTCTGGAGCTTCCACTGCTACTGTCCATAGCTTTCGCTACTGTCGTCATTGTTTTTCGCCTCATAACCGTGCTTTAATATGATGAGAAGAAGATAGGCTCTCTTTTTTTATTGGCTAAAATCCTTATTGACATTTTTTTTAGGGTGTATAGCTCAGTTGATAGAGCATTGGGCTTTTAATCTAATGGTCGCACACCGTTATCGTTGTTGCTGTTCGCAGCTTTTACCACTATCATTGTTATTGTTCGTAGTTTCTCTCACTATTGTTGTTATCATTCGCAGTGCTGTTGCTATCTCCCTTTGATACTGTGAATTTTTTTTTTGCCCCCCTCTATAATATATTGTTAATAGTATAATTTTAATTTAATATCATATTTAAATTTTAATATTATATTATATTTTTTATATTTTAATATTTTAGAGAATTTTTTTCTCCTCTTCCAACTTAAGTGATATACTATTAATAGTATTTTTTAATTTAATATTATATTTTAATTAAACTATATATTTTAATATTTTAGAATGCATCGTTTCGCACAGACGAGAGCTTCTGACATTTTGAGACCTTAGCACATTTTGACCTCTAATGTTTTTTCAATCACTGATTTTAGTATATTACGTTCTCATCAACAGACTACCTTAGACTAATAACAGAATAACCACAACATCTGTGATTAACACAATATTTAAAGAATAAAGGGGAGAAACCATACAGTTATATTCTTCATACGTCACTTCTGCAGCACGGTATGATTTTGGATGCCACTTTCCTTCAGGCCAATCCACGTGTCACCGACCAGTTTGCAATGCCAATAGGGTCAATCATCTGCAGGAATCAGAGACATCAAAACCTTGGAAACCACTAATTAAATTACCAGATACGTTATAACTTTGCAAGCTGACAAGACAAGTGATCACATGTGCTGACAGTGAATAGAGTCGGCAGATAGTGTTCATCGGCATAACAGTTACGTCCATCAAAGCCTGGCTGTCAAGATAAGAATGTGTAAAACTGTAAGCACATTTTCATGAGACTATTCTCCATTTTATTTTTCTAAATCAGGTTATGAAGAAAAAGCAGAATGACATGTGAGCCAGTTATTCATGTGCATTAGAATAAAGTTATCATGATTCCAAGACTGCAATTGCATCAATATAAACTAGACAAATACATAAACAAAAGAAGACCCTGGCAATTACTGCTCAAACAAAAAAAGTTATGTAAGGCCTGCAGCTACCAAAGTTGCAAAATTATTATTGACACTGTACATAGTAAATACATGCACAAATGGATATACTTTCATGACCAAAACTCACGTAAAGCCCAAGCTCCCATTTCTAATGAGAACACACAACATGGTACATGCCATAGGTTCTTACAAGACCTAGACACTAGCGCAGCCAGCTATGTATTGATCATAGTGGGAAAAGATAAATCAAGTAAAAAATTCCTTTCTCTTTCTTCATTGGATTGTGGTTGGAAGATTCCATCATTGAAGTGCAAGATCTTCAAAGAGATGCAGAAATGAATAAAAAAAATAAAATATTTTGTCATGCAAAATTACAATCAGAATTGATAAAAAGCTAATACAAGTTACTTGAACCAAAGCACTTTTCTCTATAAAACCATACTGCAATCTCAAATTGTCTAGTTCAATTATGCTTTATGCATACATGTATATATGTATATAGATATATATACATATATATTTATATATATATATTTATATTTATATTTATATTTCATCTTCTCTTAGACACTGCAAACTATCAAAGCATGCTGGCGCTTTATTGAGAACCACTGCCATTTGCATGACTCAACATGTCAAAAGACAACAGAAATATCTTTCTAAATAAATATAATATATCTTTACTTCTTTTAAAGAAAAGGCTTATCTTTTAAAAGGTAAAGTTAAAGTGTGCATACATTTGCTCCAAGAAAAGGACATCTTCACAACAGTAATGCTACAACATGAAAATGCAGATGCTGTTTTATATCCTATAAAGAAGACAACAACGACTTTAACAGTTAGAAATGCATGAAACTGCTAATAATTGCTCCTACTCTCGACATATGCTCATTGAAATGGAATTTGACAGGCTAATGCATCTCTTTGCCTATATAGAAACCTGTTAACAATTGAGGTGGCAGCAAAGGGTTAGAGTTTAGGCCTATGAATAGAGTCAATAAGATAAATAATGTAGGTGAGCTCCACTTCTCAGGTCTTACTGGGATTCTCTATCCTGGCAAACAGTCTATCAGACCACAAAAGACTGGTTGGTCCACTAAGGGAATTTGCCCAAAGAAACCATAGAGAATTAGGCCACACGAACCCCCTTGCTTATAAACTACCAAGAACCATTTCAATTTCTCCACTAACCTTTTAACAGGTTGGTTATAGCAAGTCAGCTGGTTCTCAAACCATCATCATGACACTTGATTTCCAATTTGTTGCTTTAGATTTAAGATTTTGATTCAAAATACTGAGCTGCAAAAGAAGAAAAAGAAAAAGGGGCATTATACTAAACAAAGATGACGATGAAGGGATTTCATTAGAAAAAGACCAAGGGATGGACAAGAAGACCATGAAGAAGCAATTATCATGAAAAAAAAGATCTTAAGTCCCAAATTCTTCAGCCTCTAACTTCTCAGCAATATTGATCATCTCAAAGTTGTTTAGTGCCAGCAAAGACTGACATCTTTCACTTTGTCAACATGCCATTTGTCTGAAGTTCAACCTCCAGTGTTAGCAGACAATATATATATCGGTCTATGATGCATTGCCACTTGAAATCAAGATAGGATTGAACTTGTCAATCGATTCATAGCCTTTCAAACACACTCATCCCCTCTCATCCAATCTCCACCACCAGCAGGTAACATCTTCAGCTGAACAGAGAGCAGTTTAGTGTTTAGCTTTAAACATCCTTCTATTCGGTAAAAGCTTTCAAATCAGATAGTTTATCAAAGGGAGTCTCCACTCTGCCTAGCCCATTACCTTTCATAGCCAAGTCCATCTGACTATGCTAATTTCATATTATATTATTATCTTATAGTTTCTTTGACCTATGCCACCAAGTTCTCCTCCGTGCCGGTGCTAAAAGTACCTCAAAGCCAGTAAATGAGAATTGTTTGTGTGTTTTAGCCTTCTTCTCTATCCACTCCATGGCTATCAACAATTGGTGTCAAGTCCGTCCCTCATAAACAAAAACCTGATGAGTCTAAGTTTTATAGTAGAGTTGGAGTAGAAGATTCTGTTGTCTGCAAATATATTACAATATGCCCAAAACCAAGGCATGTATCAACTAAACCAACATGAGCTTAGGAATCACTGTAAGTCATCGGTGAAAGTGTGTCGATTAGATGGATGAGGGAATGGGAAATAGGGGAAATGAAATGGTTGAAGTTCATGTCCAATTTCCTTGCTATGTACCTGCACATTTTTGGATCCAACTGAATTGGACTATAGCAGTCATTCTGTTCTTGTAAAATTTTCTACTTTCTCCTCGTCCTTATTTGCTCAGTCTAGATCAATCCGTTCTTGCTTGCATCTCATGGGTAGTTCAGTTTTATTAAGTAAACTCTATACTCAAAAATAAGAAAAAGTAAGTTTACCTGTGAATCCTCCCTAAAATCCTTCCCTTCAATCTCGGGCAACATATGCTCAGTATATCTGGCACTACCATGTGCACAGGATCACAAAAGCTGTAACAGTCTCAAACAATTTAAAAATAAAACTGTAAATTAGTGTTGTAAGAGTCAGATGAAAATAATACATCAGAAAAAGCAGTTCATACGACTATAGAAAAGGCCAGTCCTGTGCACACACAGGACATGGTGTTGGGTCCAGCGTATAGGTGGGCTGGAGTCCATTTCAAATATCATTTATTAAAAAAAAAGAAAAAGGGAAGCGAAGACGTGTGCAATGAGAGGTGTGCGAAAGGTGCGTCCGAACAGAAATAGCGACGATAGAGAACAGAGAATGAGAGAGAGAAAAGAGAAAAAAAAAAATCTCTGAGCCGATCAGTTTGTCTTTTGTGAGGTGCTTTTATATGCCTAAATTTTTCTTATAATGAAATTTATTTATGGTGAGAATGATATATTATTATTAAGCTAAGATCTGTGTTCTTGATATTATTATGATTATCTAATTATTCTAAAAAAAATTATTATAAATTTATTATCATTATTAGTGATAGTGAAGATTTGAAGTAGACTATAGTCTCATGATTTTTTTTCATATTGAGTTTTTCATATATAAAATTCGGTGTCTCATTTTGTGATTGATTCATTGTTTTACTGTTTATGCTACTTTAGTTAATATTTACTTTTGATAACAAGTTGATATTTTGATGAAAAACTTATTTTAATATATAAAAAGAGAAAAAAATTATCCCACTATAATAGTTTTTCCCAATAAGTTGATATTTTGATACACAAAGAGATAAAAGAATTATTTCACTATAATAGATTTTCCTAATAAGTGGTATCAGAGCCAGATTGTTTAGTGACCTTTTTTCTTATGTGATTGAAATGGAAGAGTCAAACGGTATGATTAAATTGAACTTATCAAATTATTCTACTTAGAGACATATGATGGAAGACTTGCTCTATTGTAAAGATTTGTATTAGTCCATCAAAGAAAAACCTTCTAGTATGGAAGATGAGGAATAAAAGGTTCAACATAGAAAAGCTATTACCTAAATTAAAAAATGAATGAATATAAATTTGCATAAGTATATTTTTAATGAAACTAAAGCTGATGTTTGGCAAAGGTTAAAAAATCTGTTTGTAAAAAAGATAATGAAAAATATAATTTCTCTCATCATAAGATTTATCAATTTAAAGTATAAAGATAGTGATAATATTGTTGAGCACATAAGCCTGTTTCAAAGTCTTGCAAATAAACTAGTTGCTATAAAAATGAATATAGATGATGAAATACAATGATTATTACTTTTCAGCTCTTTATCAGAAAGTTGGAGAACGTATGTGGTGATAATTTATAGCTCCACGCCAGAGGGGACTCTGACCATAGATATAGTTAAAAATAGTTTGTTAAATGAAAATGCTAGAAGGAAAGAACAAGAAGAATATTCTTATGATGCACTTGTTTTTGAAAAATAAGAAAGACGTGAAAGAAGTCATAATAGAAATCCACATGATTATAGAAGAAGATCCAAGTCTAAAAGATATATTAAATATTTTTACTATAATAGGCCAGGTCACATGAAGAAAGAGTGTAGGTTTTAGAAGTGAGAATAGAATGAAAGGAAGAAAAATAAGAAAGAGACCAATACATTTGCTATTGAAAGTGATATCATTATTTTTTGTGATAAAAAATGTGTTAGTCTTACAACTCATAATAGTAACTAGGTAATTGACTGTGGTGCTTCATTCTATATTACTTCTCATAGTGATTTCTTTAGATCTTACACTGTTGATGATTTTGATAATGTCAAAATAGGAAACAATGGTATATCTAAGATTATGTGTATTAGAGAAATTTACTTGGAGATTAGTATTGGGAGCAAATTGATATAAAAAATATTAGATATATTCTAGATATTCGTCTTAACTCGATATCTATAGACAAACT
The DNA here is from genome assembly GCA_024322285.1 of Musa beccarii. Classification (NCBI taxonomy): domain Eukaryota; kingdom Viridiplantae; phylum Streptophyta; class Magnoliopsida; order Zingiberales; family Musaceae; genus Musa; species Musa beccarii. Next base: position 12,991,061 of record CM044394.1, read on the forward strand.
TGATGATGAGGTGAAAGCAAAAGAAAGCTTACTAAATGTTCTTTAGTTGTGGCGAGAGGAAAGAAACTAAACTCTTTCTATATTATGGAAGCTAAACTACACAAAAAAGAGATTAATACAATTTAAAAAGGTGAAAGTATAGATCTTTGGCATAAGAGGCTTAGTCATATCAGTGAGAAAGAACTTCAAACTTTTGCTAGAAATTAGTTCTTACTAGAGTTGCAAGGTACATCTCTTAAATTTTGTAATCATTGCTTAGTTGGAAAAACACATAGACTTACCTTTCATACATATCCGCCATCTAGAAAATCAAATATTATTGATTTAGTTCATATTAATGTCTGTACTAGGTAAACTAGAACTCTTGGAGGTGCTCTTTATTTTGTTTCTTTCATTGATGACTACTCTAGAAAAGTTTGGGCTTTTGCTTTGAAATCTAAAGACCATGTATTAGATGTTTTCAAGGAGTTTCATACTAGTGTTGAAAAAGAAACTAGAAGAAAGCTAAAGTGTGTTCGAGTAAATAATAGTGGTGAGTACAGGGGTCCTTTTGAGAGTTATTACAAGTTATATGATATTAGGCTTGAGAAAATAGTTTCTAAAACTCCTCAACAAAATGGTGTGACAGAAAGAATGAACAGAACTATTGAAGAAAGGATTAGATGTATGCTTTCCCATGCCAAGTTACCTAAGTCATTTTGGGAGAGACTATGAGAACTACAGTTGACTTGACAAACCTTTCTCCATCAGTTCTTCTAAAAATTGATGTTCCAGAGAGAATATGGAAAGAGAAAGATGTATCTTATGATCACGTGAGAGTCTTTAGGTGCAAAGCATTTGTTCATATTCCCAAAGATGAGAGATCCAAGCTTGATAATAAGGCAAAAGCATGTATTTTTTTGGAGTATAGTTATGAAGAGTTTGGATACAAATTATGGGATCCATGAACAAAAAGATTATTAGAAACAGAGATGTTGTGTTTCTTGAAGATCAATTATTTGATGATGGTGATAATGTTGAGAAGCCAAAAACCTTTATTTATATTCTTTAGAGTTTAAGTCTAGTTCATTCACCTGTAGTTTATGATGATCATGGGAGAGATGAACAAAAAGATTGTGATGAGAATGTTAATGATGATGCTCCTACTGTTGATGATGTTGAACTAATTGAACAATTTAAAAAAGCACATCCATCACAAGTTGAGATTCCATTGAGAAGATCCATAAGAGAGTGACAACTATCTATAAGATATCTTCCACATGAGTATGTTATACTTACTAACGGGGGAAAGCTAGAAACTTACTAAGAAGATATTCTACATGAGCACAAGAATGAGTGGATTAAAGCCATGCAAGAAGAGATAAAATCCTTTCTTGAGAACTACATCTATGACTTGGTAAAGTTGCCTAAAAAGAAGAAAGCCCTCAAGGATAAATGAGTTTATAAATTAAAGACTGAAAATAATAACTTACAATAAAGATACAAGGCACTACTAGTTGTTAAAGGATTTAATCAAAAGAATGGTATTGACTTTAAAGAAATATTTTCTCTTAGAGTGAAAATGTCCTCTATCTGAATTATTCTTGGTTTAGCTGCTTGCTTAAACTTAGAAGTTTAGCAACTTAATATGAAAATTATATTTCTTTTCATGATAACTTAGAAGAAGAAATTTACATGGAGCAACTAGAAGATTTTAAAATCAAGGAAAAAGAAAGTCTAGTGTGCAAGCTTAAAAAAACTTATATGGACTCAAACAAGTACCCAAATAATGGTACAAGAAGTTTGATTCCTTTATAATGAGCCAAGGGTATAATAAAACCATATCTGATCATTATTTATTTACAAAGAAGTTTTTAGATGATAATTTTATTATTCTCTTACTATATGTTGATAATATGTTGATTATTGGCCATGATGCTAGTAAAATTAAGAAACTTAAAAGAGAGTTAAGTAAGTCTTTTACTATGAAAAACTTGGGATCGGTAAAATAAATACTTTGCATAAAGATACTTTGTGATAGAAAGAATGAGAAGATTTGGTTATCTCAAGAGACCAATATTGAAAAGGTTCTTGAAAGATTCAATATAAGTAAAGCCAAAGTAGTTTGTTCTCCACTTGTAGGTCATTTCAAGTTTAGTTCGAAACAATATCCTATAACTGATAAAAAAAAAAGAAAAAATATTCATAGTGTCTTACTTATCTGTGGTAGGTAGTTTAATGTATGCTATGGTTTGTACTAGGCTAGATATAGCGCATGCAATTGAAGTTGTTAGTCGATTTCTCTTTAATCTATTAGGATCAGTTCGACACTAAGAGGGGGAGGGGGGTGAATTAGTGTAGCGGTAAAGATTATATTAAATTTGACAATTTTAAAAAATTATTTTGTATGAAAAGAATCATTTCGATGAAAGTCGTATCGAAAATGCTTTAAACTTGAAAGCATTTGCAAATGAATGATATAGACAAGAAGTAGGCCAGTGAGCAAGTAAAATGAAAGGTTTGCAGCAAAAATAAATAATAAGAAGTAAATACAAACCAAATTTTTATAGTGGTTCAGTCATCTGACCTACGTCCACTCTCGATTTCTCCTTCGTTGAGGCCACCGGCTTTCACTATCAATCTTCTTTCAATGGGCGAAGACTAACTCCCCTTATAAACTCTTTCTTTTACAAGTCTTCCCTCAACTACCTCTCTTTGGAACTACTTTTAAGATTTCGGTGGAAGGATTTCTACACTAAGAATCATAGTTTTTTCCCTTAGTTTTCTTGCTCAATTCTTGCTATCCCAAGCAAGAATAGCTGGGATATTTATAGACCCCAAGTGGATTCAAATTTGGAGCCTAAATTTATATCACCTCGGTTTTCAGGGTGTTGGCGATACCACTGCCTAACACTCTGACATTGGGTGGTACCACCGCCCAGACTGTCAAACACTAGATGGTACCATCACCCAATCTGGTGGTACCACCACTAGACAGGGTCTCGGCTACTGGACCTAGGTGGTACCATTGCCCAGTTTAGGTGATACCATCGCTTAGACCACTTGGGAGACTGAACCCTAGGTGGTTCCACCGCCCTAGTCTAGTCGTGTCACCATCCAATCTAAGTGATACCATCGCTCAGACCACTTGGGAGACTGAACCTTGGATGATTCCACCGCCCTAGTTTGGTGGTGCTACCGCCAAATAGGATTCAGCAACACTATTTGAGCCATGAGTCTGGTCCAAACCAGTCCAGGTATGAGCCTAGTTGGCCCCTAATTGAGTTGACCCAATTCTAACCCAATTAGACCTAATCCTACTTCGATCTAGACAATTATTACAAAACGAATCAAATTTGTTGCTCGACATGTCATTGGTCCATCGGCGCTTCGTCCGATTTTTCGGTATATCGTCCTCTCTTGTGGCCTGTTGCCCAATTGGCAATTGTCCTCTGCAACTCTGATCTTCTTGGTGCAACTTCGCTCTTTTTGTCTCGATGCCCGATTCGTTGTTCAAAGTCTACTGTCGATACGTCGATCAATCCTTCGGTCGATGTCCAATCTTTTGATATGTTTTTCCTCCAGCGCAACATCGATTCTTCCTGCTTTAATTATCTAATCCTTATCGAAAGTAGACTTACGTCACTCAAACGTAGTTAGATCATTAATCACAATCAATTGGTTTTATCATCAAAATCCGAGATTCAATAATCTCTCCCTTTTTTATGATGGCAACCAATTGATGACGAAGTTTAGACAAACTCCTGGAGTTTAAACAAACTCTCCCTATCAATATATCATATTGATAAAATCTTTGGATTTCAAAAAATTCAAGCAATATGTTATCAAAAAATTCATACAAAATCAAAGAGTTCAATATATAATACAATGCATGATATCATCAATATACTTCTCCCCCTTTGTCATCAACAAAAAGGAGAAGTTAGATCTAGTTAATTTTAAGGATATGCAAGTTTTTATAATATACTAGCAATTCATCACTTTATAACATTCAATCATAGCAAGTTTTAAGTTTGTGTAAGTATAGCAATTTTTTACTTGCTACTTGAGATGTGCAAATTTATACTTTTTCTTCTTAAGATAGGTAAGATAGCACTTCTTAGAGATGTTTTAAGATGGCAAGTTCTTTCTTCTTTGCAAGCTAGTAAGTTTTGTCTAACAAGCTTAGCAATTTTTGAAAAAGTGAAGTTGAGCAAAATTTTTACCTCTCTTGAGATAGCAACTTTTTTGCTTTTCAATGTTGCTAGCAAGTTTTCTTCTTCTTTTGTAGGTTACCAATTTGTTTTCTTTGCGATATGTCAAGCTAGCAATTCTTGCTTCCTCTTTGTCATTGTCAAAAGGAAGTGAGAATACAACGTTGCAAAAATTTTACATCAATTTACAAATCATGACAAAAAGTATGCAATCAATGCAAAAGAATTTTTGATATAAAAGATATCAATATCAATGATTAAGAGAAATTAAATCATGATTCATTTTGATATGTCTCTTCTTTTGTGAATAGCAAAAATTCTTAGGAAAACAAAGAAAAGATCTCGATTTATGCATAATATCTCTAAATTCATCGTGAATCATAAGAAATTTAAGTTATGATTTTGAAAAATTCATGATACATTTAGAAAGTTCTCCATTTTAGTAAATGGAGAACTAGAAACATATGAGAAAAGCTCTCGATTCAAGCATAAGGCATCTCATGCCATCAAGATAACAATTCATAAAAAATTTCAAGCATTAAATATCAAGATCATGACTTCATAAAAAAAAATCAAGTATATAGTTGTAAAAAATAAAGAGACAAGTCATATTTCATTTGGAAAATTTTCTTTTGATAAACGAAATAATTATGGTATACGATCTTGATTTGTAAAGAATTTCAAGTTATAATTATCAAGATCATGATTTCAATAAAATTTTATTTATAACAAAATAAAACCTTTGAGAACTTGATTCATGCATATATATATATATATATATATATATATATATATATATATATATATCAAAATTCAAAAAATTTCAAGAATCAAATATCGAGATATCAAGTTCATGATTAGATAAATATTCTAAAAAAGGAGTGAATCTTATGAGAATCAAGAAGGATACTTCATGTAAAATATATCATAATCGTAAATGCTGATAAATGATTTATTTGAATATATCATCTCATTTGTAAAAGAATCATATGAGAATTTGATTTATACATAAGAAATCTCAAATCATCATGATTCATAAAACTCATTCAAATCATCAAATCATCAAAATCACTTTCTAGAGATTCACAAGATTCATAAAATATCATAAATGAACTCTTTAATCTCGATAAGATAGAAAATACATTTTCTTTTTAAGTGATTCATTTTGTATAAGCATGCATTTATCTTTTTATGCGAAATCAAATAGAAACATGTATCAATGTTTAAGTTCGATTCATAAGTTTCATCATAAAAATCATTAAGACACATTAATCCAAAATACAAGATTTCAAATCATAAAATCAATCATGATACAAATATTTTCATTAAATCATCAAAATTATCAAGCATGATTTCATAAAGCATCATCAACATTATTTTAATTCTAATATTCTTTCTTTCATTGTTGTTAGTTATAACAAGATGTTTTCCTTCTTACACGATTCTAGCTTTAAAAAAATCTCATTCAAATCAATTCGTCAACTCCAACCTCATCATCAAAATTACTTTCATAGAGATTTACGAGATTCATGAAATAACATAAATAGATTTATTGAAAAATCGATAAGATGGGGATAGAAAAAGCACTTCATTTTTATGTGTTTCTATTTATGTGATTTCTTCTTATACACATGCCTTTGCCTTTAATGCTAAATAAAGATAAGTGTCGATGTTCAAGAGCGTAAGGCAAACTTCGTCATAAAGATCATCAAGGCCAAAAACACATCATCTTAAAAAAAAATTATCATAAAAATGATTAAAATAAAAAACATATATAACACATTAGTCTAAAACATAAGATTCATTCATCATGCATAGTTTTAAAATATAAAATCATCAAGCATGATACAAGCATTTATTGTCAAAATATTCATCATTTTTAACTCATTCAATTTGATAAATCACTTTCAAGATGACTCATTTAATTTGGAAAATTCATCAAAACTTTAAAGATAGAGAATTTTTACAAAAACATTCCTCTTTTTATGTGTTTCAATTCATGCAATTTGATCTCACATAGGCATGTTCAAATTTTTCATATGAAAACTAAGCATCATGTCAAAACCAAAATCATCAAGATACAAATGCATAGATTTAATCTTGTTAGGTGTACAAGCATTATGCAATCATCATTCATATTTTTAATTTTAAAAAATACTATAAAGAAAAGCATGATAATTTTTTTTTAAAAAAAATTATTTCCTACAAACTAAATCAAGCAACTCATGAAAAGATCAAGTAATTTCATAATAATGTAAAAACATTTTAGGTGAGTTACTTACCTTGTTGTTAAAGCACAATTCGTCACTTCGTTATTGGATTCATCCTTGAGTGCCTTCTTCTTCTTTGGCCTCTTCTTCTTTTTAAGTTTATTTTTGTTCTTTAATTCTTGTTTTATAAATTTTTTAAACTTTATCATCAAAAGTTCAAGGTTCTCATCATCATCACTTGAGTTATCACTCAAGTGATTTTTTTCATTCTAAGTGTAATTACCTTTCTATTTTTTGGACGATGGTTCTCATGTTCGTCAAGTTCAACAAAGGTCATTTCATAGGTCATCGAAGACCTGATGAGTTCTTTTAATAAAAAATTATTTAAATCTTTAGTCTCTTATATAGCGATTACTTTCGGATCTTACCTTTTTGGAAAGGATCTTAGAATCTTGTTTATAAGTTTAAAACTTGAAAAATATTTACCAAGACTTTTCAAACTATTGATGACATTCGTAAAAACGGGTGTACATGTCACCAATAGTTTTGCTTGGTGCCATTCGAAAAAGTTCAAAATCGTATATTAAAATATTTATCTTCGAGTCTTTGACTCTACTAGTGCCTTTGTGTGTGACTTCAAGAGTGTGCTAAATGCCAAAAGCTATTTCACAAGTAGAAATTCGATTAAACTCGTTTTTGTCCAAGGCATAAAACATGGCATTCATAACCTTTGCATTTAATGAAAATGATTTTTTTCTTAATGTTATTCCATTCATTCATGGGTTTAGAGGGTGTTTAAAAATTATTTTTAGCAATGTTCCATAAATCCAAATTCAAAGAAAGCAAGAAAACTCTCATTGGAGTTTTTCAACAAGTGTAGCCCGTTCCATTGAACATGGGAGGACGAATGATAGAAAAGCCCTCTTGAAATCCGAAAAGAGCCATTTCTCTTATATGTTAATCTGAATGAGAAATATTGGGCTCTGATACCAACTGTTAGGATGAATTAGTGTAGCGATAAAGATTCCATCAAATTTGGTGATTTCGAAAAATTATTTCATATGAAAAGAATTGTTTCAATGAAAGCTGTATCAGAAACACTTCAAACTTGAAAGTGTTTGCAAGTGAATGATGTAGAGAAGAAGTAAATTCAAACCAGATTTTTATAGCAGTTCGGTCATCCGACCTACGTCCACTCCCGATTCCTCCTTTGTTGAGGCCACCGGCTTTCACTATTAGTCTTCCTTTAATGGGCGGAGACTAACTCCCCTTACAAACTCTTTCTTTTACAAGTCTTCCCTCAACCACCTCTCTTTGGAACTACTTTTAAGATTTCGATGGAGGGATTTATACACTAAGAATCATAGAGTTTTCCCTTAGTTTTCGTGCTTAATTCTTGCTATCCCAAGAAAGAATAGCTATGGCATTTATAAACCCCAAATGGATTCAAATTTGGAGCCCAAATTTGAATCACCCTAGTTTTCAGGGTGTTGGCGGTACCACCGCCTAGCACACTAACATTGGGCGGTATCACCACCCTAGACTTATGGTATTACCACCCAGACTATCTGACACTAGATGGTACCATCGCCTAGCCTGGCGGTACCATCTCTAGATAGGGTCTTGGCTACTGGTCCCAAGCGGTACCATCGCCCAGTCCACTTGAGTGACTGAATCCTAGGCGGTTCCACCGCCCCAATCTAGCAGTGCAACCGCCAGATATGGTTCAGCAACACTATTTGGGTCATGAGTCTGGCCCAATTGGCCTAATTCCAACTTAATTAGACCTAATCCTACTTCGATCTAGATAATTATTACAAAGCGAATCAAATTTGATGACCGACATGTCATTGGTCCATCGGCGCTTCGTCCAATTCTTTGGCGCAGTGTCCTCTCTTGCGGCCTGTTGCCTAATCAGTAGTTGTCCTTCGCAACTCCGATCTTCTTGGCACAACTCTGCTCTTCTTGGCTTGATGTCCGATCCATTGTCTGAAGCCTTCTACCGATACATCGATCAATTCTCCGATCGACGTCCAATCTTTTGATATGTTTTTCCTCCAACGTAATATCGATTCTTCCTACTTCAATTATCTAATCCTGATCGAAAGTAGACCTACGTCACTTAAAACATAATTAGATCATTAATCACAATCTATTAGTTTCATCATTAAAATCTGAGATTCAACATAATCCTGATAAGGAACATTAGGTAACAGTGAAATGAATATTAAGATATCTGATAGGTATTTCCATGTTATGTTTATGTTTTGGTAATAATAAACTTGTGCTAGAAGGGTACATAGATGCAGTAGGTGATACTGATTCTAGGAAGTCCACTTCAGGGTTCTTGATGACATTTGTAGATGGAGTAATCTCTTGGTAGTCTAAGTTATAGAATTGTATTGTTCTATCAACTAAAAAACAAAGTACATAACAATTACTGAATCTTGAAATGAAGCTTTGTGGATAAAAATGTTTCTATAGGAATTAGGTTTGAAATAGGAAGGATATACTATTTATTGTGACAATCAAAGTGTTATTCACCTCTCCAAGAATTCAACATATCATTCTAGATATAAGCATATTGACGTAAGATATTACTGGATTCATGATATGCTTGAGATGAAAGAATTATAATCGGAAAAAGTACATACCAATGAGAATATATCAGATATGTTAACAAAGTTTTACCTAAGGAGAAGCTTGAAGTATATAGGCAAAGAGCAAATTTAGTATAGCCCACCATATAAGCTGGAGGGGGAGAATTGTTGGGTCCAACCCATAAGTGAGCTTGAGTCTAACCTAAATATAATTTATTAAAATAAAAGAGAATAGCAAAAGGGAAGTAGAGACATGCCCAGTAAAGTGTGTGCGAATAGGTGCATGCAAACAAGTGCATGTGAATAGAAATAGTTGTGATAGAGAACATTGAAAGAGAGGAGAGAGAAAAATCAGGTTTTGAGGTTTTTGCCAGATGATCAAGTGGCAAAACTTCATTGGTTTTAGCTCAAATTTTATGTGGAGAATCCTCACAATAAGCTTTACAATTCTAACTGTGCTATCTATAGTTTATCTTTTTTGAGGTATTTTTCTGCTATACCTACTTCGTGAGACCTAAACTTTTCTTCTCATGAAATTCATCTATGGTGAGGATGATATGTTATTGTTGAGCCAAGATCTATATTCATAATATTATTGTGATTCTCTAGTTATTTGAAGAAGACCTATTGTAAACTTATTATCATTATTGATAATAGTAGAGATTTGAAGTGAACTATGGTCTCGTGATTTTTTCGCACTGGGTTTTCCACATAAAAAATTTGGTGTCTAACTTTGTGATTGATTCATTATTTCATAATTTATACTGCTCTGATTAATATTTGCTTTTGATAATAAATTAATATTTTGATGAGTAACTCATTTTGATGCATAAAGAGGGAAAAGAATTATTTTACTATAATAGTTTTTCCTAACAAGTTAGTATTTTAATACACAAATATATATATATATGTATATATATATTATTACAATAGTGTTTCCTAACACATGAGAAGGGCCATTAAACCAGATAATACTAATTATCATATTAACAAATAATGCTTTTAATGGAATAACATGATGGGTTCTTTGGCCAATGCAGACGAGGGTATTACTTGTCAAAGAAGCTGATATTTGTTCCCATTAGATAATTATACATGTAATCAAAGTTATGAAGGGGAACATAACCGTACACAAAGACACATGAGTATTCATTTCATTAGTAGAAGAGCACAACAAAAGGTATATCAAGAATACATGTTTCAATCACATCACATGTAAGTAGTCTTTGGCCAATCTTAAGGACAACAACAATTGCTGCCATTTTTATCTTTTTCATCAATAATTTTAACATCAAAAGTCTTTCTAAAACATAACACTCACGATTTAAAATATAATCTTTGCACGAATAACCTGGCTCTGATACTATTATTGGGAAATCTAGGGTAACATCGCGCATATATAGTGGAAGAATACAAAATAAAATGTTCATATTTTCATAAAAATATTTCATCGTCATATGAAAGATTAGTACATAAAATGGTAAAACAAAAAAATATGTATATAAGAAAGTTGTTACCTAGGGAGATCGTATATCTTTGGATTCCTATAGATCTGTGGGAGATGATGAAGGAGGTCAAGTGTCCTCCTCTCTAGTGGTGATCCATATGGTAAGGGCTACGAAGGCGCTCCTCAAAAGGAGAGGAGAATATGAGGTAGTAGCCAAGAGAGCTCTAGCCTATGGACCTTTGGTTCCCTCTTATGTATAGAGGCCCTCCTATCAACTTAACCCTAATGGATCCTGCCCTATTGGGTACTGGATCTCCACTCAACTACTGAAGCCTCTTAGATTAGTGGGTCTTTACCTAATAATCTCCGATAGGCTCTTATTGGATCTCATCTATATGATCCAGTAATCTCGAGGCTCACCTATATCATGATTCGATATTTTGCCTATGACATAGATATGTCACCGGTGACCTGAAGGATATGATATACTTGGTCGAGTCTCTCGAGGGCATATCATCAAATCAAACTCATCTTGTAATGATGATAATGACTTAACCGAACTGATATCATAAGTCCCAAAATCGTAACTTGGCTCTAATACTATTGTTGGAAAATCTAAAACGATATCACATGTATAACTAAAGAACATAAATAAAAATCATAGATTTCTTATAGAAAAAGGATTTCTTATTGTCGTGCAAAGATTGACATATAAAAACCCGCGAAACCAAAAAAACTGCACATGAATTTTGTTACCTAGAGAGACTATATATCTCTGAATTCTTATAAATCTATGGGAGAGGATGAAGAAGGTCTACTATTCTCCTCTCTAGCGATAATCCACACATCAGGGGCTGCGAAAACGCTTTTCAAATCACTGCACCAATCTCCTCTTCATGCGTATCACGTAATCAAGAAGGGGCTAACTCTTCTTGCTATCTACACACTCCAAATAGGGGCTATTGGTTGAGGAGAAGAGAGGGAGAGGATAATAGGAAGTGACAGCTAAGAGAGCCATAGCCTATGGGCCTTTAGTTCCCTCATATTTATAGAGGTCACATATCAACTTAACCCTAATGGATCCTACTTTATTTGGTATTGAATCTTCATCCAACTATCCAAGCCTCTTAGACTAATGAGTCTCTACCTAATAATCTCTTGTTAGCTCTTATTGGATCTCATACATAGGATCCAATAATTTAGGGGCTTATTGGATATCTAATAATATAGGGGGCTTCGACGGATATCTCATATCCGAATATCTACTCGTTGCAATGCCTACCAAATGTGTGTAACCCTCCAAGTCCAATATTGAGCTGGTTGTAAGTCATACATATTAGAACTTCTTCTGGCTCAATGAATTATTATCTCTATAATAATATACTTGACTCATCGATTGTGGATGTACTATGCCACTACACCGTAATCCCCAGACAATATAGGAGAATCTAATCTTTTAGAACTATTTATCTTCAGTTACCATGTACCTATAGTCCTTCATCTATCTAATATCCCAGAGACTGTATATTTGGCATGGTGATGTCAGGCTCATACGGCTTCTACTCGAGTCTTGCTCTAATCGGATTCTCCCGAAGAATTCTTTCTCTCTCAATTTAAATGACCCTAGTCAGGGATTTTGTTTGAGTAAGCACACATGGATACTTCTTTCATGACATTGAGGGCAGATGATCCTTTATCAACACTCAATAGCTCTTATAAGGTTAGCTATCACTCCCGATGACTTGCTATGCTAGATGTAGAACTTCCAAACCTATAAGTCCAGTATCAAAAAGTAGAGTACTCATACAAAAATCCTTGGTGTCTCAAGTCTGAGGATTAGGTATACTACTGGAACAACAAAATCGTTGTTTGACATCAGGTATCATCAACCATCTAGCATTTCATAAACGGATCAATCAGTGAACTCATTTTCCAAGCACTGTATCCTTAGTATCCCCACATGAGTAACTATGAGACCAACCACCTCTATTATATTGAAGGTTATATGGCACACTAATCTGTCCAGTTATCTCGATGTCTCTCTCGAGTAATCTACGATCGAGATTATTTATAATATATTTTTAAAGGTAAATTGGTCTCGTTATTATGATCTCATTACAATTTGATTCCCATTGCACAGATTTATGGACATCATATATACATAAGTTAAAGTGATAAAATATTAAATAATTATAATAAGCAAAAAGAGTGTATGTCATGTCATACTTGCTGTCACTTATGTGATTGGCTTGTAGGGTACCTATGACTAGTAGATATCACATATACAGTGGAAGAACAAAAAAAAATTCTAAATTTTCACAAAAAGTTTCATTGTTATGCGAAGATTAGTGTGAAAAAATTGTAAAACCAAAAACTATGTATAAGAAAAATGTGTTACCTAGGGAGATCGTATATCCTTGAAATCTTATAGATCTATGAGAGAGGATGAAAGAGGTCAACTGTCCTCTCAAGCGGTGATCCACATGGCATGAGCTATGAAGACGCTCCTCAAAAAGAGAGGAGAATAGGAAGTAGCAGCCAAGAGAGGCCCTAGCCTATGGGCCTTTTGTTCCCTCTTATTTATAGAGGTCTCATATTAACTTAACCCTAATGGATCTTATTGTATTGGGTATTAAATCTTTATCCAACTACCCAAGCCTCTTAGATTAGTGGATCTCTACCCAATAATCTCTTATAGGCTCTTATTAGATCTCATGCATAGGATCCAATAATTCATGGGCTTATTAGATATTCAATAAAATATGGGCTCTAGCGAATATCTCATATTTGAACCTCTACTTGTCGTAGCACCTACCAAATATGGATAACCCTTTAGGCCCAATATCGAGCTATCTATGAGTCATACATATCAGAACTCATTTTGACTCAGTGAATTATTATCTCCATAATAATTCACTTGAATCATCGACTACGAACATACTATGCCACTACGTCGTAGTCCCTAGACGATAAAAGGGAATCCAATTCTTCAGACCTATCTATCCTTAGTTACTATGCATATGTAGTCCCTCATCTATCTAATATCCCAAAGATCATATACCGGATATGGTGCTGTCAGGCCCATACGGTTTCTACTCGAGTGTCACTCTAATCGAATTCTCCTAAAGAACTCTTTCTCTTTCAATTCTAATAACCCTGGCTAGGGATTTGCCTGAGCAAGAATACTTGAGATATTCCCCTTATGATACTGAGAGCGGATGATCCTCTATCGACACTCAATTACTCTTGTAAGGTTTGCTACCACTCCCAATGATCATCTATGCTAGATCTGAAACTTCTAGATCTACAAGTCTGGTATCAAAGAGTAAAGTACTCATGTAGGACATCCTCAGTGTCTCAAGTCTAAGGATCAGACACACAACTAGGATGACATAATCGTTGTTTGACAATGAGGTATTATCAACTATCCAACATTCCGTGAGTGGATTAATAAGTGAACTCATTCTCCAATGAGCATCTACATTGTATCCCTAGTGTCCCCACATGAGCAACTTTGAGACCAGCTAGCTTAATCATATGGATAGGTATATAGCACACTAGTCTATCTAGTTATCTCAATGTCCCTCTCGAGTAACCTATAATCAGGTTGATTCAGAGTCTATGTTCAAAAGTGAATTGGTCTTATTATTACGATTTCATTACAATCCGATTTCCATTACACAGATCCATAGATATCATAATATATGTAATAGGCAATGTAAAGTAAGAAAAATACCAAATAAATAATAAGCAAAAAGAGTGCATATCATATCACACGTGTCATCACTTACGTGATTAGTTTGCAGGGTATCTATGACTAGCACAGATATTGATATGATACCCTATACCTCTGCGATAGGGTCTATCATGTATGCTATATATCATACATGATATCGTGCATACTCTAAGTGTTATAAGTAGATATTAGGTGGATCCAGGTTAGGAACACTAGAAGGTAGTAAAGTATATTCTTAAGTACTTAAGAAAGATTAAAGATTTTTTAGTAGTATATGGAGATAGCCTTAAGATTGAAGGCTACATAGACTCAAGTTTTCAGTCCATTGTTGATGAAAACAAGTCAAACTCAAGGTATATGTTCACCCTGAATGGAGGAGCAGTAAGTTAGAAGAGTTCCAAGCAAAATACTATTGCTGACTCGACCACTGAGGTAAAGTATATTGCTAGGGTAGAAACAATAATGGAAGTAGTTTGGATGAAGAAGTTCATCACAGATATGGGAGTTGTGCCGAGCAGCGTGGAGTCAATTCTCTTGTATTACAACAACAACGGAGCAATTACTCAAGCAAAAGAACTTAGGTCTTATCAGAAGTCCAAGCACATTCTGAGAATATTCCATTTAATCAAAGAGATCATAGCCCGTAGCGATGTAGTAGTGAAAAAAGTTTCATCTGATGATAATATTACAGATCCATTGACAAAACCATTGTCTCATATTGTTTTTTAGCATCACTAGGGTCTAATGAGAATCAGGCACGTGGGCGATTGGCTTCAGTTCAAATAGGAGATTGCTAGTTATAGGTGCCCTATAAGCCAATCATGTGTGTGATGACACTTGTGATCCACTGCATAATTTATTTTGGTTAATATAAATAATGATATTTTCTCACTCTATATTACAAGATGAATATATATTGTAATGTATATAAATCTGTACAATGAGAACTGAATCATGATAATTAGACCAATTCTCTTGTAAACACATACCATAAATATTTCTAGTCATAGATTATTCGAAAGGGACGTCGAAATACCGGACAGACTGGTGTGTTATATACCTATCAATGTGATAGATGCGGTTGGTCTTATAACTGCTTGTGTGGGGACACTGGATATATTATAGGTGCTTATTAGAGAATGAGTTCACTAAATAATCTGTTTATGGAATGTTGGATGATTAATAATACCTTATTGTTAGATTGTGATTCTGTAGTCCTAGTTGTGTATTTGGTCCTTGCTAGTTACAAGTGCCCTACAAGCTAATCACGTGAGTAATGACACATGATATACTGCACAATCTTTTTGGTTAATATTTATTATGATATTTTTCACTTTATATTGGATGATGAATATATTATGATGTCCTTGAATCTATGTAATGTGAATTTGTTCATGATGAGATCATAATAATAAGACCAATTCACCTGTAAATATAGATCCTAAATATTCTCGTTCAAAGGCTACTCAAGAGGGACATCGAGATAACTGGACATATCAGTGTGTTATATGCTAGTCATAAGTGCCTTGTAAGCCAATCGTGTTAGGGATCAAGCGGCACTAAGAGGGGGGGTGAATTAGTGCAGCGGATAAAACGATAACTTTTCAGCGATTTAAAGCAAGTTCGGAAACTTCGTACGAATGAATGCAATGTTTCGTTTGAACCCGGAAAGATTTGCGTTTTAACATGAAAGCATGTGTAATAAGATGAAGATGATATTGTGTAAATAAGGCAGCAAGTAAAAATGGTTTGCAGCAAAGTAAATAGCAAGAACGTAAATGCAAACCAGATTTTTATAGTGGTTCGGTCATCCGACCTACATCCACTTCCGATTCCTCTTCGCTTGAGGACACCGGCTTTCCACTAGCTTTCCTCCTTCCAATGGGCGAGGAAGAACTCCCTTGTAACACCTCTTCTTTTGATGGGCTTAGAAGATAACCCTTACAAAGCTCTCACCCTCTCTTGAACAAGAAAACACTTAAGAGTAAGAGGAAGTTTTGACACTATTTGAGCAGAGTTTTCCTCAAGATTTTCACTCTTCTTGCTGCACTTTAAACCTGCAAGAGAGGGGAATTTATAGAGCTCAAGAGGATTCAAATTTGGGCTCCAAAACTTGGAGCCAAAGATTTGAATCTTTTGAGTTTTTCGTGTTGTCATCCCGGCAGATCGACACACCCAAAGTGTTCTATCGCCCAGCCAAAAAGCGGTGCTACCGCCTGGCTTTCCACGCACCAGCGGCATTACTCGCCCACCAGCAGTACTACCGCTGGCTACTGATAAGAAGGCGCTTACAAGATCCGGACGCGCTACAGTAGCCGGGCTACAGTAGCATGCACGTAACCCAGCATGCATGCAGCTGGTTCGGTTTGGGCCAAAATTTTGGCCCAAACTCATCCTAATCAAGGCCCAATGGGCCCCCACTTTGGGTTATCTAATCCTAACCCAAAATACGTGCTAACTACGAATTTTAAAGACGTTTCCTAAGCTATTACAAAGTCCACATGACAACTTCTTCCGGCGAGCTTCCGGTCAACTTCCGACGGTCTTCCGACGAACCTTCGGAAACCATTCCGCGGACTTACAGCAAGCTCTCGGACTTCACGATGATCTTGGCGAGTTCCCCCGAGCTTCTTCGGCAAGCTCCGATCTTTCTTGGCAAGCTCCGCGAACTTCCGACGAACCTCCCGACGAACTTCCAAAACCCTTCGGCAAGCTCCTACTCGTTCTCTACGGTTCAGTAACGCTCCCAACGAATCTTGGACTTCCGTTGAACACTCGAACTCCCAACGATTCATCACACTTGTCTTGGCCCTTTGTTTCACTTTACGTCTTCATCCCTATCGTAGTCACTCCTCGCACAAACAAACACCAAAAACTCTACTTCGATCTAGATAGTTATTACAACGTGAATTGACATTCGGTTGCCGTTCAAGACATCATTGGTCGGCGCGTCGTCGATCCTTCGGCAGACATCGCCTCTCTAGCGGCTTGTTGCCCAATCGACGGTTGACCTCCGCAATCCCGATATCCTTGGCGCAACACGCTCTTCTTGGCCCGATGCCCGACGTCACGAAGCCTCTCTGCCGATAGTCGATCGAACCTCGGCTCGACATCCAATATCTGACGTGATCACCTCCGGCGCAACATCAATTCCTCCGGCGTCACAATGTCTAATCTCGATCGATAGTAGACTGCGTAACTCAAAACGCAGTTAGACCACAAATCACACTCAATTAGTTTCATCATCAAAATCCGAGATTCAACAATCTCCCCCTTTTTGATGATGACAACTAATTGATGACTGACGGAGTTAACCATAACTTCTCGGAGTTTAACACAAACTCCCCCTATCAATATGCAATTGATAGAACCCTTGGATTATCCCAAATCCAAGTAACATTCATCACAATGTTAAGAGAATCCATTTAAACCATCATGCAAATATGTAAAATATTCAAGCATCATTACATTGCATGAAGTCATCAATCTACTTCTCCCCCTATGTCATCAACAAAAAGGAGAAGTAGCATTATAGCTAGTTTAAAAGATATGCAGATTTTTACAACAAACTAGCTTACACTTTGCAAGATATGCAGATTTTTACAACAAACTAGCTTGCACTTTGCAAGATATGCAGATTTTTACAACATCATACAACATTTTGCAATACAACATTAAGTTATACCATTCAATCATAGCAAGTTTCAAAGATGGGCAATAATGGTAATTTTCACTTGCCTGTTGAGATGTGCAAGATGCACTTTCTTTGCTTCCTTTGCATGTTTCTAGCTAGCAAAATTTTTCTTTACGATACACAAGCTAGCAATTAATCTTCTCCCCCTTTGTTTTGTCAAAAAGTGGAGTACAAATAGCCAATGCTTTGATCATGACAAAATAACAAATTTACAATATGAATTTTTAGCATATTAAGTCATGAATTCAAGGGAATCAAAAATCAAGATATGAGATAAAAGATGATAAGCAAGCAATCAATAATGATAAGCAAGCTAACATACTTTACGACACGCAAGTTAGCTTCCTTTCAATTCTTCTCTTTTGTAACTAAGTTTCACCTTTGCAAGCTATTAACTTTTGTTTACAATGAGCTAGCAATTATGTATGATCACTTTAAACATATATGCTAACTTTTCATACAAATATAAAGGCATGGCAAGTGTAACATTCCAAATTTTCGAAGTTTTACATTTTGCTTCTTTCAAGATAGCAATATTTGCATCCTTTGAAATAACAATCCTTCTTCTTCTTGTGAAATTGCAAGGTAGCAATTTTTCTCCCCCTTTGTCTTTATCAAAAAGAAGGGAGGACTAAATGGCTAAAAATTTCAATCATTATACAAGCCATTTTTCATATCAATTATAAATTTGCATCAATAAAAATATACATCAATTGTTCAATCATTACATGATGCAAATAAGACAACAATGCAAAGAAATCATGTCATGATGGATATCAATATATAAATTCAATAAGGATCACAACCAAAAGATATCATTCATGATTCATAATTTTCTTTTTAGCAAGATCAAAATTCATATTTATCAATTTTTAATTCAAGATAAATATCATACAACCAAGAATCATGATATATAAAAGTATATCAATCTCATAGATCAAGTCATGATTCATAATTTATCATAAAGAAAATTAATTTTCAATCATTGTACAAGGCAAAGAAATCATATCACTTCTAGGATCATGAAATATATGACATAAGGCTCATGATCCATTTGAAAAGATATAGCATAAAAAGTAACTTGATTCATGTATAAGATTTTTCATCAAGATCACATTTCATAAGAATCAAGATATCAAGATCACAAATTCATAAAAATTCAAGTATTGAATTCGAGAAATCAAAAGACAAGATACAAACGATCTTGATTTATAAAGAACTTCAAGTTATAATTTGCAAGATCATAATTTCACTAAAGTATTTTCATTAGCAAAGAATCACATGAGCACTTGATTGTTGCATAAATAATTTTATTGCATCATGATTTATAAAATTTTATAACGTGAATCATAGGAGGTAAAATAGCAATAATATCAATCATGATTCATTGGATAGCAAATTGCAAAGAGAACAATTTGTTTCATGCATCTTGATTCACACAAGTCAAGTTATGATTCCAAGAGATTAAGAGATGAATCAAGAATCTTTAACAAGTCTTATTCAAATTCATAAAAGATATCAAGAAGAGCAACATTTCTTGTACATCGATATTCAAACCATGACAAGTGATATATCAAACATTTGCATTTATATTTCAATCATCAAGTCATGTGTATTGAAATATAGGAGAAAAATCAAATTGTGCATGTACAATGTTTCAATCATCAAAACATATTTTCTCAAATTGAGTATCAATAAGTTAAGAGAAAATAATTTTTTTTTTTCAACAACATGGGAGAAAGACTCAAGATCACAATGTAGTTTAAGCTCATTCAAATCAAATTATTAACTTGGAACTCATAATCGAATCATCAAAATTGAGATTCACAAAATATCATGAAATCATTAATCTCGATAAGATTGGAAAAGTATCTTCTTTTAAGTTGTTTGTTTCATACAAGTATGCTCATCTTTCTAAAATGAGTATTAAATTTAAGACCAAAACATAAGTTTGTCATCAAGATATAATATCTTTAAATACTCATGATATCATAAAATCATTAAGCATGACAACCAACTATCATTATCAATGATGATTACATAAGGTATGTCCAATTATATATATGAAAATCATCATTGTATTACTTTGAAATACAAGTTGTCATGTAGTCCATTAAGATCAAAAGCATTACACGTAAAGCATCATGATAGTGCAATTTCTCATTTTTGTGTTCCATTTCAAGTGATTTGACGTTCATATGAGTATACTCATGTTTTTCATATAGATCCAAAGAGCAAGTTTCAAGAGAAATCATTAAGACCGAAAACATGAAGCACATTTTTTAAAATATTCATCATGTTTATTTGCATGAGATTCACAAGACTCATAACATGAATTCATTCATTTCAATAGAATAAAAAAAAAGATATTTTCATTTTAAGCAATTTGATGTGAGCATATTCAAAATTTTTATGAAAACATGTATCAAAATAAAACACAAGCTTAGTCATAAAATCGTCAAGACCAAATATGTAAAAATGATAGCACACTTTCAATTTTTATGTTAAAAGGCCATGTTCAAATTTTTGCCAAAATCATGCATCTATTTATAAATTCGAAAAATATGTTTCATCATCACAATATGACACTTTATTACTTCAAAAGCTCATGCATGATATAAAATCATCAAGCATCATATTTGGAGACAATGTAAACCATCAAGATACACATGCATGGATTAATCCTAAGCATTATCACAAATCTTGCATCATTCATATGTTTACTTTTCAAAAATACTATAAAGAAAAGCATAGTATAATTTCGAAATTTTTTAATTTCTAAAGACAAAAGAAAAGCATTAAAAAAAAATTCCTACTAACTAAGTTAAGCATTCATGGAAATCATCAAGTAATTTCAAAATAATTCGAGGAAGTTAAGTTACTTACCTCATTGTCGAACCCCATTAAAGCGTAGTTTGCTTCTTCTTTCCTTGATTCTTCTTGGTGAGTCTTCTTCTTCTTCATTGGTCTCTTCTTCCGTTCAAGTTCATTGTTGATTTTAGATTTTTGTTTAATGAACTTATTAAGATCGATTAAAGGTTCAAAGTCCTCTTCAATGTTCTCATCACTTGAGTCATCACTCAAGTGGCATATCATAGTTCGGAGTTCAAAAACCTTCTTGTTCTTTAGAAGGTGGTTCATGTGTTCATCATGTTCATCATGTTCATCATATTCAT
Organism: Musa beccarii; assembly: GCA_024322285.1. Taxonomy (NCBI): domain Eukaryota; kingdom Viridiplantae; phylum Streptophyta; class Magnoliopsida; order Zingiberales; family Musaceae; genus Musa; species Musa beccarii. The sequence goes on from CM044394.1 coordinate 13,012,117, forward strand.
CATGTTCCATTTCATAGGTCTTTAAAGACCCAATGAGTTCATCAATAGAATAATTATTTAGATCCTTTGATTCTTGAATCGCCGTTATTTTAGGATCCCACCATTTTGAAAGGGATCTTAAGATCTTGTTAGTGAGTTCAAAATCCGAAAAACTTTTACCAAGACTTTTCAAGCTATTGACGACATCCGTGAAGCGGGTGTACATGTCGTCGATAGATTTGCTTGGTGTCATTTGGAAGAGCTTAAAATCATGCAACAAGAGGTTTACTTTCGAGTCTTTAACTCTACTAGTTCCCTCATGCGTGATTTCAAGAGTTCGCCAAATGTCAAAAGCCGTTTCGCACATATAGAAACGGATTGAACTCGTTCTTGTCTAAAGCGCAAAATAAGGAATTCTTAGCCTTTGTGTTTAAAGAAAAGACCTTTTCTCCAAATCCGACCATTCGTTCGTCGGTTTAGAGGAAGGTTGAAAGCTATTTTCGATGATGTTCCACAAATCCAAATCCATTGAAAGCATGAAAACTCTCATTCGAGTTTTCCAATATGTGTAGTCCGAACCGTTAAAGAACGGTGGACTAAAAATCAAAAGCCCTCTTGAAAACCATTTAGAGCCATTTCGCACGGTGTAAATCCGAAGAGAAAGAACGTGGCTCGATACCAATTGTTAGGGATCGAGCGGCACTAAGAGGGGGGGGTGAATTAGTGCAGCGGATAAAACGATAACTTTTCAGCGATTTAAAGCAAGTTCGGAAACTTCGTACGAATGAATGCAATGTTTCGTTTGAACCCGGAAAGATTGCGTTTTAACATGAAAGCATGTGTAATAAGATGAAGATGATATTGTGTAAATAAGGCAGCAAGTAAAAATGGTTTGCAGAAAGTAAATAGCAAGAACGTAAATGCAAACCAGATTTTTATAGTGGTTCGGTCATCCGACCTACATCCACTTCCGATTCCTCTTCGCTTGAGGACACAGGCTTTCCACTAGCTTTCCTCCTTCCAATGGGCGAGGAAGAACTCCTTGTAACACCTCTTCTTTTGATGGGCTTAGAAGATAACCCTTACAAAGCTCTCACCCCTCTCTTGAACAAGAAAACACTTAAGAGTAAGAGGGAAGTTTTGACACTATTTGAGCAGAGTTTTCCTCAAGATTTTCACTCTTCTTGCTGCACTTTAAACCTGCAAGAGAGGGGAATTTATAGAACTCAAGAGGATTCAAATTTGGGCTCCAAAACTTGGAGCCAAAGATTTGAATCTTTTGAGTTTTTTGTTGTTGTCTGGCAGATCGACACACCCAGCGGTTCTACCGCCCAAAGCGGGTGCTACCGCTGGCTTTCCATGCACCAGCGGTACTACGCTTCGCCAAAGCAGCGGTACTACCAGCTGGCCAGCAGTACAGACGCGCTACAAGATCCGGACGCGCTACAAGAGGCGGACTACAAGATAGCATGCACGTAACCCAAAGATGCATGCAATGGTTCGGTTTGGGCCAAAATTTTGGCCCAAACTCATCCTAATCAAGGCCCAATGGGCCCCCACTGGGTTATCTAATCCTAACCCAAAATACGTGCTAACTACGAATTTTAAAGACGTTTCCTAAGCTATTACAAAGTCCACATGACAACTTCTTCCGTGAGCTTCCGGTCAACTTCCGACGGTCTTCCGACGAACCTTCGGAAACCATTCCGCGGACTTACAGCAAGCTCTCGGACTTCACGATGATCTTGGCGAGTTCCCCCGAGCTTCTTCGGCAAGCTCCGATCTTTCTTGGGAAGCTCCGCGAACTTCCGACGAACCTCCCGACGAACTTCCGAAAACCCTTCGGCAAGCTCCTACTCGTTCTACGGCGGTTCAGTAACGCTCCCAACGAATCTTCGGACTTCCGTTGAACACTCGAACTCCCAACGATTCATCACACTTATCTTCGGCCCTTTGTTTCACTTTACGTCTTCATCCCTATCGTAGTCACTCCTGCATAAACAAACACCAAAAACTCTACTTGATCTAGATAGTTATTACAACGCGAATTGACATTCGCTGTTGCGGCACATCATTGGTCGGCGCGTCGATCCGATCCTTCTAAGACATCGCCCTCTCTAGCGGCTTGTTGCCCAATCGACGGTTGACCTCCGCAATCCCGATATCCTTGGCGCAACACGCTCTTCTTGGCCCGATGCCCGACGCACGAAGCCTCCTCGCCGATAGTCGGCCGAACCTCCGCTCGACATCCAATATCTCGACGTGATCACCTCGGCGCAACGTCAATTCCTCTAGCGTCAACTGTCTAATCCTGATCGATAGTAGACCTGCGTAACTCAAAACGCAGTTAGACCACAAATCACACTCAATTAGTTTCATCATCAAAATCCGAGATTCAACAAATCGTTCATGAGAGATTAGGAGAAAGGGTTGCAATTGTTGTTGCCTTATGGATCAGCCAAAGGCTGCTTATAGCCTTAACCGAGAGCCTTATAAGAGGCTCTCGGCTTAGCCACTTACAACAAGCTGAGAGTAGCCATGCTACTCTTGACCCGATAGAGTAGAGTCCTTGTAGATAGGGATTCCTAGCTGCATGAGGAATAAACCCTAGCTACCTAGGAGACCCTACGACTAGGGATTCTTGGCTGTATGATGTAAGCTGGTGGTCAAGGTTTTTTGACAGCCCATGGTTGCCCTACGGCCAGGGATTCGTAACCACAAGGGTAACCCTGGTGACTAGGGTTTCTTGGCCGCATAGGGCACCCTTGGGTAGGGTACCCCAAAATTCTATAAAATAATTAATTAAATAATTTAATTAATTAATATTATTATTATCTAATAGTCCTATATGATGATGTGTACATGTGATATATGATGTGGACGGAGGATTATGAATCATGTGATGTGATGTATGTATGTATGTGATATAATTATTATTATTGGAACCTACGAGCATTTATTTTTTTTTCTCATTTATTATCAAGCCTGCATGCTTGTGATTATGTTGTAATTACATGAGAATGTGCGGCAAGAACATAGATGTGATAGTGGGATCCACGAGATCGAGATAGATAATCACAAAGCATGGAGATGCACCGATATACACATAGATTGTGATATGAGTGATTGAGCCAATTGGCTCGGGCTTGATCACATTACGATGTGATCCATGATCATCTGGTGTGATTATTCATATGATGTGTGATTGCTTATATACCTACTAAATATATATATATATATATATATTTGCATAGATATATATTAAATATGTATGTTTGACACATCATATTAGGAGATCGAATCAAAATCCCCTCTTACGATAATATTAAATCAGTAAGTATGGGGCAATTAGATCGACTTATGTGGTCTTCCATCGTTATAGAAAGAAATCGATTCCCGATGTAGGTTGAGTTGGTCGAGTCTTTTGAAGCTCATCTATATTACGATTCGAGATCTTGCCAATGATATAGAGATGCCACCGGTGACCTGAGGACGTGGTATGCTTAGTCAAATCCCTCGAGAACATATCATTAAATCAGACTTATCTTGTAATAATGGTGATAACTTAACCGAATATCATGACTGATCAAACCCCTCGAGACCATGATGGTTCAGAGGCCAAATATGACATGAATCATAAGGAGTTATGATTGACAAGAGTTGTATACCTTTTCAGCCATAGTGTAATTGGTTAAGTCTCTCAAGATTACACTATGACGTCGATTGGATACTGATCAATACTAGAGATCCATTGGAGGTCTATGATTCACATATCAAAGGAAGTTATATATTTTGCGAGAAAATATAATCTCAATAAAAATAATAATACTTTAATTTATCCCTTCTTATAAATGGAGTTCTCCGTGGTCGGGGTACTCAGAAGAGTCGTTCCTCTTTTATATGCAAGAAAGCCCTTTGCAAGGCGATGAACTCTACAAGCGACTCGATCTCTTTTATGTGAATGAGCCATCCATAAGGGACACTTCTTTATTAGCTTCTTCCTTTTTTTTTTCTTCTTTCTAACTATTAAACTATTAATGATTTAGCCATTTGTCTCTTCAAGCAATTCCAGATGTATGATTGGTGGTTTTGTAACTAGCTGACTCATAAGCATGATAATTGATGATCATTGATGTAGGCATTAATGAAGATAGATGGGTTGAGATCTGAAATCATTCTGATTTCCCCATTGAATCTTCTAATGTAGTTGGTTGATGATTAAACACTTAGTCAATTTCCTAAATCAACTAATGGTCAAAGGATTCACTCGATTCATAAGGGTGGTGAGCGAGGATTAAACTTCTTGATGAGCTTTGGTGTGGGCATGATTTTGCAATGATGCTTGGGATTGTCTTTGTTGAGCTAGTTACATTAGTTGTGGAAGATATGAAATGACAGTTTACATAATACACGTCAACGCTTCAACTTGCTAAGTGAAGCTGTTGAAGGCCTCCACAGGAATGGTGATGGTGGGTTGGAGAGGATTTGGTTATGGTGTGAACATGAGGTGGTTCCCTTGAATAGATGCTTCAAAGCATTAGGTTAAGACATTTGAAAATATATGTTGGTTGTAAATCCTGAATTAGGTTTTAGTAAAAATGATCCTTTCAGTTAGGGCAAGAGGATCCTTTTAACGTTAATATGATAAAATAAATTTTATTTATTTGACATGAATGATGATTCAGATTTAATCATAACCTTCTTCTCGAGTCTATTGTGAGAATTTCGAATTTTGCTTATCATGAGAATAATAAATTTAGATCTAATTCGGAATATCATGATAATACCAAATCATCGAGCTGGGATCTCATAAAACTTGATTGAGGGAGTTTTATAAAACCTCTCATATTTAACTTAGCAAATGAATTGAAAGAATTTTTGTCTAAGTATCAAATCTATTAAAAATTAATTATAATTCTAGACTCCTACGCCTAAGATTATTATTGTAAATGATCATGAGAATTAAATATATAGTCAAATATTATAGACAATTATGAGTATCCTAAATTCGAGAATCATAAGGTTATGCTTACGCTTGTCCAACCACGTTACGTCCGTTGTGGACTAGGTGGCTCACATGACGTGATCCAACCTATCAGATGGGCAGGTGTCATCTTCTCATTATTCATTGCAATGTCAAAAATATTTAATAGGAACAGTGTTAACAGCAAGGGTGATTTTGATAGTTGTGCGTCCGTGAAAGGGCAACTACGTTATTTCAGAAAGTTATAAAGATAAATATGAAGAAAAGGGATAACTGTTTATATATTGTACACTGTCGTCCTGTTGCCTCCTCGGCCGTCTTGATTCCAAACCCTAGTCAATCCCCTAAGATTCGACGCCATGGCCGTCTCCTATCCCGGCTTCCTCAAGTCCGTCGAGCTCCGCCTCATCCGCTGCACCCTATCCCGGGAACTCCCTTTCTTCCCTCCTGCTTCCCCGACTCCTCCTCCATCCTCCCTTTCCTCACCTCAATCTTTCCGCCCCCACGTCGAGGCCGTCGTCGACTCTATTGAGAGGGGGCGCTACATGGATGCGCTCTCCTCCGACGCCTCCCGCCTTGTCTTCGGCTTCTCGGAGTCATGGGAGTTTCAAGATTCCGCCGCCTGCGCCGCCCGGTTCTACAAAAAGGTCGAGCGGAGCGTGCAGGCCTTCCTGCTGGACGCTGGCTCGGCTGCCTGGCTCCAAGTTCTTGATGCAGATTCTGACCCGGATGTGGATGTGGAGGGCAGGTGCGCCTTACTGATGTGCCTCGGCGTCGCGGCGCTTCTTGCCTTCACGCAGCAGAACGTGACTGGGTGATCTCCCTTCGCTTTTTTAATCCCAAGTTTTATGCAATCGAAAAGATGAAACCAAGTCCTAATACTTATCTGTGGCTTCGTAAATTTTGTAGGCCTATTGGGAATTTCTCTCCTTTCCCTCTGGCATTTCCACTTCCGAAGGAGGGGATTAATGATTGCGGAGCTGAGTGGGACGTGTGGGCACGTAATCAAGTGGCTTCAGTTGGATCAGATGTGCATGGGAAATTTGCGCTCTTGCAGGTATCGAACTTTGTGTTTTCTCAATGTACTGACGAAATATAGCCTTTTCCCCCACAGCGTCTCTCTTCTTTTGTCCTCATTTCATTTAATGAATCTCCCCAGAGGGTCTCTGTTTTCTCAAACTATTGGCTTTGATGACTCTATAATATGAATACAACCTACTGATTCTTATGTGATATGATGGATTCAGATCACCAGATGCTAAAATTGTCATAAATTTTTGGGAGAGGATCTAAACACTTTTACAGATTAACAAATTTGTATATATGAGATTTATCTGTAATTTGTAGATGTTAAATCAATTGCCCACATAAAAGTAAGGATGCTTTTTTTTGTGTTATTGTCTTCCTTGCATGTCTTCATTATGTTTTGATGGTATAAATTATCTCTACTGCAAAATTGTGAGACCTGGATGTGTCATTCACCTAATAAAGCCTTGGGTTGCCGGATGGACCAGTGGGTCAACTGGTTGTGAAATGCCTCTTTGTTATCAAATGAATTCATAAAATTTGATGATCAAAAGATAAACATCCAAATTTCAGTGAGTTGGATGGCAGGAAAATAGGTCAACAACATGGGACATGAGGTGACAAGAGAAGGAAAAAAAAAGAAGGAACAACCGTGAAAGAGAATTACTACAAAAAGGTGGGGACAAAAAGAAAAGGAAATAGGCAAATGAAGGATGAAAGTGATTGAATAAGAGAGGGAGACAACAAAAGAGCGAGAAAGGACATTAGTGAAAGAATATAGAGAGGCTAGAGGAGGCTGATAAGCGGGGCTTTTTAGAGTCTTCGAAATGCATACTTAAGCATCTGATCTTTTCCTTTTCAATAAAGACTACAATATTCTCAAAATTTAAATAAAAATTAACTATATTCAAGGGTATTTGGGTCAATATGGAAAAATAATTCAATTAATGAACCAGACTGGCCAAGGATTAGGTTCCCAATTTCTTCGGTTGGACTGCCAGTTTGTTATGGGTTTAATAACTACGCTGTAATGTATTATGAACTATGCTGATAGATCATGATTTAATACACATTTTTGTGTACTTCTTGTTGATGTCATGAATGTGTGCAGTCCTAGGTTGCAGTGGCCAAGAGTAAAAAGTTCTGAATCTTGATTTAAACATGCAATAATCATGTGAGAGCTGCAGTCTTGAGCTTGGCCTATTTAATCTGTGTGCGCCTGCACAACCATTATCACTTGCATACTAGACATACAGTTTCTGTTTGTTCAATTATGACACTGTTATTTTATGATTTGACCCTCTATATTATTGATTCTGACACCATGAATGCCACCAGCCAATTAATCTCATGATGTCTTGGTTCCATTGTGAACAAGCAAAATATGACAGGGATAATATGACAAATCAATCATGGTATGCTTTGTTCAACACAATTGTTGATTTGGTTATGTCTGGTCACATATCCGAGATCGAACTATTTAAATTGATTTATCAGGTCTATTATGCCTAGTTGTTTATGATCTGATATGACCATATTGAAACTTGCCTTCTTGTCTGAAGTTCATGCCCCACTTCTTGGTTGCTTTTTTATTGTTTCTTTTCTCATGTTTCTAATGCTAGAATCTGGACATCTTTATTTGCTGGTTATTCAATATTTATAGGTGATGCAAGCAAAAAAATCATTTGCTACATGCTTGTAACTTCCATTTAGAATTCTTTTATATTCAGAACTTGGTTGTGCCTGTTAGATTCAATTTTTTGTCAAACTTTGCAAGCTTGGCCTTTCAATCTTGACCTGTCAACTTGATGCCTTTGATTATCGTTTTTTAAGCAAAAAAAGATAGATCGTTGTCGACCGACAGTGATATATGCTTCCAGGCAAGGTCTGCAATACTGACCTGTACCGCCCGGTATGGGCGGTATGTACCGGTCAAAAAATTATTTTTTAATAAAAAAAGATTTTTTTTAATAAAAAATATTTTTTTGGTTTTTTTAAGGCTCGGGCGACGTTGCCAAAGCCTCGGTGACGTCGTCGAGGCTTCGGCAACGTTGTTTTTCCATTTTTAAATAGAAAAAAATCTTTTTTTTACTTTTCGGGTGACGTCGCTTGAGATGGGAGGCAACATTGACGTCTCCCGAGGCGACGTCGCCTGTTGACATCTCGAGCGACGTTGCCAGGGGCGATGTCGTCGAGGGGAAAAAAAATCTATTTTTATATATATAATATTTATAATTATAAATATATATACCAAACTGTCACGGACAAATTGTAAATGGCTTGTTCGGTGTAATGCTTATGCATGTCCGTGTCTTTTCGGTTTGTTCTAACTTTGCAAAGAATGTAAAGGGCTGTCCAAAGGCTAAACAGTCCCATTTGAATGAGTTTGGTGGTCGTTTCAGGCTTGTACATAATAATGGTGTCATGTGGACACTTGTACTAGATTTCGGTCTGTAGTGGACCAATTTTATACCTTTGTTGTGCAACCGTTCTGAGCTTGTGATGTATATGGTTGGAATTTGCATTGATTCTAAAGTGTTTGTTGAAAGGGTGGCTTGTGGATCCCGTGTGAATCGCTTTCTCTGTTCTGTCTTCTCTTTTGCAAGTCCTAAGAGATCGTAGGAGGTTTCGGGGAGCCTGACCATTGCAGATTGACACGCAATGGTGCCGTACGGCTTAGGCAAAACCAGCTAAGTTCGTGACAGAACGGTATGTCGAAACGTACCGTTCGGTACCAAGTACAGTACCATACCAGAGAAGTGTCGAAACTCCGGTACGGTACGGTATTGCATACCTTGCTTCCAGGTGCAATCATTTCTTTTAGATCTCAAAATCATATTCAGTGCTGTTGAGGGCGAATGCTTAGACCCAACTGCTGTCTGCAGCTGATAGTTTATCCTACATGGGAACCTAGATTAAGGTGGCCTAAAGTATGAGATCGGAGCCATGGTATGTGCTTTTGAGCAATGCTGGCTTTTGGAAAGGCATAGCTTGTGCTTCTATCAACCTGAAATTAGTTGATCTTGTCGGGCCTTTCTTTAGATCAAGAAAAAGTTGTATGACAGAAATATGAAATTTCTTCTGATGAAAATATACATTCTTTGTGTATATATTTAGGTGATAATTGGAACTCAGGTGTCTTCCTTAATGATTCTCTTTGTTTGTCTTTTTGCTTTAAGTATGATAATGCTTCTAAGCATTTTGTTAATGTACAAACTGCAAAGTGTGTCTTTGCATTTGATAAAATTTTTGTGTTCTAGCTTTGGTACAAATTCTAATGTTATTTTCATTGTTGTTGGATGAAATATAGTCTGTTGTAGCATGTTCAGATTTATTCATACTATATAAAGCTTGTAATGAGCTTTAGTTGAACCTACTTAATAATGCAACATACTTTTTGTTTCAGTACATTCTATACTCAAAGATTTTGTTGAGCAAGATAAAGGAGTTGGTCCTTGAGGAGGAAACATCTTATATAAATGGTTGCAGAAGTCTATATTGGTGGTTATGTAGGCTTTTCCGTCTCCAACAAAGGATTACAGAGGAGCTGTCATCTTCTCTATATGATATACTGCAGTCATTCAAGACTGGCACTTTACATCAGTTTGGAGATTTTGAACATGTTACTGGTTACTGGGGTACTATGTTAAATGAAGGGGAAGCTTTAGCAATTGTGTCATTGGCTCATTTAGAGGCAGGAATCATTGAACATAAATATGGCCAAATTGATTCTTTCAGGTAGGTACCTGGATGCTATTGGACGTACGTGGTACTTCTTTTAGATATATGCACAAGCATCTTGTTGACCATCATACACTGCATGATCCTTGCACACTGGATGTACCATGATATGCCACATATTTTGCTGCTTTATGAATGATTTAAGGATAAAATGTTTTAATTTGCTTCGATTCAGGCATATGAGCAATTGCATCTTACAATGTGCAGTATTATATTTGAGAATGGGTGTACAGACTTTTGTTGCATATTTCCTTAAGTTCCATTTTCTTTGGCAATTACTTCTTTTTCAAATGTGTCTCAGTTGTTAGAAAATCCTAGATACTGAGGTACATATTGGTTTTTGATATCTTTGGCAGAAATATCTAGTATTTTGGTGAAGCTTTTTAATCTTGGATACTGTACCCATATCAGTCTTAGCCTGGACTGGTATAGGCCGGAATCATACTGGCATATTGTGTGTCAGTGTATGCCAGTACATACCAAGATTTGAAAAATCCTGAAAAAAGGAAAAAAATATTGAAAAAAGTTACTATATCAGATGGTACAAGCCTTGTATCAAGTGGTACAAGTCTTATACTTGGTGTACTACCCCATTTATCCTGGTCTACTTGTCCGTAGGTTGTGGACCGGTAGATACCACCCATCAGCAGATAAATTGTGTTTAGGGTTGAAATGCCACTTGAACCTAGAGCTAGCTGGTTCTCCCTAAAATGTGTTAAGGTGCAACAAGTTGCTTGGTTATTAATTGCAAGATTACAAAGACCAATCAAACTCATACATATTGACCTACATTTATCAATTTAATCTATGACCTACATTGAGACCATGTAATTCGATGCTAGTTAGTATTTATAGTTAATTTTTACTGATATCTTATGGTAGAGGTGTTGGGAAATCTAGGGGCGATATTACATGCGTAGCGGAGGAACAGAAAACCAAACAAAATCCTAGATCTCCACGAAAAGGTTTCGTCGTCATATGAAGATCGATGCGTAAAATCTGCGAAATTCAAAAACTACGTATATAAGAAAGATAGTACTTAAAAAGATCGTATATTTTTGAATTCTTGTAGATCTATGGGAGAGGATGAAGGAGGTCAAGCGTCCTCCTCTCTAGCGGATCCACACAATAGGGACTATAAAGATGCTCTTCACTAGGGAGAGGAGAATAAGAGGTGGTTACCAGGAAGCCCCAACCTATTTATAGAGGCCCCTTGTCAATTCTAATGGATCCTACCTTGTTGGGTATTGGATCTTTATTCAATTGCCCAAGCCCCTTAGATTAATGAGTTTCTATCTAATAATCTCTTATTAGCTTTTATTGGATCTCATCCATGGGATGCAATAATTTAGGGGTTTTTTGGATATCCAATAAGATAGGGGCTTTGACGGATATCTCATATCTGAACTTCTACTCATCGCAGCACCTACCATATGTGTGACCCTCTAGGCCCAATATCAAGCTGGCCGTGAGTCATATCTGTCAGAACTCCTTCTGACTTGGTGAATTATTATCTCCATAATAATTCACCTGCCTCATCGACTATGGACATACTAGGCCACTACGTCGCAGTCCCCAGACGATACAGGGGAATCCAATCCTTTGGACCTATCTGTCCTCAGTTATCGTGTCTTTATAGTCCCTTATCCATCTAATATCCTAGAGATCGTATATCGGGCATGGTGCTATCAGGCTTATATGGTTTTCACTCGAGTCTCGCTCTAATCGGATTCTCCCGGAGAACTCTTTCTCTCTCAATCCGAATAACTTTGGTCAGGGATTTGTCTGAGCAAGAACACATGGGATATTCCTCTCATGATACCGAGAGTGGATGATCCTCTATTGACACTTAATTGCCTTCGTAAGGTTGGCTACCATTCCCGAGAACTGGCTATACCAGATTTGGAACTTCCAAACCTGTAAGTCCGGCATCAAAGAATGAAGTACTCATACAGGGCATCTTTGGTGTCTCAAGTCTAAGGACTAGACACACAATTGGGACTACGGAATCACTGTCTGACGTCAGGTAGCATAAACCATCCAATATCCCGTAAGCGGATCAATCAGTGAACTTATTCTCCGATGGGCACATGCACTATATCCTTAGTATCCCCACATGAGTAGCTATGAGACCAGCTACCTCCATTATATGGACGGGTATACAACACACCAGTTTGTTCGGTTATCTCGATGTCTCTCTCGAGTAACCTATGATCATGATTATTTAGAGTATGTGTTTATAGGTGAATCGGTCTTATTATCGTGATCTCATCACGATCTGATTCCCATGCACAGATCAAAGGACCTCATAATATACATCCAGATAATGTGAGAAAGTTTCAATAATCATAAACAAAGAGATTGACGTAGCGTGTTACAGGTGCCATCACTTACGTGATTGGCTTGTAGGGCACCTATAACTAACAATCTCGAACTTAACCTAAAGTCAATCACCTACGTGTTTGATCCCCATCAGACCTCTGTAACACTCAAATACAATCTGAGTCAATGGCTATGTTAGTGGATTTGCGATGTTATCTTCATATGGAACTCTTTTCACTGCTACATCTCTTCGGGCCACGATCTCTCTAATAAGCTGGAACCTGCTCAAAATACTTCTGATGAAACCCAGGTTCTCTTATTTGAGCTATCGCCTCGTAGTTATCGCAATATAAGGGAATCAGCTCCTCGCTGCCTGACACGACTCTCAGATATGTGATGAATTTCTTCATATAGACTCCCTCTTTTGTTGTCTCTACTGCAATAATGTATTTCGCCTCTGTGGTTGAGTTAGCAGTAGTATCTTGCTTGGAACACTTCCAGCATACTATTCCATTCAGAGTGAACACATATCCTGAATTAGACTTGCTATCATCGACATCAAACTGGAAGCTTGAGTCCGTATAGCCCTCCTCAACCCTAAGGCTACTTTTTTCATATACAAGTAAAAGTTCCTTAGTCCTTCTTAAATACTCAAGGATACACTTTACTGCTTTCCAGTGCTCCAAGCTTGGATCCGCCTTATACTTGCTCATGACACTCGAAGGATGCGTTATATCAGGCCTGATACATAGCATAACATACATGATAGACCCTACCGCTGAGGCATAAGGCATCCTATCCATGTGTGCGCTTTCTTTAGGAGTCTTTGGGGATATACTCCTAGAAAGTGATAGCCTATGTCTCATCGGTATGAGACCTCCATTGGAATTTTTCATACCAAATCTTTTGACAATGGTGTCTATGTACCTAGACTGTGACAAGCTAAGTATTCTTTTGGATCTATCTCTATAGATCCGAATTCTCAATATGTAGGATGCTTCCCCGAAGCCCGTTATGGAGAAGTATCTAGATAGCTAAGCCTTTATTGTGGAGAGCATTCTTATATCATTCTCAATGATTAGGATATCATCCACATATAACACCAAGAAGGTGATAGTGCTCCCACTTATCTTCCTGGACATATAAGGCTCATCTTCTTTCTTAACGAAGTCATAAGATCTGATCGCCTTATCAAATCTTATGTTCCAACTTTGGGAAGCTTGCTTGAGTCCATAGATGGACCTAAGCTACCTGCATACCTTATCTAGGCTGTCCTTAGACACGAATCCCTTAGGTTGTATGATATACACCTTCTCCTTGAGGTTGTCGTTGAGGAACGCGGTTTTCACATCCATCCGTTAGATCTCATAATCATAGTGTGCTGCAATAACCAATAGAATTCGAATGAATTTTAGCATGGCTACGGGTGAGAAGATTTCGTCATAGTCAACACCTTGGCTTTGACAATATCCCTTAGCCACTAGTCTTGCTTTATAGGTCTTTATCTTTCCATCTACTTTGATCTTCTTATTGAAGATTCACTTGCAGCCAATGGGTACGATACCCTCGGGTGCATCAACCAGGTTCCAAACCCTGTTGGAGTACATGAAATCGATCTTTGAATTCATGGCTTCTTGCCACTTCTCGGAGTCTATACTCGTAATAGTCTCCTCGTAGGTTTCAGGATCAATATCCTCAACATCCTCTCCTTTGATATGTCCCACATATCTCTTAGGAGGATGGGATACTCTATCGAACCTACGTAAAGTTGGAACTCGTATGCTAGGTACCTAAACAGACTCTAGCTATGGAATGGTGCTTGAGCTAGGTTCTCCAACCTCACTCAACTCTATTACGCTCCTACTGTCTCCACTAAGAATGTGTTCCTTCTCAAGGAACACCGCTTCCTTGGCTACAAAGATCTTTTGGTCCTTAGGGTGATAGGAATAATACCCGTAAGTTTTCTTAGGGTATCCCACGAACTTGCATCGTTCCATCTTGGATTTCAACTTGTCGGGGTTGCATCTTTTAATGTGTGGGTAGAGCAACCTCAAATCTTAACAACTTAAGATCGGACTTCTCTTTTCATATCTCATATGGTGTGGACACTACCGACTTAGTTATAACTCTGTTTTGAAGATAAGCTATGGACTCTAGGGTGTATCCCCAAAATGAGACAGGTAGATTGGTGAAACTCATCGTGGACTACACCATGTATAACAGTGTGTGATTCCTCCTTCGAATACCCCATTGAGCTAGGGTGTTTAAGGAGGTGTCCATTGGGATAGAATCCCATAGTCCTTGAGGAATTGGGTGAATTCTATACTCAAGTACTCACCTCCTCGATCTGATCGAAGAGTCTGGATACTTTTTCTAGTCTGGTTCTCTACTTCATTCTTATATTCCTTGAATTTCTCGAAGGTTTCGGACTTGTATTTCATCAAGTACATATTTCCGTACCTAGAGAAATCGTTAGTGAAAGTACCTAGAGAAATCGTTAGTGAAAGTAATGAAGTAGGAGCTGCCACCTATGGCCTAAGTTGACATGTGACCATATACATCACTATGTACGAGTTCCAGCAACTCAGTGGCCCTCTCTCTATTTCCACTAAATAGATAGTTGGCCAGCTTTCCACGAAGGCAAGACTCATAAGTTGCATATGACTCACAATCGAATAGATCTAGGTATCCATCATTTAGCAACTTTTGAATCCTTCTCTCATGGATACGACCTAGCCTACAATGATTTGTTCACCTCATCTTGTTTCCTCTTGGACTCACTTACATTCGTGATATTCATGATATGTGGAGAAATATCTAGCATAATCAAACTATTATGCAATGTTCCTCTCGTGATGATCTCATCATTCTTAATAATTGAATAACTCTTATTTTCAAAAACTACTTTATAACCATTTAATGTCAAACATGAAATGAAAATAACGTTTTTAATAATAGAGGGAACAAAATAACATGCATCTAATGTAATAATAATTCTATCAAGTAGATGTAAAGTGACCTCGCCAACAACAACAACTCTTGCTCCATTGTCCATCTTGAGGTCTATCTTGCCTCTCATCAATCTCTTAGGTCTTGCCAGAACTTGCAACGAATTGCAGATATGATAAGCACTGCTGGTATCCAATACCCATGTGTTATCATATGAGTTTGACAAATGGGGATTGATCATAAATGTACTTGAAGCTTCTCCAAGCTTCTGTTTCGCTTTTTCTACAAGATACTTCTTGTAGTTCCTCTTTCAGTGCCCATCTTTGCTGTAGTGGAAGCACTGTCCTTTGTCCTTTGCCGGGTCCTTCGTAGCAACCTTTGCTTTACCCGGTCTGCCCTTGCCCTTGCCCTTCTTAAGGGATTTCTTTGTCTTCCTTTTCTTTTTGGTCTTACCAGCGTAGAGAACTATGAAAAGGAATCTGGTTGGAACTGAAGCACAAGATCCACACACTGGTTATCCTCTAGGATTATTCATAGACCTGTGGGTTTCTCTGTCCACTCAATCATCTTAAGGATATGGTTCTGGACCAGTGTCCCCTCAGTCATCCTAGCACGGAAGAGGCTCTTCGATAACTCATATTGTTGAGTTTTTCCTTGTTCTTTAAATAATTTGCAGAAATGCAGGAGTATGGATCTCACATCCATCTTTTCATGTTGTCTCTATAACTCGGGAGTTATGAAACTTAATATGTAATACTGAGCAAGAGTGGAGTCATCTGTGTACTTCATGTAGCGAGCGATCTCATCCTCGCTTGCCCCTTCCTTAGGCGTAGGCATCACTGTATCAAGGACGTATATGATTTTCTCCGTCGTGAGAACGATTCTCAGGTTGCGGAGTCAATCCATATAATTTGGACCAGTGAGACGGTTGGTATTAAGTATGTCATGTAGAGAGTCTAATGGTGACATTTTTTAAAAATAAAGATGCAACAGAAATAAATAACATATAGATTTTGCAGAAATATAAATAATAAAGATATGGACTTCTATCTTTACGTGCTCCCACTATGTTTTCAGCGAGTCACGCGACACCCTCAACACGTGAAATGGAAGTCTCCTGCAGACTTTTAGTGGGGATCGAGATCCCGTCAGTGTCTTAGTGTAACCTCGAGGGACTCGACCAATCACACTAAATCCAAAAGGTAGGCAACTCTTGCTAATCACAACTCCTTGTGATTCTCGTCCTGTTCAACCTCCGAACCACCATGGCCTCGAGTGACTCGACCAACCATGGTGTTCGGTTAAGTCATCAACATCGTTACAAGATGAGTTTGATTCGATAATATGCCCTTGAGTGACTCGACCGAGCATACCATGTCCTCAGGTCACCGGTGACATCTCTATGTCGTAGGCAAGATAGCGAATCACGATATAGGTGAGCCTCGAGTAACTCGACCAACTCAACCTACACCGCGAATCGATCCTTACTTATAACGATGGAAGGCCATGTGGGTCAGTCTAATTGTTTCACGTTTATCGACTTAATATTATCGAGGGAATTTTTTATTCGATCTCCTAATATGACGTGTCACACATATTCATATTTAATATATATCTACATCGTATGCAAGTATATATACATATCTAGTAGGTATATAAGCAATCACACATCACATGAGCAATCACACAAGATGATCATGGACCACATCCTAATATGACCAAGCCCGAGCCAGTGGGTCCAATCACTCACATCAATATCTATGTGTGCAGTGGTGCATCTCCATGCCCTATAATCGTCCATCTCGTCTTCGTCGGTTCTGTCAGCCTCGTGGGTCCCGTTATCACCTCCACGTTCCCGCTGCGCCTCCTCGTGTAATTACAACATAGTTACAGGTATGTAGGCCTAACAATTAATTTAGAAAAATAAAGGCTTGCAAGTCTCAAGAATAATAATAATGATCACATCATACACATACATCATATCACACGCTCCATAATTATCTGTCCACATCATGCAGCACATGTATATATCCTTATATAGGACTACTAGATAAATAATAATAGTTAATTAAATCTTTTAATTAATTAATATTTTTTTTTGAAATTGGGATATGTAAAGAATTTTTTGAATTATGAAGGGTATTTTGGTAATTTGGACAAAGAGAACATAACCTGAAATTTTTGAAATTCTGAAGGGCAGAATCATCTTTTGACCCAAAACCTGATCCCCTTTCCACTAACTTCGTTGCGTTGCGGCCGTCGTCACCCTATCACCCTGCCGACGTCGCCCTTGGTCGTGGGCGGCTCGCCCACGGGCAGTATGCCTGCGGGCTGCGTCGTCACAGTAGGCAGGCGCAACACCCGTAAGTGTTGCCCCTGCGGGGCGAGTGCGCATGATGGGCGCGCCGCCTTCATGCGGGTGAGCATTCTTTGCGGGTCGGTGCCCTCCCTTACTGAGGCGAGGCCCCTACGAGGCGTTGCCCCACCGAGGGTGCAGAGCCCGTAGCGGGGCTCGTTCGCGAGTCTAGTGCTCGCAATGGTCGCCCCTTGTGGGCGACCCGTGTGGGCGCTGCCCACCCCTTGCGGGTAGGGCGCTTGCAAGCGGGCGCAGGCACCGATCGCCCTTGTGGGCATGTCGCCTACACTCGGTGCCACCCGCAGTCGTCACCGTTGTGGGCAGGTCGTCGGTAGCCAAGGCTCAGCCTTGTGAAGGCACTAAGGGCAGCAACAGTTGTTGCCCTTTCTTGCCTTTGCGTTAACAATTTTGACGACAAAAGCTATTCTAAATCATAACACATGCAGTTTAAAATCCGATCTTTGCACGAACAACCTGGCTTTGATACCATTGTTGAAAAATCTAGGGGCGACATTACATACGTAGTGTAAGAACAAAAAATAAAATAAAATCCTAGATTTCCACGAAAAGGTTTTGTCGTTGTGCGAAGATCGGTGCGTAAAAATCTGCGAAATCCGAAAACTACGTATATAAGAAAGATAATACCTAGGGAGATCGTATATCCCTGAATTCCTGTAGATCTATGGGAGAGGATGAAGGAGGTCAAGCGTCCTCCTCTCTAGCGATGATCAACACGACAGGGACTGCAAAGTTGCTCCTCATTGGGGAGAGGAGAATAAGAGGTGGCTACCAGGAAGCCCCAGCCTATGGTTTTCTCTTATTTATAGAGGCTCCCTGTCAACCCTAATGGATCCTGCCCTATTGGGTATTAGATCTCTATCCAATTACCCAAGTCTCTATCCGATAATCTCTTATTAGCTCTTATTGGATCTCATCCATGAGATTCAACAATTCAAGGGCTTATTCGATATCGAATAAGATAGGGGATCTGGCAGATATCTCATATTTGAACCTCTACTTGTCGTAACACCTATCATATGTATATGACCCTCTAGGCTTAATATCGAGCTGACCGTGAGTCATACCTGTCAGAACTCCTTTTGACTTAGTGAATTATTATCTTCATAATAATTCACTCGACTCATTGACTACGGACGTACTAGGCCACTGCATCGCAGTCCCCAGACGTATAGGAGAATCTAATCTTTTATACCTATCTATCCTCAGTTACCGTGTACTCATAGTCCCTCATCCATTTAATATCCCATAGACCATATACCGCGCATGGTGCTGTCAAGCCCATACGGTTTCCGCTCGAGTCTCGCTCTAATCGAATTCTTCTGGAGAACTCTTTCTCTCTTAATCCGAATGACCCTTGCTAGGGATTTGTCTGAGTAAGAACATATGAGATATTCCTCTCATGATACCGAGTGGATGATATTCTGTTGACACTCAATTGCCTTTGTAAGGTTGGCTATCATTTTCTAGAATCGATTGTACCAGATCTGGAACTTCCAATCTTGTAAGTCCAGCGTTAAAGAATGGAGTACTCATACAAGACATTTGGTGTCTCAAGTCTAAGGACCAGACATACAACTGAGACTATGGAATCGTTGTCTGATGTCCGGTATCATCAACCATCCAGCATTTCCCTAAGTGGATCAATTAGTGAACGCATTCTTCAATGAGCACTTGCACAGTTGCACTATATCTTTAGTGTCCCCACACAAGTAGTTATGAGACCAGCCACCTCGATTATATGGACGGGTATACAACATACTAGTATGTCCGGTTATCTCGATGTCCCTCTCGAATAACCATTAACCAGGATTATTTAGGGTCTATGTTTAAAGGTGAATCGGTCTCATTATCGTGTTCTTATCATGATCCGATTTCCATTGCACAGATCCAAGGACCTTACAATATGCATCCAGATAATGTGAGAAAATGCTAGTAATCATAAACAAAGAGATTGACGCAGCGTGTTACAGGTGCCATCGCTCACGTGATTGGCTTGTAGGGCACTTATAACTAATAAGAGGTAGGTATACAACCTGTACGCTTGTTTCGTACTGATCTAAAAAGGTGTCAAAACCAGTATTGTACCAGGATTTAAACCTTGAGTGAAATTTTCTTGGTTCATGCATTATTTTGCTACATTAGATCACTTTTAAAGATTATGGTAGCAGCACTATTGTACACATCATGTGTGTACATTGCAAGGATTTTAATTTCGAATGATACCACCCATATCGGGCAGTATTAGCCTGGCTACGGCGAGGGAAGAAGTGTCGAGGGACAGCTTGGTTGCAGCGAGGGAAGAAGTGTCGAGGGAGAAGAGGGAGAAGGCACTCGAAGAAGGGGGAGAAGAAGAGGGAGAATCGGGAGAACCTCGATGCTTTCTGATTTGGCGCCGCCCTGTCACGAACTTAGCTGGTTTTGCCTAAGTCATGTGGCACCCTTGCATGTCCGTTCGCAAAAGGTTAGCCTCTTCGAAACCTCCTACGATCCCTTAGGACCTACAAAAGAGAAGACGAGACAGAGAAAGCGTTTCACACAGGATCCACAAGTAACCCTTTCAGTAAACACTTTATAGTCAATGCAAATTCCAACTATGGATATCATAAGCTCAAAACGGTTGCACAACAAAGGTATAAAATTGGTCCACTACAGATCGAATCTGTTACAAGTGTTCACATGACACATACTTTATGTACAAGCCTACATGGCCACCAAACTCACTCAAATAGGGCTGTTAAGTCTTTGGCCAGCCCTTTATATACTTGGTAACTCATGAACAACCCGAAAAGACACGAACATGCATAAGCATTACATTTGACAAGCCTTGTAAAATTTGTTTGTGACATTCTCCCTCACTTATTCCTTCGTTGTCCTCGTCGAAGCCTTTGCTGACGTTGCAACTCCTTGCCTTTGTTGGATCTTCAATCTTTTGCTCTTGCTGCGATGCGCCCCTCGGCTCCCAGCTGCCTCCGCTGCTGTTGTTGTTGAGTCGTCGAACTTTAATCTGCCACGTTGCTTCAACTCGCCAATAACTTTGACTTTGGTGTGGGGTCGGCAGAGTTGTGTTGATCCTTATTGGTTCTTGTAGATTCCTTTGGTGAAGGAAAAGACCATCCTTGGTATGCGTCAGTCTTCAAATACTTCTTGTCGCTTGAACTGGTTGGATGCTTGTTGGAGCTTTAACGAGCATCGCCTTACAAACTTTGAAGTTTTTAGGTCCTTCCTTTGTAAAATTTGCCCATCGAATCTTCTTCCACTTGGTCGTCTCGTCTAAGTAGGTTCGCATCACTTCCGCTTTCGATTGGCAAAATGATGGAAAATGAAGTGGACAAACTACTCTCAGTAATACTGATCACCATTGGTGAGGACTTGACAACCGTTGTCTTTCATTAGGTTCCTTCGAAGGGTCTTCGATTCTGTGCAGAGCTCCTCTGCTGGATAAATAAGAGAACTGGGGTACTCGGTTTCGCCCATTCTCTTGAAAGTTGAGAAGGCAAAGGTTACTTAACTTCGCCCGCCTCCTCGAGATTGTACTCCGTGCGTCGAGCTGGTTACTAGACTTCGTCTACTCTTAGCTTACACTTTCGAAGCACTTGAAGTGTTTGCAATCCTTGCGCTGAGTCAGCTACTGTGATTCACCTTCCCAATGCCATTGAACTTCTGGAATGTAAGAAGTTATCACTTCAACTTGGAGCAAGCCTCCGATAGATTTGTTGCCTTTGGGATTGTACTGCCTTCTCCATCATTTCTATCGCCTACTCCTCTGAGTAGCAAAGGTACAACACCACGTACTGCCTGGTTCGTTCCTTGGTCATGCACTCTTGCATCGACCCGAAGTCCTTCACTTACGGTTATCTTGACGAGAAGTCCATTGACACCGGCCTTATGAAGCTCCCTGGCCTTTGCCCTTCTGCCTTGTCTTGGTACTTAGAGTCTGTCTCTGCATTCTCCTCCATTGTATCGCCTTCTCCATCATTTTTGTTGCCTACTCCTCTGAGTAGCAAAGGTACAGCACCACATACTGCCTGCTTCGTTTCTTGGTCATGCACTCTTGCATCGACCCGAAGTCCTTCACTTACGGCTATCTTGATGAGAAGTCTATTGACATCGGTCTTATGAAGCTCCCTGGCCTTTGCCCTTCTGCCTTGTCTTGGAACTTAGAGTTTGCCTTTGCATTCTCCTCCTCGGCCCATCTCACGACCAAGCGTTCTCCCTTCGTGAGAGCAAGGGATCGATGACTCCACGGAAGTCCCGCCTCTACGGTACCATGGCGCTGCCATACCCATGGCCCTATTGTCCGTTGTCTCGCATCCGCGTCCCTTCTTCGCGATCGGTAGATCTGCCTCTGCGACACTCCTTTGAGTCCACCTTCATTCTAACCGATGCTTGATTTTTGGGTAGCTGAGTCCCTCTGGACTCGTCATTGCTTCCTCGTCCCTTTTTCGACCACCTGTTTCAACACCTTTGTGTTTTCTGAGCAGTTCCTCTTGGTCGATGGAAAGACAGACTGCAACTCCCATGCATGGCCTCTGCCATCATGTTGTAAGGCTTGCACCGCTTCTGTTCTCCTTAGCTTCATTGGTCGCAACGTTCGCTTACTCGGTCTTATCCTCTGACTTGCCGTGCGCCCTTAAGCGAATGTGAGCTCTTGAAGCAGTCCAACTCTTCAGCCGCTCCGATCATATCTCTACATGATCCTGTCCCTCCCCCAAGGGACTCGCTGGTACTTGCATCTGAACTTCTCCCTCAATGGTGAACAGCCCCCATAAGTTGATGCCCAAGGCTTTCATTCAATACAACCTTCGATGTACGCACGGAAGACCCGCCTCTGTGATACCATGGCATTCCCTCTTTGAATCCATAGCTCTTCTTGCCGTCGTGTTGCTCATCGAAGTGGAGCTCCCAGTCGCGCTCTCGATCATATCTCCGTATGACCTTGTTTCTCACGGGAACGTCTGTGTGTCGTATTGCCTCGAACTATTCCACCATGATTCATTGCACCATATCGCCTCCTGGTGACATCTTCTTGTATTCTGATCCTTGTGGTATGAACTTGAACTACGATATTTCCATGTGTGGCCTCCGCCAACACATCGTAGGACCTTTGCCACCTTCGATTCTGTTCGCTCCTTTGGCAATCGACCTTCATCCACCCGCTCTCGGGTCACACCCGGACGAAGCATAGCTTAGGACAGTCTGTCGCCTAACAGCTCCTCTGGTCCCCTGACTTCGCTGAAATTGGTGCATCATTGTCTGGATCCTGAGCCTTTGCCCCTACCAGCACAATCTCCACTGCGCACCACTTTCCTCATGGCAACTCGACTTCCAACACTGTGGCATATTCTTCAAGAGTGCCCGCCTCTGCATCCTCTTGCCTCGCGTGCCAAGGCCTCCTGACACCAACTTCACCTGTGCAAGTTGTGTCACTTTAGTTCCTTCGTCAAATGTTTTATCGAGATAAGGTGCATGTGCCCCGAAGCTCCATTCGTCCTTGGCATCATGCAAGATGAGTCTACTCCATCAGAATAAGGAACCCATGGAACGATATGATCCTGCTCTTGTCTCTACAAGAGTCCATGTCCTTGACCTCTGTCTAAGGAAAGCTCCAAGCCTTCGCTCAATGTTTCATTGTCTATGCCAACTCCCTTCGTGCGGCTTGGGTACATAACAAAGTTACCCCCAAGTTTCTCCGCTTCTCGATTTGCATTGAGGTAATGGTGGCCCTCGCGCCTATCATTCCATGGGTCAGCCCTGTGTTGAGTTCGATCTTCGTATCGGTTCCAAATGTGCCTTCACTTTGTGTTGCCTTGGGTTGCTCCCCCCACTTGATCTTGCTATGCGTCCACCAATGCATTGCCTCTCGCGAGATCATGCTATGGCTCCTCGCTGCTTGCTCGGTCCGTTGAGCTTTGTCTTGAGGTACTCTTCAACATGTGCGGTTCGTTGTACATGATTCTCCCTCTGGAGAACCGGGACTTATCCCTCCTGGATAACTGCCCCGTTGGAGCAATTCTCTCTTCGCATCCTTCCCTCTAGAAGTTTTGGAGACCACCATCCCCTTGGACTACTTCGTCTTGCTGAACAAACTGTACACTGTTCTGCCTCCGCAAACGCACCTGCTAGATTGCGACTCTTCGCCAATACAGCTTCCACTGCACCCCTCTAGGTCTAGCAACATGCTGAACTTGCTGCACACTTCAGCCTCTTACGAACGTATCCTGCTCATGTCGAAGAGAAAGTTTCAATACTCCATGGCGCCAAACTTCGGCCGCCTTGGGATGGCCACGGACAGTTCGTCATCCGCATACAAGCCCTTGCATGAGTATCGAATTCTTTGAGTTTGCAATTCCTCTCACCTCTGTGAGCTTTGCACTACTCTTTCGATCGCTGAACAACCCACTCCACCTTGCACGATCTCATCCTTTACTAAGTGCCCCGCTTGCCTCGAGCACCGTCAAGTTTGGTTGCCAACGTTGAGCAACTACTCGAACTCAGCCATCCCAACCTTTTTGCGCTACGCAATTCTTCTTAGCTTGTTTGTCCTCGTGGTGCCTCTTGCGCGAAGGGTTGGCCATTCCTCTGAATGCTATTCTCGGATGCTCGCTCCTCTGAGCGACTCCTTTCCCTACAACACCATGTCCGTTTTCCCCTAAATGGTCTTGCATGTTGGCTGCCCTCAACGCAGCCCCGCTAAGTCTCCCACGCTTGCATGCTAAGTGTTTCTATGTTTGCTTGTCCCACTCTGATACCAACTGTCATGAACTTAGCTGGTTTTGCCTAAGTCGTGCGGCACCCTTGCATGTCCGTCCGCAAAGGTTAGGCTCCCCGAAACCTCCTACGATTCCTTAGGACCTGCAAAAGAGAAGACGGGACAGAGAAAGCGTTTCACACAGGATCCATAAGCAACCTTTTCAGCAAACACTTTATAGTCAATGCAAATTCCAACCATGGATATCATAAGCTCAGAACGGTTGCGCAACAAAGGTATAAAATTGGTCAACTACAGATCGAATCTGTTACAAGTGTTCACATGACACATGCTTTATGTACAAGTTTACACGACCACCAAACTTACTCAAATGGGGCTGTTAAGCCTTTGGCCAGCCCTTTATATACTTGGTAACTCATGAACAACCTGAAAAGACATGGACATGCATAAGCATTACATTTGACAAGCCTTGTAAAATTTGTCCGTGACAGCCCTCTCTCGACGATCTCGATCTCGGAGGTAACAGAGAGGTGATTGCTCGACTTCTTCTTCGTTGCGTTCTTCGCCGAACGTCGAAGAAGCCTATGGCCTTCGTCGCGTTCTTCGCTGAAGGCTAGAGATGTCTGCGGCCTTCGACGTCTTCACTGAACGCTGCAGATGAGGAGTAGACTGTGTTCTTCTCCTTGTCGTGTCGCGTCGAAGGTCGGAGACGTCTGTCGGCCTTCGACGTCTTCGTTGAACACCGTAGACGAGAAGACTGCATTCTTCTCCTCGCCTGACGCAATGAGGAAAATAAAAGGAGGTGATGTTGTCGGGGCAGCATACGCCTCTTTTTTTAATATTATATATATATACACGTATCGTATCATATCGAGCAAAGCTCGAAATGTTGGTACGGTACAAAATTAAAAACCTTGATACATTGCATCAATAAGTACCTATAGTGGGAAAAGAAATTACATATAAATAATCATAGAAATTTATGCCAAACTAGAAAGTTGGTGTATTACCATTAAACATGAAAAATTTAAATCTCAAAATTTTCAGGCAATTTGCATGTTAGTTATTTTTTATCATGCAATTTGAAGTGCAGTGTTTAACGTGAGTTCTTGGAGGAGGTTACAATTACAAACGTGACTCTCGAGCATTGTCGCCAAAGACTTTCTCAGCTGTTATCTTCTTCATATCACACTTTCTTTCAGTGTTGCATCTAGTAATCATTTTTGAATTCCGATTTGGCTAATGCTATTTCATGATGCTGTATAACCCCTTCATGCGACAAAGTATTGAGGTTGAGCATTATATGTAATAAAGAGTTATTGGAACCATCACTGCTCGTTTAGCCCATCAAGTTGGTTTAACTATGGAACACCACTTTGAAAAAGTTTATTGTAAGATGCTGGAAGTTGTATGCGAGGGTGAGCCTTGGTACCACAATAAAGTTTCTTCTTTGCATTCTAGGTAATGATCTTGCAGGTATAAGTTTGTGTACATCAAACATACGTAAACCCTGTTTTGGTGAAATCCTCATGTATTAGGCCACACCTTTTTTTGGCAATCTGGCTGGTCATCAATCTGTCATGAATAGGAAGTTGTCAGGCTTGATGAGCATTGAGGCCTCTTGGAGCTTGCTTGAGCCCATAATGTAACTTTTAACAAAAGCACATTTATTGAGAGCCGGCGATGTATATTTTAATGAAGGCATATTTATTGAGAGTCTTTACGAACAAAACCTATCAAAGAAGGTGATAAAAATTTAATCGTTGGAGAGTGGTCTATGATCAAAGGATCAAAGACAACCAACATTTCATAAAGAAAAAAAGAGAGCTCAAGAGTGGTCATTGTTTTTGTCATCATATTTACATTTTGTTTTTGTTCCTCCATATTCCTCATATTTACTCTTCTTAATTAATTTTAATTTTACCCCATGGCTAAATGGAACTCCATTGAATCATTATCATCTGTCACCATCTAACTTGAGCATATAGTACTAATGCTAAACTTTCCAGTGCCACTAGCATTAATAATACTCCTTTAAGCTATATTTTTAGAGACAAGTCATCCATAGTGTCGTTGGAGTAAGAAAAAAGAAGAAAAATATGAAAGGTATAACGAAAGAAAGAAAACAGTTCACCAAGGTAGGGTGTGAAGATGATACATAAAAAGATATGACAACGAGATGCATCTAAAAAGAACAGACAACAACAACAAGAAAGCAAAGAAGAGCCAACATGTAGTCAAAATAAGAAATATAAAAAAAAGAAGTAGAGACATTAGAACAAACAAAAGAAAAAAAGCAAAGGAGGGGTGCAAAATAGAGGGGAGTATGAAAAATAAAACTTGTTTGTCTTTTTTTTTTTTTAATAATCTCTTCCCCTAAGATGCAGAGTGAAATTCATGTGGCAGGTCTCTTGTTCAATTATACACCCTGTTTCTGGCAAATGATTGCAGAAGTTACCTTAACAAGAAATGAACAATGCTCAAGCCCTATGAAGTTCTCATTAAAGATGAGGCATAAAGATTGTGTTTGGATTGTGCCTCAGGGTCCAATACCAGTTGCCATAACCTGTCAGATCAATACAGTACCAAGATACCGAGCAGTGTACCAACTTATACCCCCTTGATATCACTAATTAAATAGTAATATAGACTGAACAGTATTCCAAGCTGTACCAAGGTGCATGGTTCACTATGGGTCATGGTTGAATCAGTAAATACTGGTTGGTACATATCTCTCCAACTGGTATCTTAAGTCAACTAAGTGAACATGTGATAGACTGGTATCTTGTGGTAATATTTGTGAAATTCATTAATCAAAGAAACCCTTAGCTTGCTTATTTTTCATCTTTTACCTAGAATTCAGGATTCTGTGACCTGCTTAAAACTAATTCTGTGGCATACTTGGTTCTTAGTTTGCAATCACATTTCTTGTATTGCAATTTTCTCGTAATTTGTACAATTAATTTTTCAGGTCACATCTGGAATGTGCTGAAAAATCATGCGGACTGCACCTTATTGTTACTGGTGCTCTTGGATTCCGGACAATACACCAGGTTCTTTTTTGCTGAATGATTTGTGAGAGCTAACCTTGTAGCGTATCAACCTCTTTTGAAGAAACTTTGTTTTATATTATTTAGGTAGAAGCAAAGCCTCAGTTGATACTTGCTGCAAACAATCATGAACAAAGCCATGTGCATGGCTCTCAAGTTCAGAGTGATAGTACTGTTTCTGAAAGTAAGGATGCAGTTGATCATAAACTTGATGATTGTTCTGATATACTAATGACACCAAAATTAGTAAAAAATGGCAAGAATGATGATCTTAATGTGGATCTTACTCACATCAACAAGGATATTAATTTGACATTCATCCAGCAAGCTGTTATACTTGCACAATGTTTACATCTCCAGAGGAGAAGTCGTGATGATGAATTGTCTGGTAAGTTTTGCTTCATTTGATGATGGCATTTGCATGAACTCTCTTGATCTTTTTCTTATAGTTCTCTTTTTTTCACAATTATGTGGAACACTAAATTAGTGTCCTTTTTCATTGTATGTTATATGTGGTTATAAATATTAATTACTGTATCAATATAGTTATGTTTAGATGCCTAATTGTCATGTTACTGCTATGAACAGTGGAACCTATAGTTAATATCTCCAAGACTGTCTTCTTTTCGTAATAAGTTTTTAAAGAAATTCAAAACTCTGAGCAACATGTTGGTGAAAATGCATATTGTATTTGCAAATGTTGTGTCCTCTTCTTGTCCTTCATTCTGTCTTCCTACCAAAATTTGTTAGTTGTTTTTGGATCTACATCATTGAAAGCATTAACGAGGGTGAGAATCGCCGTAGTTGTTCAAATGAATTTAATTAAGGTGACTAACTTTAAATGGCTAAGGACTTGTTGGTTGGTTTTGTTTTTCATTTTCTTTTACATCTGTTTTTTGGGATTGATTATGACATTTAGGCTATGGGCTATGACAATTTTCTAAGCTATAGAATTAACCGTTCTTGGACAACCATATCAGTAGTGCTACTCTGTTCTGCATGGGTTAATTGATCGATGACTGGGGTGCAGAACTTGCATCTGAGACATTTAACTTATTCAGTGCCAATTAATTCAAACATTAAGCTATTCTGACGCTTATTTATATATACAGTTGTTATTTTTCTCTATCTCTGTGTTTTTGTATTTAAGTACATGTGCTAAGTTACATCCCACTTACTTTTTTTGACCATGGCTGGTGCCCTAGTGGGTTGCGGTTTGTAATCACTGGTAGTTTACCTGTAGTCGCGGATGCAACACTAATACAGATAATTATGGTAGTGCTACTGCCCATGCAATCTGACATTTCTCAACATCCTTATGAAAGTTTACTCTTTATATTGTTTCATTACTATTGTAAAACTATCATATAATAGATGGTTTGATGCTGTTTTTTTTTCTTTCTTTATCTTGCCAAGATTTTTTACTTCTATTTACATGACTTTGTTTCCTTCTGGTCATACTGTGTAGGGTGGGAAATGGCCCCATATATTGAGGCTATTCATTCTCAACATCAAACTTGCTACACTGTGAGTATTACAATTTTTTTATATCCTCTAGATTTTACTTATACTGATTATTATCTTAATTAATATATTTTATCTATCTCCATTATCCTTGGTTCTTCCATGTGTTCTTGGCAGGCTTCATGAAGCGAAACATGATTCTATAACATTTTTATAACTTAATGCACCTAACTTGACATGTTCCCTTTTAGTTGGTATAAACTGAGTCAAGTAACTTTGACAAGATATGGACCCTTATTGGCCTATTAGACCAGTAAGCATTGAAAGTAGACCTATATCATTGGACATGTGATTTGCAACAAATGGATTGCTGTAATCTAAATACCGTGAGTTCTATAAATAAGTTGCTGACACTACTTCCAATGCATCATTTGATGAATTTGGTGCTACAGTCTGATCAGCATTGTTTTGAGCAATTCCTACTTGATGCTCTGGAATTTGCTGTTTATTTTATTAAATCCCACTGTTCAGTGTTTATGTATGCATTTGTTGAGTGTTCATTTCTGTTGTATTATTCTCAATAACTTCTCAAGAGTTGTTCTGTTCAGTTGTGTGGCTATATCCATTGTGTGTTTTGAGACTGTAGTGTGGCAGCTGTCTGTATTAGAGACTCGGCTCATAACCTTCTATGTAGTTGCTTCGCATGTCACTTAAATTATATCATCAAAGATGTGGGTTAAGTAGTTTCAGTTTCATGTATTGTCATCTCCTGCACTATGCAAATACCATTGTCGTTGAGGATAGGGCAATAGGTCGCCTGTTTGAGCTAGGTGGCCCTGATACAGCATATTTATTGTTGGTGCAAAAATCGAGTTGGTTTGTGTATATGGTTATGATTTTGTGATATGTTTGTTCAAAGAAAATGGATATGAAAGGGATGGAATGTCACTTCCCATCCTATCCTCAGATATTTGATATTAATCTATCATGTGGCTGGTACAATAAATAGGACAGGCTTGGAAAAATTTGTTTTTCAATCATAAATTTTTATTTTTTTCATTATAATTCTTCAGATAATTATTGTTGCAGATGTATCATAACATTGAAGCCATAGTAATTGAACATATTAGCATAAAAGAAGCAATGAAGTTCTGTTGAACTCTTCTTTAGAGAAGACATTACAACTTACTATTTTAATTGGAAATTGCCATCATCTAATGAAAATATCTTTCTAGATTAGTAACTTTTGTGACATTCTGCGAATCCGATGGGAGTCTAAACGAAGTCGAACAAAGCAGCGGGCTTTGCTTATGATGGATAAGTTGGTAAGACAACTTCATTTTTTTAGGGCTTATTCCATTTTTTGAACACAGTGCACTTGTTTTCCTTAGATGTTGACATGAGTTTATCTCTTGGAAATATGCTAGGGTATATTTGTTTATGAGGAAGCCTGCATTCTTGCAGATTTATTTTATGGTCTTTTGCTTAAAGCTTTGCTACATTATGTTCTCCAGACATATGACATGTCAAATTATTCATTGCAATATTTCTCAACCTTTTAAAATTCTGCTGGTGAGCATTTCTTAATAATTTTCTCTATGGACTACCATCTTTGTTGTGCTTCTTGCCTTCTGATCTTTGTTCATGTGCTATGCATTTGAAGTTCCTCAAGTATCTTAAGTATCATTGTGCTATGATTCAGCTCGGAGTTCAAGCAATGAGGATTGAGGATTAGATCATTTAAAAGAAACCATTTAGTTTTTGCTATAATCATGATTCTTTACTAGGTTCATTATATTCTAGATTTAATGTTGTAGTTGAATTTTTTGTTTGTGACACATTAAAACTTGTGCAAGGGTAACTTGGCACTTTTCATCTGCTTCATTTTATTTGCTAATGTTGTTTTGTAGCTTATACCTCCTTGCATGCCAAGAGTTAGGTCACCATTGCTGTCACAAAGAACTGACACTAGATTTTCACCTCATATGGTTTCTTGTTCAATTTTTTCGAAGTAATTTCATCCTTTCTTTGTTCGAGATTCTCCTTTCATGTTCCACTTCATCCCAAAGAGTAAGTTAGACTGATTTAGTTATGTTTTTTATGTTCCAATTGAATACTTTCCATTTACAATCAAAGATGAAAATTATTCTTTTTATCAAACAATATGTGGACTAGAACAAGAGAGCTTTTTGATCAAGCCCCTTGCCCTTTGTTTTTTTTTTTTTGGATAATGAGAAAGATTCTTTTCAAGCTTGAATTTGTTCATTTGGAATCTGGGCTAATTGAAGCACTAGATGGTAGAGGCACAATCACCTGACCATCATTGTACTATTGTTCTTTTTTGAATTGTCAGTATAATCTAATGATATGACCAGATCCTAATACTCTAGTACTCTCTTCTGCTTTTATATTATGATTCCATAGAAATTTTGATTGAATGGTTCACGAATGAACCATCCGATACTATTTTATATAATGGAAAGATATCTTTCAGTCCTTCCGTATGTCAGTGCACTTCAGCTGTACTTCGTGCAGCTGCAGATTCCTTCTAAATACTTACAGCCATCATCCTTTTGTCCTACCTAATATGTCCTCGATCGGCTGATAACAAATCAGCCTATAGTATAACCATCAGCTTTAGCCAGAGTTAGCAAGACTGTGAGACCTTGGTCTGAATTTCAGACATAAATGACTTGTCTGAAGTTGAACATGATATTTCCCTTGGATGATTGGAAGCTGACCTAATTTGATCCAGTCATGGGACCTCTGATACTAAGATCATCTAATGTGATGTATGCCACCCACCACTTTGTATATTGATTGAAACATTCTTCAAATGGAAAGGATCCATAGAGAAAGGTTGGAGGAGGATGTCAGAAGGAGAGGATATTCTTTTAGCTCTTTTTCATTTTAAAACATATTCATTCGATTGTTTAATCTCCTGGATGCTCTTAACAACAATGAATTCGTAAATAAGAAGCATAAACCAATTAATTTATAAGAGAATTAGTAGAAATTAGAAATCCATAAGTCATACCTGTGCCATTATTTTGGGCTCTTGGGCCTAAGATTATAAATGATGGTTCATGGCTGATCTATTGTGTGCATATCAAAGCAACAGAAACTAACACATTTCACCAATTGTAGGGTAATAAAAGACGAAGCAAGTGAAACAAGTTTGTCAATTGTCAAAATAGAAAGAATTAATTGCACAAGTGCATGCAGCATATATTCCGAAACTGTCATTGCATCCTAAATAGCATCTGAAACTTCTGTCAACAATTGCCATTCTTATTCACGCTGATGTTTCCTACTCTCCTGTCTCGCTGGATTACTAGGTTCAAGTTATTTTTGATGCTTCTCCTGTGACTGCCCAAAGGATTCAGCTATGTTATGGGCTTTATATCCCAACTGTTTCAGCACTGAGGAAGTATGCCTTATCGGTCGTCTTGCAATCTTTTATATCTCTCTTTGTTGAAACTTGAAAGTATCTTCAGTTATCAGAACTTTCTTGTTTTCTGTTCTGTGAAAAATATGGACTATCTAATGACTAATTTATTCTATGTCAATTTCGCACTTCCAGAGAATATGGTGAGCTGTTGGTGAGTTGTGGTTTAGTTGGAGAGGCATTAAAAATATTTGAGGATCTTGAATTATGGGATAATCTAATTTACTGCTACCAGTATGTAATTGCTTTCATTTATATTCTCTTTTTTTTTTGCATTTGTATCTGTCATAGGTCTAATCAAGTTGTCTCTCTCATTTTGACAGATTACTAGGGAAAAAAGCAGCAGCCGTTGATCTTATCAAGTCACGTCTACATGACATGCCTAATGATCCAAGATTATGGTGAGCTGAAAATATGTTTTGTTGGCTGATAACATGTCATTTGAAAGAGTGAAAAATAGTGTATTTGTTGATTGAATATAATTTGAGCATTCCCCTCTCACTACGGCAGAGGTGTGTATGCTCTTTGGTCATTAGATTATAAAAAACATGTCCTGTTACAGAGTTTAGGAACGTATTATATTAAGAATTGTTCTTATTGGTCTTCATAAAGAAGAATTTGCTGTTGATAGTATCTTCAATTAATGGCCAAATAGTTGAATAGTTCTTACAAAATCAGGAGGTTTTTGATCAGGGATTTTCCCAACCATCAAACATCATGTTACTTGATCTGTTGTTAACTGTCATCATGCAGTTGACCACTGAAACAGGCTTTTGCACATGTTGGATTAGGACTGCTCATGTTTGATCCTACCCCAACCGCAGAATTGTGGTGATCTCGTATTCTTGGTGACATGTATGACGTCCATGATGTATAAACCTTTGACTGTATAAAAGGGATTACACGAAAGTATTGCACACTTATTTATGTTTTCTTATATTTTGTTACTGTTTGAGAAGTACATGCATTAAGACAAATGTGCATAGGGATGGGTGTCATTTGCCATGCAGAACGTCAGCTTCAGGTTGCCTTGATATGTGCCATGAGCCATGCCACCCATGCCCATGCATGTGATTGGTTTTATGTGTCAGTATGTCATGTGGCAAACTCCAACACATGCATTGTGTAAACCGTACCAGCTTGTTATGGGATGTTGTATGGTACACCTTCTGCAGGTGTATTCATATCTCAGTCATCATGCATGTGGATGCCTGTATGCCTGTGATGCATAATAGTTTGTGTTTTTTAATGTACAATGGCTACTGTGATGATAGTTTTCATCTCATCGAGTTTATCAATAGAGCTTCATCTTACCGAGCTTCTCATTAGAGCTTTATTTTATCTGGAATTGGGTTCATTTTCATTTGAAAATTGGATCATATGAACCTATTTATGATTTAAGCTTGTTATATCTGTGACTTGAAGAATCAAAGCAGTTCCTTTCATATGTTTTTCTAAAATCTAGAGAGCAAAGCACTCTTTTTTATTGGTTTTGATTCTGTTATTAAAATTTGATTGAGATCTTGATTTGTTTACTCCATCATGTTCACTTGGTCTATCATGATGTTATCTTGTTTAAAGTCATTGCCTATTCCCCTTCATATCATTGTCTTTTTTTATTATGGGGCTTATTAACGTTTCCCATCTTCTTAACTGGGAAAAAGTGCAGGGTTTCCCTTTGGGCTTAGCTCTCATGGTTTGTGCATTTTTTCCTTTTGGGATAGGTGGCCATTCTCATCTTTGTATACAATTATGCTATGCATGATCATGTCCTATTCGCATAACTTAAAGGATGATAGGATCAGAGGATTGGAAATAAACTTGGTATTAAGGCGAAAATGAGGGGCAAAACAGATGAGGACCCTATACAACATGTCGATTTATATAAATTTCAATTTAGACAATGAAAATAACAAGTATTGCAAATTTAACTGTATGCCAGTTCTGACGGCGAGGATTAGTTTAATTTGGTAGAGAAGTTGATCCACAAGTCTTCAAAGCACGGTGTCTCCAAGAATGTTTAGACTTTCAAAATTTGGGTTTAGAAAGTTTGGCAATGGTAGGAAGTTGACAGGCTATATGGGAAAAGGGTGATAAAGGGATAAATTAATCTTGGTTCTCCGAATTCACATCAGTGGAAGATTGTGGTCTCATACTACTCATACAACTTGTGAAAAACACACTTCCATTCATTCACTAATTTATCATTCTATTGCAATCCCGTTGTCCTTTTCTATAGGTCCCAAGTATAAGAAAGAAAGAAAAAACACAAAAATAAGAAAATATTACAATTACATCAAATCAAATAATTATCTGCTCTTTCCTTTTTCAAAGAAAATAAATAATCTTCGTTTTAAATGATTTATCTACTTGATAGATTTGTATCTTTATGGACTGATGAATCTTCCTTGTAGAGTTGAAACTTTTAATCAAGATTTGTGATATTCAAACAAAATTAAATTTTGATTCCTTCCTTTTCTTTGCATTTTCTTCCTTTTTCTTTTTATTAACATAGGAAATTAAACTACAAATATTGGACATGTTGCCATGTGACAACTGTTTTGAAAAAGATCTTTCTAGCATACTAAATTTATTCCAAAGACACAAAAATAATTAGACTAGGACTAAAACA
Source organism: Musa beccarii (assembly GCA_024322285.1). Taxonomy (NCBI): domain Eukaryota; kingdom Viridiplantae; phylum Streptophyta; class Magnoliopsida; order Zingiberales; family Musaceae; genus Musa; species Musa beccarii. The sequence goes on from CM044394.1 coordinate 13,046,798, forward strand.
TGTTAGTCGAACAACCTGATCATCACCAATCTGAAGGAACTGAGGTTGATCCTTGCTCTAGTATATATCAAAAAGTATCTCGATTTCCATTACTATGGATTTCTTGCTGCTTGGAATGTTGATTCATCTTGGTTTTGCATGCTAAAATCATTATGTTTACACTGTACATAGGTGTTCACTTGGTGATGCAACAACCACTGATGCTTATTATGAGAAGGCATTGGAGGTTTCAAATAATAGATCAGCCCGGGCTTTGGTAATGACATTGTTTGCAGAATATAGCTGTGTTCTATTTGATTAAACATAATATTGTAAGATTGTTCTCTTTGGACAGCGATCATTGGCTCGAAATGCATACAACAGGAGTGACTATTGGACGTCAAAAACTCTTTGGTAAATGGCGAGGGTTGGATGAGCTTATGATTGTGGTCTCTTAATGACCCATGTTTAATCTCCATACTTGATTTTGATTTGGAATTGACTTGTACCCATGTACTGCAGGGAATCTGCCTTGGCTCTTAATTCACTGTATCCTGATGGTTGGTTTGCGCTTGGTGCAGCTGCATTAAAGGTTTGCTTTCATAGCTAAATGTTTTGTACTAGTATCTGTCCAAATACATTGCATGGAGACTTGGAGTTCTTCAAATTCACATTAAATGTTGGCATTTAAATTTTAAAAAATGAAATTGTATTTAATTTAGGTTTTTAACAATCTTAGCTTGTGTTTGTGATCAAATATCCTTCTCATCCTTAAAGGAAGTTCAATGTGTAAAGTTGATAGTTATTCATTCTTCTGAAATAAGTTAATTTGATAACACCACCTTCATTGCCAAAACCACATATTTGATGTCTATTATATGTTTGTATATGCAGGCCCGAGATATTGATAAAGCATTAGATGCATTTACACGTGCTGTGCAGATAGATCCGGATAATGGAGAGGCTTGGAATAACGTTGCTTGTTTGTATGATTTCATTGCCTTTATTGTCGTCATAATACTGTGCTTATTGATTAGTATCATTGCCTTTATTGGCATCATCATACTGTGCTTATTGATTAGTATCATTCCTTCAGCTTATTGGGAAAACTGGTTTTGCTTACATTTCTCTGCTCCTTTATGTTTAACTAGTTTCAAGAAGGGTTTTGTATTAATGCTTGATTAGTTTCTTTTCTGCTGGTTTTTATCATGTATTGCTACAGTATTGTTTTTTGTTTAACATATCATTTTTTAAGTTTGTTGTGCTGTTTCTGGCTTATATGCACAATGTCTAAAGCCATGCTATCTATTTGTATCATGTTAAAAAAAATATTTTTGCAAATTGCTTTCAAACTTATTATAATTTGGTTGGTAAATACTTTTGTGTTACCTGTGTCCTCATATGGGTTTTTGCACTAAATTGAACTGTTCAGGCATATGATCAAGAAGAAAAGCAAGGCTGCATTTATTGCTTTCAAAGAAGCCTTAAAGTTCAGGTTATTATATTTTTTCCTCATTCTGATTGTGACACCTGATAAATACAAAATTTCAACCAACTAATATAAAATATTTAACAGGAGGAACAGTTGGCAACTATGGGAGAACTTCAGCCATGTTGCTCTTGATGTAGGAAACATTCGCCAGGTGAATTGTTTTTTTAAAAATGTCATTTGTATCTTTTATAAAATTATTTTAAATATAAGATGTAGTTTATATTGGTTATCTTCATGTAATGTCTACTATTCTTTGCTATGCTCCCATGTTCAAGAGAATAATTTGAGGGTTTACAAAATCAATATGGGAAGCTTGGGACTTCTAAATATCTTGAAAGTATGGCTTGGCTGGTTTAACCAAGCTACTTGGGCATGTTAAAGCATTGAAAAATGCAAAGTAAGGTACTTATTTGTTATAACAAAATTAAAGATATTTGTTAGCTATGGTGATTCATCCATATTACTGATAATAACATTAATCATGTAGTATCAATCATGATAGTCAATGAAGGGAGAAGATTTTCATATAGTCTCTAGCAACACATAAGCAGCAAATGAACATAATGTACCAACTCAACATACAAGAAGTTAATGATTGAAACTTTAGAAGTACAGCCACAGAAGTACTTTAGCTGTACAACATTCAACAATAAAAAGTTATGCAAGTTTGGAGTCTGAACCTGATAATTCTCGATGCAAGTGGAAGACAAAAATGGGCTGCTTAATAGTCCTGCTATCACCGATCTTCAGAATGGTGTTATCTTCATCCAGAGTTTCTTCTTGTTGCAGTTAAAATCATTACATGTCTTGAAATCTTGATCACGTCAAGCTTGTTAAGATCAAGGTTGTCAAATAGTTGTGGTAGAGAGTGATAAATTTTCTGTCTTTGGCAAAAAGTTCTGCATGATAAAGTTAAGATGAAAGGCTTATTATATTATTCTTATCTCTTTGAACACTAAATCTTTAACCTCTTGAATCAAAGGTGTTCTCCAGTAATACATTTTGAAATGACACAATGTCCTGACATGCTCTAAGCCTTGTGCAATAAATAACACACCAAATCATTGAGTTGTTTTGTGCTAACTTAATGTGTCAATCTTGTATAAATTTAATCAGACATGCTCTTAGCTATTATCCTATGTTAAATACTAGTTGGAAGTCATGCACACACACATAAACATTTAATGAGGAAATTAAACTGTTTATTTGGTAATGCCATTAAATTGCCTTAACCACCAAAGTTTCTGTTACATGTGATTATATAGAATATATTAAGCTTACACTCTTTAAAAATTTGTAGTTACATAGAACATAAAAGCCTACAATCTTTGGAATGATTCTAATCTCTTACTTTATTGCAGTCACTAGAAGCCACAAAAATGGTACTAGATCTGTCATCAAATAAGCGAGTGGATGTTGAGTTGCTGGATAAGATATTGAGAAAGTTTGAAGATCATGAAAAGAACACCAACTCTGATCTCTCTTCAAGTGACATTTTTTATGCTGAATATTCTTTAGTTGAGCCTTGTGACACACAAGCCATCCCTGCAGAACCACGGGAAACTGAGCTCTTGTTGGACATGCTTGGAAATATTATGCAGCAGGTCTCCAAAATCTAGTTTGCTTGTATCTTTGCATTGAATTGTTCTTGTGGTTGTGCTGTTAAAAGTAGTTATACCTTTTTGGCTTTATACTTGTCAAAAGTAATTATTTTAATGCTCTTTTACAATTACTTGGTGACTTTTTAAAGTAAGCTTCTGATTTCTTTTTGTGCTATTTCTTGCAGGTTATCCGTAATGGTGGCCCCGAAGATATATGGGGTTTATATGCAAGGTGGCATGTAATCAAAGGCAACCTTATTATGTGTTGTGAAGCCCTTCTGAAGCAAGTTAGATCCTTCCAGGTAAAATTGTGATGGCATTATACTTTATCTTGCAAATTAGTGTCATGGAGAGAGTATTGGGATTAGTGTGTGGGTTATCAGAGAGGATAGAGTTATTCACAACTCAGTAGGTGCTATATCTTAATATAGAACGAAGGCAAGCAATGCAAGGTTGTTTGGACATTTTCTAAGATGATATTGGGATGTATTTGTGGGTTATCAGAGAGGATAGAGTTATTCATGACTAATTAGTTGCTATATCTTAAGATAGAATGAAGGCAAGCAATGCAAGGTTGTTTGGACATTTTCCATGGAAATATGTAAGTGCATGTTAAGTGAGTTGATTTAGACTAGTGGTATTGGGAGAATATAGACATATAAGAATGTTGGAAACATTAAAGAGGGATTTAATGACCCTTGACTTAGTCATACTAAATTCTGGGAGTTCAACAACATACATAACCTTCCTATATGCAAGTTTCACTGTTGAGTTCAATGGCATGGAATGTATCAGAAGATTAATAACTACCTATAGTCTTTATAATTCGAAATATTCTGGGTTTAAATTTAAATGCTCTTCCTAGATCCTTCAGACAGTTAAACTAGTTGGTCCATGATTCACTGTTGTGTTTGTTGATTAGTCTGATGGTTGGCTGAATACTATTTTGGTCATATAAAGGACATTTGGCAAAATCCAAGTTCTTCAGTTCTCATGTAACAGGTGTTTTTTGGTTTATTAATGTATCCAGTATATAGTTGTGCTATGGTCTTTAAAGTAGAGTCAGCTTGCATTTATGCCTTTTTAACTTAGTATATCTGTATAGCATAAAGGTAAAGGATAAAATTTCAGCTTGCATGAGCCTCATCATTGATCCCTGTAATTTCCTCTCGATTTAACCAGTGCCCCTATGTGGAGGGGCCTTATAGTAATGTACCAGATCGGAATTTCTTTTTCTTTTTGCTTCTTTTTTGTTAGTAATTATGTTGAATATTTGATAATCTTTGCTACATTTACCTTTTGTTATTGCTTGGGCATAATAGGTATTGATATAAAGTTTTCAAACTCTGTACTCTATGAACTGTCTGTTCTCATAGGCATTCTAATGATAGTGGTCAGCTTGGTTGTATCTGCATTTCTTTTTCATTTTCATTTCCTGTATTTGATCACAGGGCTCTGAGCTTTGGCATGACAGAAACCGATTTAAAAAATTTGTTCATGCTTCCTTGCAACTCTGCAAAGTTTATATGGAGATTGCTTCCTCTACTGGAAGCCGTCGAGAACTCTTTGCAGCTGAAATGCACTTGCGAAGTTCGGTTAAACAGGTAATGCATGTTAAGCTAAACATTGGAAGGAAGCCAACTTTTGCTATTGTAAATTTTGTTTTTTGTTACATGTCAAAGCTCATTAGATTAATCATTAACATGATAACTTCAAAATATTTGCCATTAAGCCTCCATAGTTATTTTGGATAGTCCAAGAAAACATCAACTTGGTGGGACCATTAAAAAAGATGATCCACTGCATGAAGCTCCCGTTAATATGGGTTCTGTATGCAGATAGGCTGTTTCCATTAACTGAACCAAGGTTATCTGGTTTGCAAAGGATCAAGCTTCTATGGAGCCCAGATTCATGATCTTGTTGGATGACTTGCAGTCTATCCAATGTATTAGGAACTTGTGTCACATAAGCTCTTCCTTTTTTTTTTCCTCTTTGACTTTTTCATGATGATACATGTTACCACCTCCAATGGAGTAAATTATTGATTGACATGATATCCGATAGTAACATGAGAACTGTAATTTTATGATGTATCCTTTTTGTTGATTGCCAACTCGAAATAGTTGCTAATTATGGCTTGGTTGTTGTTGTATTTCTATTTTTGTGGATTCTAGTCTACTATGTTGATTGAGGATATACTTTAGCAGGAATTTGTTAGAAAATTAAGAAACATAAAGACATCTACAGCTGACTTAATCTGAGTTCTCATTGACCTCAAAGTTCAGAGAAAAACTTCAGCAGGATAGACAAGTTAGGCTAACTCTAGTAGGTATTTTTTTCCTTTTTGAGATCAAGACCGATTTAGTTGTGGTCTAGTGAAATATGATTCAATCTGTAACTTGCTTCCAGAATTAGACTCCTAATATCTGTCAAATAAGTGGCCCTGTTTAATCTTGCAAAGTACTTCAGATTGGTCGTTCACTTCTTTGTTATGGGGGTGGGTTATAATTATGGAAGTCCAGTTTTCATTCCATTGTTGTGTTTATAGAGAGCATTACAGCTGAGAGGAAGAATGTCCTGATGATTGGATCAATAATTCTTTTGATCCTCTCTCTCTCTCTCTCTCTCCCCCCCCCTATGTTTCTGCAATCTCTGTGTTGTGTTGGCTTCTTTTGTTGCACCCTCTTGTACAGCAAATTAGTCGCTGATTTATCTGAATAGCAACCTAAATTTTGATGATTGCTTGTCCTTTTAGCATAGGTTCACCTGACCTCTCTCCCCATTGTGTAAAGAAAGATGTTTTATGGTTCTCAAATCATAACAGTTGGATTACTTCCTTTAATTAGAATGCATGCCAGTATTTGATCATTGAGAAGACTTGCTAGAATAATTGATTCGTTTCTAGCTTGTATGAACAGTCAGAATATTCTTGAGAAAGTATATAGGTGGTTGAGCATTTAGCATGCCATTTGCTCACTCACCCAATTCTGCTTTGTTAGAAGGGTTCTGTAATTCAGTCATAATCTCTTCTTTGTACTGGAACAGTTGGATTTTGTTCCTATTATAGAGAGTATATCACTGGCTAGGGATGTGAGTATCAAAAGTTGCTGTTCCAATCCAAAGCCCCCTGGAGAAGTTTTCTGGTCATGATGTTTGCACCCACTAAAAATTTGGCTGGCTTCAATCCAGACTTGGTGAGGAATTACTTGAAATTTAAGCCCTTATTTTTTTTTGTACATATAAGATTTTAGAATAAAATGTTAAGATCTAGTATATCCAATGCTGGAGCTTATCCTAGGTAAAATCTACCTTTGGTTGCACTTGTTTTACCTAGACTTTTCTGATTAGAATCTGGATCTACTTTTATTTTTTAAAGGAAAAAACGATAATCTCTTCATGCCTCCCAATTCTGTTTTCCAAACTTGTTTGGTATGTTTAAATTTTACGTTTCTTAAGGGCATTCAATTTATAACTATGTTGTTCTTAATGAATATCATCTTATCATGTTTCATCAGACTTCATCTACTTGCATATTCTTTTATGCAAGTGAATTCCAGTGGCTTGTACTTTGCAGGCTGTGGACTTCTCAGACACTGATGAGTTTAGGGATCTTAAAACATGTCTTGATGAAGTAAAGAAGCAGATCGCTGCAACTTCTGATGAAGGTGCCTAGCTAGATATGTCGACTTTAAATAACTTTTACATGTTTGGAGGTAATCATTTTTCGAAGCTGCAGCTTCGTTATTATCCTTATATGAAGCTAGATTCTGTATGATCTGCTATTGAGAGTCATGGTTCCTCCGACATGTCAAAGATGATGCCATGTCTGCCTAAATGAGCATCTGGGCATGTATCTGAACTTGTTGATTTTCTTTGGGTTCAGTCTCCTGTGGTACCGGATGGTTCTAAGTTTTCTATGACCATGCTGAAGGACAGTCTCGGGGAGTTTGTGGTGGGTGTTTGCACGGATGCGTCAGAAGGCTTTATTTATGTGGTTGAGGGTTGTGTTGTTACGAGGGATGTGTTATCACATGCATGTAAAAGTTTTGAGCTAAGAATTCCATCTGGCAGTCATTTTTGGCTTGAGCATATATTCTAACAGCAGAATTCATTGGTTCTCGCATAGACCTTGTAGTCAACCTATCATCTTTTGAAGGCAGCCGAGCTTGTTTTGCTGATCAGTGTGACATTCTTTGGATTAAGCTATTCACTGTTAACATTTCTGATGGAGCATATAATTTAGTGTGACAACTTTTTTGAAAGAAAAGATGGCATTATTGATTAACTGAGCACTGGTGCAGTGACCATGACCAGTACTCCCATGCAGCCAAAGCTAGTTTCTCAGCTAATTGGTTAAGTGTTTCTCCAAATAAAATTGAATGTCACAGATGGAATCTCCACCAATCTCATAATGTCCCTATGCAACGCCTTCAGTTTCCAAGGAACCTGAGCTCTGCCAGTTACAAAATTGATCCATTTTTGGGGAATCCGACCTGACCCGAACAAGCCTCCGGTTCTCTCTGCGTTTGGCTTCCGAGCAGAAATAAGCAAGGCCAGCCCCTCAGCTTGGCGCCTCGCTCGCAGCATGGCATTGGCCTAACCAAACAGCCACTCTCCTTGCTTGCTCTTAAGGATGAATTCGATGCAGATGAAACCGGATTAGAAGACCCATCAGTCTATTTTACATCGAAATGCTGGTTGGGGATGGGACTGTAAAACAGCACGCGTTAAGAAACCCCTCAGAAATCACATCCTTGAGGAATAGATGTTCCAAACCTAGACTCGGTGGTTACGAAAATGAACATCTTTCCAATTTATCCAAGCTACGATACTCTTAATGCAAAATGTCAGCGTTCTTAACGCGACCAAAGGGAGCAGTTAACCGAGAGCCTTGCTGCCAGTTAGGTATATCAGCCCCACCAATGTTTAATTTCCCTTGAAGCCAAGTCCACACTTCCATCGCAAAGTCACGCTCAGAAGATATGTTGGGAAGAGTACTCTCCTCTCTTGCAGATTGGACACGTTGGCATGTTGAACTGCATGAAGCCTCCAACATAAGCTGTTGTAGGGAGGCGGTTCCATAGCAATTTGCCAATTTCCATAGAAATAGTCTTACTTTGGGATGAATCTTCAACTTCCAAATCGCATTCCAACTGGGCCATATATCTTCTTTTGATTATCCACTCTCTTTTAGCTTCACAATTAATATATGTTGGCCAAAAATTAAGGGGAATATCCCCTAACCATGATGGTTCACTCTAGCGGTTGTTACCAAGACCATTACCTATGTATTTAGTTAGTCCTCATCTTCGAGGTCTAAATTCCAAGGGAACTGTGTTCTAGACTTTTATGTCCCAATGAATCAAGAGATCTGTACTTGTTCCTCAAAATCTTGACCCAAACAAGATAATTCTTATTGAGATAAGACAATATTCTTTTAGTCCAAAGAGCTTTCTTTGCATTGGTAAGCTTCCTAATACCCCGAATACCTACCTCTTTGCCTTAGTCACTATGTCCCCAACTGATAAGATTCATCTTAGGGGAAACAGTCCATGGGATTCTATGAAGCAATTTGTTAGAAATTTGAAGTTCATTAGAACATGTGTGGGGATGGAGAAGTTCATTAGAACATGTGTGGGGATAGAGTTCAAAACAAAATTGATGTGAATAATTTTTCCGACTTAGGTAAAAAAAAAAACTTATACTTCAACCTCGAATCCTGTTCAAGGCTTTATCAACTGAAATCATATCCATGGTGGATTAAAGCCCCCAAGTATTTCAAGTATCACCTTCTCTCCTTTAATCCCAAATGCATTATAATTGTATGTCTAATGTGATGAGAGTAATTCTTAGCAAAAAGCAACTCAAATTTCTCTTTGTTAATAAAAAGTTTAGTCACCATGCAAAATGGTAAAAAATGTCCAACCATGCAATACATGACTTAGGGTTTCATTTAAAGGCAATAAGAATGCGATTGGCAAATATTAGATGTAGTACCTTAATAATATCTTTGATATGAAAATACTGACTAACTTAGTTGGTAAAGACTTTAATAAATTATTACACGGTCTTAAACTAAGTCTCGCTTTTACCACTAATATTTTGCACAGAAAAATGAAAAATCTTTGACATTAAAAGGCGAGAGCTTCTGAGCTCCATAACTTTATTCATCATACATGTAAAAGTTTGTTGGACTAGGATGAACAAATTGAAAGATAGGGAATCTTCTTGCCTAATACCTCTACCACTCTTATACTAGTTAGAGTTACAACCAGTGACATGAGAAAAGAATAATGGGGAAGAGACATATACTAAAATCTAAGAAATGATTCTAGAGGGAAACTTTTTGTGAGTAAGCGTTTCAATGATAGTAGACCAAGATACACTATCATATGCTTTAGAAAGATCAACTTTGAAAAAAGTGGGCGAGATATTTCTCTTATATTTAGCTAAACTATGTCTCATTCACTGTCAATCAAAATACTATTGAATGTTCCTGATAAACACTAACTGTTCCTAACCAATTAGACCTTAGGAAAAGTTTTCAAATAATTAATAACTGTTTTAGGTAGAATCTTGTAAAGCCCATTACATAAAGAGATTAGGCAAAAATCTCCAATTCTATGGCCGCTTGAATATTCTTAGAGATAAATACGAGGAAAGGAAAGTTTTCTCCTAAGTCGTAAGGAGCTTGCGACAGGAATAAAATTCATTAAAGCCTCCACAATATCAGATTTTATCTTCTCCCAACATGCAGTAAAAAATTTGTTTGTAGAACTGTCCGGACCAAGACTTCCAAACGCATTTGAGCTAAAACTATGGGGACTTTAGAAATAGTAAAAGTTTAACAAGATCTTTAATGTTATCGGAGTGGACATAGGGAAGCTTTGGACACTATTGCCATGTAGTCTAAATTAGTATTTTTAGAACAAAGTTTATGATATCGAGCAGCAAAATAATCAGTGATATCTTTGGAATCAGTCAAGGTAAGGTCACTGTCAACTTTCTGAGAGGAGATATAATTCTTTCAAAATCAACTGTTGGGCTAAGTTATGGTAGTATTTGGTGTTTTCTCCCCGCTTCAATCCACACAGTTTTTGCTCTTGACCACCAATATAAATGGTTTTGATGGTTCAAAGCAGAGATTTTATTTTAAAGATTCTGAAGGAAGATTTCTTCCTACTTTGTGAGTCAGTTGCTACATTCTTTGTATTCCAGACTAGTAATCTGAGTAAAGGTTTCATTGATGTTACATTGAAGGTTACCACCACCCGAGTCTCTCTCTACTTAGAAAGATCAAGTTTGAGTTTATTTAGTTATGATAAATAGCAGAAAGTGAAACTTCACACCCTCTCTGAGACTCACCTCGATGAACGATGCCAACCACCTCGTGATTCTCAACCCAACAGTTCTCGAATTTGAAGCAGTTGAAAGAGGAGATTTTCGGGTTTGGGATAAATTTTTATAAGGATGGGGGAATGATCAAGGTCACTTTTGATAGATGAAGAATAGAATAACATGGAAAAGCATGTATCCACTTGCAATTAGCGTGAGCTCTATTGAGGTGATCTTGGATACGGGAAAACCTATACATTTGTTGCTCCACATGAATCATGGGCCGTCAAAATCCAAATTCGAAAGACCTACCAAGAAACGAGGTCATAGAAAGCCAAAACAGAACTATTGTAATAGGAAGGGAACTCATACCTCAACATTCTATTACAAGAGTTACGCTTGAGAAGTCATGTTTGGAAATATGTGGCGATATCATGTATATGTAGTGGAAGAACAAAAATAAAAATTATAGATTTCTCACAGAAAAATAGATTCTTATCATCGTGCAAAAATTGATAAAAAGTCATGTCTGGAAATATGTGGCGATTTCATATATTTGTAGTGGAAGAATAAAAATAAAAATTATAGATTTCTCACAGAAAAATAGGTTCTTATAATCGTACATAAATTGATACGCAGAAATCATGAAACCGAATAATTGCACGTAAGAATATTATTTGAGGAGATCATATATCACTGAATTCCTATAGATCTATTAGATTTGATGGAGTTCAAATATCCTCCTCTCTAACGATAATCCACACTGCAGGGGCTGCGATGGTGCTCTTCAAATCGTTGCCCAAAACTCCTCACTGTACGCACTATGCAATCAAGAAGGAGCGACCTTTCTTGCTGTTCATATGCCCCAAACTAGGGATGCTAGCTGAGAAGGAGAGGGGGAGGAGAATAGGAGGTGGCTACAAAAAGTCCTAGCATATGAGCCTTTTGTTCTCTCATATTTATAGAGGTCTTTTGTCAACTTAACCTTAATGGATCCTGCCCTGTTGGGTATTGGATCTTCATCCGATTACTCAAGCCTATTAGATTAGTGAGGATCTACCAAATAATCTCTTATTAGCTCTTATTGTATCTTATCTATAGGATCCAATAATTCAGGGGCTTAATGGATATCCAATAAGATAGGGGCTCTGACGGATATCTTATATTCGAACCTCTACTCGTCACAACACCTACCATATGTATGTGACCCTCTAGGCCCAATATTAGGTTGGCTATGAGTTATACTTGTCAGAACTCCTTCTGGCTCAGTGAATTATTATTTTCATAATAATTTACTCAACTCATCGACTGCGAACGTACTAGGCCACTACGTCGCAGTCCCTAGATGATACAAGGGAATCCAATCCTTTGGACTTATCTATCCTCAATTATCATATACTTATAGTCCCTCATCCATCTAATATCTAAGAGACCCTATACCGAGCATGATGTTGTTAGGCCCATATGGTCTCTTCTCGAGTTTCGCTCTAATTGGATTCTCCCGAAGAACTCTTTCTCTCTTAATTCAAACAACCTTAGATAAGGATTTGTCTAAGCAAGTATACAAGAGATATTTTTCTTACGATACCGAAAGTGGATGTTCCTCTATCGACATTTAATAGCTCTCGTAAAGTTGGCTACCACTCCCAATGACCGACTGTACTATATTTGAAACTTCTAAACCTATAAGTTTGATATCAAAGAGTGGAGTACTTATATAGGATATACTTAGTGTCTCAAGTCTAAGGACCAGATACACTATTAGGACTACAGAATCACTGTATGACAATAAGGTATCATCAACCATTTAGCATTTTGTGAGCAGATCAATTAGTGAACTCATTCTCCAATGAGCACATGCATTGTATCTTTAGTATCCCCACATGAGCAGTTATGAGACTAGCACCTCCATCATATGGATGGATATAGAGCATCCCAGTTTGTCCGATTATCTCGATGTCCTTCTCGAGTAACCTATAACCGGAATTATTTAGGATCTATGTTTAAAAGTGAACCAGTCTCATTATCGTGATCTCATCACGATCTGACTCCCATTGCATAGATCTATGGACATAACAATATATGCAACATATAAAATAAAATGATAAAATACCAAATAATAATAAGTTAAAAGAGTATATACTGAGTCACATGTGCCATCACTCACGTGATTAGCTTGTAGGGCACTTATGACTAGCAATCTCCCACTTGACCTAAAGCTAATCACCTACATGTCTGATCCCCATCAGACCCCTGTGATGCTTAAAGACAATATGAGACAACGACTTCATCAGTGGATCTGCGATGTTATCTTCGGATGGAACTCTTTTCACCACTATATCTCTTCGAGCGACAATCTCTCTTATCAGGTGGAACCTCTTCAGAACGTGCTTTAACTTCTGATGAGACCTGAGTTCCTTCGATTGAGCAATCGCCCCGTTGTTGTCACAATATAAAAGAATCGACTCCTTGTTGCTTGGCACGACTCTTAGATCTATAATAAACTTCTTCATCCAGACTCCCTCCTCAGCTGCCTCTACTGTAATAATGTACTTCGCTTCTGTGGTCGACTTAGCATTAGTGTCTTGCTTAGAACTCTTCTAGCACACTGGTCCTCCATTCAGGGTGAACACATACCCTGGATTAGACTTGCTATCATCGATATCAAACTGGAAGCTCGAGTTTATGTAGCCTTCAACCTTGAGGCTACTTCCTCTATATACTAGTAAAAGATTCTTAATCATTCTCAAGTACTTAAGGATACACTTTACTGTTTTTCAATGCTCCAAGCTTGGATTCGCTTGATACTTGCTCATGATACTCAAAGCATACGCTCTATCAAGCCTGGTATATAGCATAACATACATGATAGACTCTATCGCTAAGGTATAGGATATTCTATCCATATGTACTCTTTTTTTAAGAGTCTTTAGGGATATACTCCTAGAAAGCGTATCCTATGTTTTATCGGTATGAGACATCTCTTGAAATTTTTTGTACCAAACCTTTTGATAATAGTATCTATGTACCTAGACTGGGATAAGCCAAGCATCCTCTTAGATCTATCTCTATATATCCGAATCCTCAATATATAGGATGCTTCCCCTAAGTTAGTTATGGAGAAGTGTCTAGATAGCCAAGCCTTTAGTGTGGAGATCATTCATATATCATTCCCAATGATTAGGATGTCATCCACATATAGCACCAAAAAGGTGATAGCGCTCCCACTTATCTTCTTGTACACACAAGGCTCATCATAAATTAACGAAGTCATAAGATCTTATCACCTCATCAAATCTTATGTTTCAACTTTAGGAAGCTTGCTTCAGTTCATAGATGGACCTAAGCAACCTGCACACCTTATCTGGATTATCCTTGAATATGAATCCCTCGGGTTGTATCATATACATTTCCTCCTCGAGGTTGCCATTCTAGAATGTGATTTTCATGTCCATCTACCAGATCTCATAATCATAGTGTGCTACAATAGCCAATAGAATTCAGATGAATTTTAACATGACTACAGGTGAGAAGGTTTCGTCATAGTCAACACCTTACTTTTAATGATACCCTATAGCCACTAGCCTTGCTTTATAGGTCTCTACCTTTTCATCTACTCTAATGTTCTTCTTGTAGATCTATTTGCAACCAATGGGTATAATACCCTTGGGTGCATCAACTAGGTTCCAAACCTTGTTGGAATACATGGAATCCATCTCTGAATTCATGTATTCTTGCCACTTCCTGGAGTCTATACTCGTAATAGCCTCTTTGTAGGTCTGAGGATCAATATCCTTAACATCCTCTCTTCATATATCCCACATATCTCTTAGGAGGATGAGATACTCTTCCGGACCTACGTAAAGTCGAAACTTATATGCTAGGTACCTGAATAGACTCTGGTTGTGGAATGGTGCTTGAGCTAGGTTCTCCAACCTCGCTCAACTCTATCACGCTCCCACTATCTTCACCAAGAATGTGTTCCTTCTCAAGGAATATTACTCTTTTGGCTATAAAGACCTTTTGATCCTTGGAGTGTTAGAAATAATACCCATAAGTTTCCTTAGGGTATCCCATGAACTTACATTGTTCCATTCTAGATTCCAACTTGTTCGGGTTGTGTCTCTTGACGTGGGTAGGACAACCTCAAATCTTAACGATCTTAAAGATCAGGCTTCTTCCCTTTCCATATCTCATATGAAGTAGATACCACCAACTTAGTTGGAATTCTATTTAGAAGATAAGTTGCGGTCTCTAGGGTGTAACCCCAAAATGAGATTGGTAGGTTGGCAAAACTCATCATGGACCACACCATGTCTAACAGTGTGCGATTCCTCCTTTTGGATACACCATTGAGTTATAGTGTATAAGGAAGTATTCACTGGGATAAAATCTCATAGTTCTTGAGGAACTAGGTGAACTCTGTACTCAAATACTCACCTTCTCGATCTCATTGAAGAGTTTTGATATCTTTCCAGTCTGGTTCTCTACTTCATTCTTATACTCTCTGAATTTCTCGAAGGCCTCAGACTTATACTTTATCAAGTATATATGTCCATACCTTAAGAAATCGTTAGTAAAAATAATGAAGTAGGAGTAACCACCTATGACATGAATTGACATGGGACTATATACATCACTATGTATGAGTTCCAACAACTCAGTGGCTCTCTCTCTAATTTCACTAAATGTAGAGATGGTCATCTTTCCGCGAAGGCAAAGTTTCTAAGTTGCATATAACTCATAGTGGAATGGATTTAGGTATCCATCCTTTATCAACTTTTGAATCCTTCTTTCATGGATGTGGCCTAGCCTACAATACCATAGATATGCATTATTTACCTCATCTCATTTCCTCTTAGACTCATTTATACTCATGATATGTGGAGCTGTGTCTAGCATAAATAAACCACTATGCAATATTTCTCTTGTGATGATCTTATCATCTAATAATATTGAACAATCATTATTCTCAAAAATTAATTTATATCCACTAATAGTTAAATATAAAATGAAAATAATATTTTTGATAATAGAAGGAATATAATAGTATGCATCTAATGCGATAATAGCTCCACCAAGCAAATGTAGGGTGGCCTCACTAATAGCCACTATTGTTGAATCTCGGATTTTGATGATGAAACTAATTGATTGTGTTTTGGTGATCTAACTACGTTTTGAGTTACGTAGGTCTACTCTCAATCATAATTAGACAATTGAAGCAGGATGAATCAGCATTGTGTCGGAAAAGAACACGTCAAGAGATTGGATGTCAAGTCAGAGGTCTGGTCGATGATCGACAAAAAGTTTCGGACAAAGATATCGGGCATCAGGCCAAGAAGATTGGAGTTGCGCCAAGGAGATCGGGGCTATGGAGGTCAATTGTCGATTGGACAATAGGCCGCAAGAGAGGATGATGTGATAAAGAAATGAACGAAGCGCCGATAATCCAATGATGTGCCATACAATAGAATGCTTTGATTCGCTTTGTAATTATCTAGATCAAAGTAGGATTAGTTTAATTAGGTTATAATTGGGCCAATCCAGTCAGGGGCCAACTAGGCCCAAAT
The DNA here is from genome assembly GCA_024322285.1 of Musa beccarii. Taxonomy (NCBI): domain Eukaryota; kingdom Viridiplantae; phylum Streptophyta; class Magnoliopsida; order Zingiberales; family Musaceae; genus Musa; species Musa beccarii. Next base: position 13,062,775 of record CM044394.1, read on the forward strand.
TAAGGTTATATTCAACCGGATGAAAGGCCCAAATAGTGCCTAAGTGCCACATCAAGCGGTGGCACTACTAGGGTTAGTGGTGGAACCGTTTGAAGGCTCAACCTTCTAGATTGAGTCTGGGTGGTGGTACTGCCCAGGGTCAGTGTACCTACTAGTTATAGGTGCCCTACAAGCTAATCACGTGAGTGATAGCACCTGTAACATGTTGCGTCAATCTCTTTACTTATGATTATTGGTATTTTCTCATATTATCTAGATGTAAATTGTGATATCTTTAGATCTGTACAATGAGAATCGGATCATGATAAGATCATGATAATGAAACCGATTCACCTTTAAACATATACCCTAAATAATCCCGATCATATGTTACTCGAAAGGGACATCGAGATAACCAGATAGACTAGTGTGCTATATACCCATCCATATGATGGAGGTGGCTGGTCTCATAGCTACTTGTGTAGGGACACTAAGGATACAATGTAGGTGCTCATTGGAGAATGAGTTCACTGATTGATCCGCTTATGGAATACTAGATGGTTATTGATACCTCACGTCAGATAGCGACTCCGTAGTCCCAATAGTGTATCTGATCTTTAGACTTGAGACAGCAAGGATGTCTTGTATGAGTACTCCACTCTTTGATACCAGACTTGTATGTTTGAAAGTTCCAAATCTAGTATGGTCGGTTATTAGGAGTGGCAGCCAATCTAACGAGGGCTATTGAGTGTCAATAGAGAATCATCCACTCTTGGTATCATGAGAGAAATATCCCATGTATTCTTGCTCAGACAAATCCCTAGCTAGGGCCATTCGGATTAAGAGAGAAAGAGTTCTCTGGGAGAATCTGATTAGAGCGAGACTCGAGTGGAAACCGTATTGGCCTGACAATACCATGCCTGATATATAGTCTCTAGGATATAAGATGGATGAGGGACTATAGGTACATGGTAACTGAGGACAGATAGGTCCAAAGGATTGGATTCCCCTGTATCATCTATGGACTGTGGTGTAGTAGCCTAGTATATCTGTAGTCGATGAATCGAGTGAATTATTATAGAGATAATAATTTAGAGATAATAATCGAGTGAGTCTGAAGGAGTTTTGATAGGTATGACTCATGGCCAGCTTGATATTGGGCCTAGAGGGTCACACACATATGATAGATGTTTTGACGAGTAGAGGTTCGGATATGAGATTCCGCCATAGGCCCTATCTTATTGGATATCTAATAAGCCCATTGTATTATTAGATCCCTTGGATGAGATCCAATAAGAGCTAAATTACTGGGTAAAGACCCATTAATATAAGAGGCTTAAGTAATTGGTGTTGGGAAATCCTTCTGGGGAGCGACATCTCATGCGCAGCAGAAAAACAAAAACAAAACACCCCAGATTTGTCATAAAAAGGTTCCGTCATCATGCGAAGATCGGTGCATCAAAAACAAATCTGTGAAAACTACATGTGTAAAAGAAAATACCTAGGGATATCGTATATCCCTGAATCCCTACAGATCTGTAGGAAGGATGAAGGAGGTCAAGCGTCATCTTCTATAGCAGTATCCATATGGCAGGGATTGCGACGATGCACCTCTCTAGGGAGAGGAGAACAAAAGGTGGCTATCAAAAGAAACCCTCAGCCTATAGAGCTTTGGTTCCCTCCTATTTATAGACGCCCCCTGTAAACCCTAATGGATCTTGCCATGTTGGGTATTGGATCTCCATCTAATTATCTAAGCCTCTTGGATTAGTGGATCTCTATCCAATAATCTCTTATTAGCAATTATTGGATCTCATCTTAGGATCCAATAATTCAGGGGCTTAATAGATATCCAATAAGATAGGGGCTCCAACGGATATCTCATATCCGGATCTCTATTCGTCATAACACCTACCATATGTGTGTGACCCTCTAGACCTAATATCGAGCTGGTCGTAAGTAATACTTGTCAGAACTCCTTTTGACTTAGTGAATTATTATCTCTATAATAATTTACCCAACTTATCGACTACGGACGTACTAGGCCACTACACCATAGCCTCCAGACGATACAGGGGAATCTAATCCTTTGGACCTATCTGTCCTCAGTTACTATGTATCTATAGTCCCTCATCCATCTAATATCCCAAAGACCCTATACCGGGCATGGTGCTGTCAGGCCCATACGGTCTCTCCTCAAGTCTTGCTCTTGTCAGATTCTCCTAGAGAACTCTTTCTCTCTCAATCTGAATAACCTTGGCCAAGGATTTGTTCAAGCAAGAATACATGAGATATTCCTCTCATGATACCAAGAGTGGATGGTCCTCTATTGATACTCAATAGCCCTCGTAAGGTTGGCTACCACTCCCAATAACTGGTTGTACTAGATCTGGAACTATCCAAACCTATAAGTCTGGTATCAAAGAGTGGAGTACTCATACAGGACATCCTTGGTGTCTCAAGTCTAAGGACCAGATACACTACTAGGACTACGAAATCATTTTCTAACATGAGGTATCAATTACCATCTAGCATTCCGTAGGCGGATCAATCAGTGAACTCATTCTCCAATGAGCACCTGCACTATACCCTTAGTGTCACCACACGAGTAGCTATAAGACCAGCCACCTCCATCATATGGACGGGTATATAGCACACCAGTCTATTCAGTTATCTCGATGTTCTTCTCGAGTAACCTATGATCAGGATAATTTATAGTATATATTTAAAAGTGAATCGGTCTCATTATCATGATCTCATCACGATCTGATTCCCATTGCACAGATCCAAGGACATCACAATATATGCAACACGCAAGATAAAATGATAAAATGCCTAATAATACGTAAAGAGAAAAAGTGCATATCAAGTCACAAGTGCCATCACTCATGTGATTGGCTTACATGGCACATTAATTAAAAAGTTTAATTAACTATTATTATTTATCTAGTAGTCCTATATGATGATGATATGTACATGTGATGTATGATGTGGACAGATGATCATGAACCATGTGATGTGTGTACATGTGATTATTATTATCGTTGGGGCTTGTGAGCCTATATTTTTCTTGTTTATTGTCAGGCCTACATGTTTGTAATTATATTGTAATTACATGAGGAGACGTAGCAGGAGCGTGGAAGTGATAGCAGGACCCACGAGGCTGAAATAGACGATACGACGCATGAAGATGCATTGAGATACCGATGGAATCGACGAGGCAAGATGCACGATCATAAGACATGGAGATGCATCGATGCACACATAGATCTTGATATGAGTGATTGCGCCCACTAGCTCGGGCTTGATCATATTAGGATGTGGTCCATGATCATCTGGTATGATTACTCATATGATGTGTGATTGCTTATACACATATTATATATATATATTTACATGCGATGTAGATATATATTAAATATGTACATGTGTGACATGTTATATTAGGAGACCGAATCAAAATCCCCTTTCTCGATAATAGTAAATCGATAAATGTGAGGCAATTAGATTGACCCATGTGGCCTTCCATCGTTATAGGTAGGAATCAATACCCGGTATAAATTGAGTTGGTCGAGTCTCTCGAGACTCACTTATATCACAATTCGCTATTTTATCTACGACATAGAGATGTCACCGGTGACCTGAGGACATGATATGCTTGGTCGAGTCTCTCGAGGGTATATCATCGAATTAGACTCATCTTATAATGATGATGATGACTTAACCGAACATCATGGTTAGTCATGTCCCTCGAGGCCATGGTGGTTCGGAGGTTGAACAGGACGGGAATCACAAGGAGTTGTGATCGGCAAGAGTTGCCTACCTTTTGGGCTTAGTGTGATTGGTCGAGTCCCTTAAGGTCACACTAAGATCCTGATTGGATCTTGATCCCCATTAGAAGTTTGTCGGAGACTTCCATTTCACATGCTGAGGGTGTCGCGTGACTCACTAGTAAAATAGTAAGAGTACATAAGATAAAAGTCCATATCTTGATTATTTATATTTTTATAAAATCTACATATTATTTATTTCTGCTGCATCTTTATTTTTTAGAAAATATCACTATTAGACTCTTTATGGTATATTTGATGCCAACCACCTCACTGGTCAAAACTATACGATTGAGTCTATAACCTAAGAATAGTTCTCATAGCGGAGAAAATCGTATATGTCCTTGATATAGTGATGCCTACACCCAAGAAAGAGGCAAGTGAGGATGAGATCGCTTGCTATATAAAATACACAGATAGCTTCACTCTTGCTCAATATTACATGATTGACTCGATCACTCTCGAGTTATAGAGACAACATAAAATGATGGATGGTAGATCCATACTCCTGCATCTCCACAAATTGTTTGAGGAATAGGGAAGAACTCAACGATATGAGATATCGAAGAGTCTCTTCCATGCCAAGATGATTGAGGGGACACCAGTTCAAAACTATGTCCTTAAGATTATTGAGTGGATAGAGAAACTCAGGTCTAGGAATGGTCCTAGAGGATAACCTATGTGTGGATATTGTACTTCAATCCCTACTGGATTTCTTTTCATAGTTCTCTATGCTGGTAAGACCAGAAAGAAAAGAAAAACAAAGAAGTCTCTTAAGAAGGGCAAGGGTAAGGGCAGACCAGGTAAAGCAAAGGTTGTTAAGGACCCGATAAAGGACCAAAGTTAGTGCTTCCACTGCAGCAAAAATGGGCACTGGAAGAAGAACTACATGAAGTATCTTGTAGAAAAGGTGAAACGGAAGCTTGAAGAAGCTTTAAGTACATTCATGATTAGTCTATATTTGTTAAATTCATATGATAATACATGAGTATTAGATACCGATAGTGCTTATCATATCTGTAATTCATTACATGTTCTGACAAGACTTAGGAGATTGATGAAAGGCAAGATTGACCTTAAGATGGGCAATGGAGTAAGAGTTGCTACTGTTACTATTTATGAGGTCACCCTACATCTGCCTGGTGGAGCTACTATTGCATTAAATGCATGTTATTTTATTCTCTCTATCATCAGAAATGTTATTTCTATTTTATGTTTGATATTGAATGGTTATAAAATAGTTTTTTGAGAACAATAGTTGTTTAATTATTAAGGGTGATGAGATCATCACGAGAGGAATATTGCATAATGGTTTATTTATGCTAGATACTACTGCACATATCATGAATGTAAGTGAGTCCAAGAGGAAATGAGATGAGGTGAACAGTGCATACTTATGATACTGAAGGCTAGGTCATATTTATGAGGGAAGGATTCAAAAGTTATTGATGGATGGATACCTAGATCCATTTAACTGTGAATCATATGCGACTTGCGAACTTTGCCTTCGTGGAAAGATGACTAACTCTCCATTTAGTGGAACTAGAGAGCTACTGAGTTGTTGGAACTCATACATAGTGATGTATATGGTCCCATGTCAACTCAGGATATCAGTGGTTATTCCTACTTCATTATTTTTACTAATGATTTCTCTAGATACAGACATGTGTACTTGATGAAGTATACGTCTGAAACCTTTGAGAAATTTAGGGAGTCTAAGAATGAAGTAGAGGTTTATATCAGAAAGAGTATCATGATTTTTGGATCAGATTGACGAGGTAAGTACTTCAGTACAAAGTTCACCCAGTTCCTCAAGGACCATGAGATTCCATCCCAATGGACACCTTCTTATACACCCTAGCTCAAAGGTGCATTCGAAGGAGGAATCACACACTATTAGACATGGTACAGTCCATGATGAGTTTCGCCGACCTACCCATCTCATACTACGGATACTCCTAGAGTCCGTAGCTTATCTTCTGAATAGAGTTGTAACTAAGTCAGTAGTATCTTTACCATATGAGATATAGAAAGGGAAGCCTGATCTTAAAGTTGTTAAGATTTGGGGCTGCCTTGCCTACAATAAGAGACACAAGCTAATAAGTTGAAATCCAGGACGGAATGATACAAGTTCATGGGATAACTCAAGAAAACTTGTGGGTATTATTTCTATCACCTTGAGGACTAAAAGATCTTTGTAGCCAAGAGAACAGTGGTCCTTGAGAAGGAACACATTCTTGATGGAGACAGTGGGAGCATGATAGAGTTGAGTGAGATTGGAGAACCTAGCTCAAGCACTATTCCACGGCCAGAGTCTATTCAGGTACCTAGCACACAAGTTCTGACTTTATGTAGATTGGGTAGAGTATCCCATCCTCCTAAGAGATATGTGAGATATATCAGAGGAGAGGATGTTGAGGATATTAATCCTTAGACCTACAAGGAGCCTATTACGAGTATAGACTCCAGGAAGTGGTAAGAAGCCATGAATTCAAAATGGATTCCATGTACTCCAACAAGGTTTGGAACCTAGTTGATGCATCCGAGGATATTGTACCCATTAGCTGTAAGTGAATCTTCAAAAAGAAGATCAGAGTACATGGAAAGATAGAGACCTATAAAGTAAGGCTAGTAGCTAAAGGGTATCATCAAAGCCAATGTATTGACTATGATGAAACCTTCTCACCCATAGCTATGTTAAATCCATCAGAATTCTATTGGCTATTATAGCACACTGTGATTATGAGATCTAGCATATGAATATGAAAACTATATTCCTCAATAGCAACCTCAAGGAGGAGGTATATAATACAGCCTGAGGGATTTGTATCTAAGGATAGTCCAGATAGGGTGTGTAGGTTGCTTAGGTCCATGTATGAACTAAAGTAAATTTACTATATTTGGAACATAAGATTTGATGAGGGATCAGATCTTATAACTTCGTTAAGAACGAAGATAAGTCTTGTGTGTACAGGAAGGTAAATGGAAGCACTATCACATTCTTGGTGTAATATGTGGATGATATCAGAATCATTGGGAATGATGTAGGAATGCTCTCCACAGTAAAGACTTGGCTATCTAGACACTTCTCCATGAAGGACTTAGGGAAAGCATCCTACATATTGGAGATTTAGATCTATAGAGATAGATCCAAGAGGATGTTTGGCTTATCCTAGTCTAGGTATATAAACACCATTATCAAAATGTTTGACATGAAAAATTTCAAGAGAGGTCTCATACCGATGAGGTATAGGTTATCACTTTCTAAGAGTATGTCCCTAAACACTTCTGAAGAAAGGGCACACATGGATAGGATACCCTATGCCTTAGTGATAGGGTCTATCATGTATGCTATGTACCAAGCTTGATATAACGCATGCTCTGAGTGTCACGAGTAGGTATCAAGTGGATATAGGCTTGGAGCATTGGAAAGTAGTAAAGTATATCCTTAAGTACTTGAGAAGGACTAAGGATCTTTTACTGGTATATGGAGAAAGTAGCCTCAGGATTGTGGGCTATACAGACTTGAGCTTCCAATCCGATGTTGATGACAACAAGTATAATTTAGGGTATGTATTCACCCTGAATAAAGGAGCAGTATGTTGAAAAAGTTTCAAGCAAGATACTACTGTTGACTCGACCATAGAGGCGGAGTACATTGCTGCGGTAGAGGCAGCAAAGGAGGGAGTCTGGAGAAAGTAGTTCATCATAGATTTGGGAGTCATGCTAAGCAACGAGGTGCTGATTCCCTTATATTGTGATAACTATGAGGCGATTGCTCAAATAAGGGAACCCGGATCTCATCATATATGTTCTGAGGAGGTTCTAGCTTATTAAAGAGATTGTGGCCCGAAGAGATGTAGCAATGGAAAGAGTTTCATCCGAAGATAATATTATAGATCCAATGACAAAGCCATTAACTTAGATTGTCTTTGAGCATCACAGAGGTCTAATGGGGATCAGACACATTGGTGATTGGCTTTAGGTCAAGTGGGAGATTGCTAGTTATTAGTGCCCTACAAGCCAATCACGTGAGTGATGGCACTTGTAACATGCTGCGTCAATCTCTTTGCTTATGATTATTAGCATTTTCTCACATTATCTGGATGTATATTGTGATGTCATTGGATCTATGCAATGAGAATCAGATTGTGATAAGATTACATTAACGAGATCAATTCACCTTTAAACACAGATCCTAAATAATCTCGGTCATAGATTACTTGAAAGGGACATCGAGATAACTGGACAGACAAGTGTGCTATATACCCATTCATATGATGGAGGTGGCTGGTCTCATAGCTACTTGTGTGGGGCATTAAGGATACAATGCAGGTGCTCATTGGAGAATGAGTTCACTAATTGATCTACTTACAGAATGCTGGATGGTTATTGATACCTGACATCAAACAGTGATTCTGTAGTCCTAGTAGTATATCTGGTCCTTAGACTTGAGACACCAAGTATATCCTGTATAAGTACTCCACTTTTTGATATAAGACTTATAGGTTTGGAAGTTTCAGATCTAATACAACTAGTTATTGGGAGTGGTAGCCAACCTTACGAGGGCTATTGAGTGTCAATAAAGGATCATTCACTCTCGGTATCATGAGAGAAATATACCATATATTCTTGCTCAGGAAAATCCCTGAACAGGGCTATTCGGATTGAGAGAGAAAGAGTTCTACGGGAGAATCCGATTAGAGCGAGACTCGAGTGGAAACCCCATGGGCCTGACAACACCATGCCCGATATATGATCTTTGGGATATTAGTTGGATGAGGAACTATAGATACATGGTAACTAAGGACAGATAGGTCCAAAAAATTAGATTCCCCTATATCATCTAGGGATTACGGCGTAGTGGCCTAGTACGTCTGTAATCGATGAGTCGAGTGAATTATTATAGAGATAATAATTTACTAAGTCAGAAGGAGTTCTGACAGGTATGACTCATGGCTAGCTCGATATTGGGCCTAGAGGGTCACACTCATATGGTAGGTATTTTGATGAGTAGAGGTTCGGAAATGAGATATCCGTTGGAGCCCCTATCTTATTGGATATCCAATAAGCCCCTATATTATCGGATCCCATGGATGAGATCTAATAAGAGCTAGATTAATGGGTAAAGACCCGTTAATATAAGAGGCTTGGGTAATTGGATGGAGATCCAATACCCAATAGGGTAGGATCAATTAGGGTTTACAGGGGGCCTCTATAAATAGGAGAGAACCAAAAGTCCAGAGGCTGGGGCTTCCTGGTGGCTACCTCCTATTCTCCTCTCCCTAGAGAGGAGCATCTTCGTAGCCCTACCATGTGGATTGCCGCTAGAGAGGAGTACGCTTGACCTTCTTCATCCTCCCCATAGATCTATCAAAATCTCAAGGATATATAATCTTCCTAGGTATTATCTATCTTATATATATAGTTTTCGAATTTGTGAATTTGTTTTGTACACTGATCTTCGTACGATGATGGAACCTTTTCGTGGAAATCTAGGATGTTTTATTTTTGTTCTTCCGTTGTCCATGAGATGTCAACCCTGGATTTCCCAACAGTACCTAGGTGGTGGTACCACCAAATTGGGTGGTGGTACTACCCAGTGTCAGAGTCAACTAGCGGTGGTACCGCCAGCGACAGGCGGTGGCACCGCCAACACCCAAAAAACTTGGGATGAGATAGTTTTTGGCTCGAAGTTTGAATCCAATTAGAACCTATAAATACCCCTCTCATCCCTGAGTTGAATACACAAGCACACCAACTTTGAAGTAAAAAAATATTGTAAAAATCTCCCTAGAAATCCCCTCCTCTATTCCTCATTTATATTCAAGTTAAAAGAGAGGAGAGAGTGCTTATAAGGGTTATCTCCTGAGCCTGTCAAAAAGAGAAGGCACTGTAAGGTAGTTAGTCTTCGCCCGTTAGAAGGAAGATAACTAGTGGAAAGCCAATGGCCTCAAGTGAAGAGGAATCGGGAGTGGACATAGGTCGGATGATCGAACCACTATAAAAATCTAGTTTGCATTTACTTATTGTTGTTCATCTTTGCTGCAAGCCTTTACTTTACTTGCTCCACTACTTCTTCATTATCTTCTCTAAACACTCTCAAGTTTAAGCACTTCTGATACGCATTCAATCGAAAATGGTTTTAATTGAAATGTGATTTTTATCGTATGAAGTTTTTAAAATTATCAAAATTTATCATACTTTATCGCTGCACTAATTCACCCCCCTCTTAGTGCCGGACTCGATCCAACAACTATAATAACTTTTACTCCATTGCCCATCTTGAGGTCCATCTTATCTCTTTTCAATCTCCTAGCTCCTACCAAAACTTGTAATGAATTTCAAATGTGATAAGCACTCTTGATATCCAATACCCATGTGTTATCATAAAATTCTGATAAATGGAGACTAATCATGAATATACTTGAAGCTTTTTCAAGCTTTTGTTTCACCTTCTCTACAAGGTACTCTTTGCAGTTCCTCTTCTAGTGCCCATCTTTACTGTAGTGGAAGCACTGGCCTTTGTCCTTTATTGGGTCTTTCTTAAGACCTTTGCCTTACCTAATTTGCCCTTGCCCTTGCCCTTCTTAAGGGACTTCTCAGCCTTCCTTTTCTTTCTGGTCTAACAGCATAAGGAATTGGCTTCTCTTTCTTGCTAGTACTCTCTACTTCCCTCAACATATTGAGGAGCTCTGGGAGGGTCTTCCCTATTATCCAAAAGCCTCATCTAGCCCTGTGCCACTCGGGGGGTTCTAGGGTACTGAGATGACCAACGTTTCGCATCTCTCACCATGATCACTGCAACGTGCGAAAATAGCCCAAAATTTTTGGCTGCGCGAGTGATGAGGGATGTTACACTCTCCCCCCCTTAAAAATAAAATTTAGTCCATTGATGAAAAGATGAGGATAAGTTTTCTTCATTTATTTCTCTAGCTTTCAAGTAGGTTCATCAATAGAATGATGCCCTCCAAATTATTTTAGCTAGAGGAATGATCCTTATTTTTTATAATCATTTCTTTCTTATGAATGATATGAGTGGGCTCCTCTACATAAGACAAGTCATTATCAATCATAATCAGCTCATACTTAATAATATGAGAGGGATCAAGTATATACTTTCTAAGCATTGAAACATCATGGATATATAAATCCTCAAGTCTATCAGAAGAGTAAGTGATATTGATAGGTAAGAAATGTGTAGATTTGGTTAATCTATCAATGATGACCCAAATAGTATTATGCTTCCTAGAGGTTCTAGGTAGACCTGAAACAAAGTTTATGGTTTCATATTCCTATTTTCACTCATGAATATCTAAAGGTTGCAACAACCCTCCAGGTTTTTAGTGTTCTACTTTAATTTGCTGATAAGTCAAACACTTTGAAACATTTATTGCAATTTCATTCTTCATGCCTTCCCACCAATAATGACTTTTAGGATCTATATACGTCTTAGTGCTACCCAGATGTATGGTGTACTTGAAAATATAACTTTTCTCTAAGATTTGTTTCTTAATATCTCGATCATTAGGAATGTATATTCTATCCCCAAATCTCAATAGGCCATTCTTTAAAATTCAAAAATCCAGCTTCAATCCTTTTTCTACTTCATTCCTCTAGTAAACTTATTAGAGATCGAGTGGCACTAAGAGGGGGGTGAATTAGTGCAGCAGATAAAACGATAGATTTTTTTTCGACGATTTAAAACAAGCTTCGGAAACTTCGTACGATGAAAGCAACGTTTCGTTTGAACCCGGAAAGATTGCGTTTTAACTTTAAAGCGTACGTAATAAGATAAAGATGAAGTTGTGTAAATAAGACAGCAAGTGGAAAGAGTTTGCAGCAAAGTAAATAGCAAGAACGTAAATGCAAACAAGATTTTTATAGTGGTTCGGTCATCCGACGTACGTCCACTTCCGATTCCTCTTGCTTGAGGCCACCGGCTTCTCCACTAGCTATCCTCCTTCCAATGGGTGAGGATGAACTCCCTTACAACTCCTCTCCTTTTGATGGGCTTAGGAGATAACCCTTACAAAGCCTTTCACCCTCTCTTGGACTAGAACACACTTCAAAGTAAGAGGGAAGATTTTGAACACTTTCAAGAGAGTTTTTCCCCTTCTAATTTTCAGTTCTAGACCCCTTTCATCCAAGAATATGAGGGGTATTTATAGGCCTCAAAGTGATTCAAATTTGGGCTCCAAATTTGAATTTTTTTGAGTTTTCCGATGTCGAGCGGTGCTACCGCCTGTCAGAGGCGGTGCTACCGCCTGTTAGAGGCGGTGCTACCGCCTGCACAGTGTCAGACTGACACAACAGGTGCTGGGCGGTGCTACCGCTTGCCTGGGGTGGTTCCACCGCCCAAGTCTTGGCCTCTGGGCGGTGCCACCACCCAGGTCATTTTTTTCAGCATAATGGTTTCGATCGAAAACTCGGCCGAAACCGATCCAAACGAAGTCCGAATTGTCTCAAATTTGGTTTATAGGATTAACACCTAATCCTAAACCAAATTATGTGCTAACTACAAATTTTAAAGATATTTTTTAAGCTATTTCAAAGTCCATAAGACAAGACCTCTTTCGGTGAGCTTTTGGCGAACTTCCGGCGGTCTTCCGACGAACCCTCGGAAACCATTATGCGGAATCCCGACAAGCTCCCGAACTTCATGATGATCTTGGTGAGTTCCATCAAGCTTCTTTGGCAAGCTCCGATCTTTCTTGGCAAGCTCGCGAACTTCCGATGAACCTTCCGGCAAACTTCCGAAAACCCTTCGGCAAGCTCCCTACTCGTTCTCGGTGGTTCCGGCAACTACTCCCAATGAATCTTCGGACTTCCATCGAACTCTTGAACTCCCAATGATCCATCTCACTTGTCTTCCAGTACTTTGTTTCGCTTTACGTCTTCATCATCATCGTAGTTAATCCTGCACACAAACAAACAAACACTCTACTTCGATCTATACAGTTATTACAATGCGAATTGACATTCAGTTGCCCGGCACATCATTGGTCAGCGCTTCGTCCGATTCTTCAGCACATCGCCCTCTCTAGCAGCTTGTTGCCCAATCGGCGGTTGACCTCCGCAACCCCAATATCCATAGCGCAACTCCGCACTTCTTGGCTCGATGCCCGACGTATGAAGCCTCCTGCCGATAGTCGACCGAACCTCCGGCTCGACATCCAATATCCTGACGTGATCACTTCCGATGCAACGTCAATTCCTCCAGCGTCAACTGTCTAATCCTGATTGATAGTAGACCTGCGTAACTCAAAACGTAATTAAACAACAAATCACACTCAATTAGTTTCATCATCAAAATCCAAGATTCAACAAAACTAAATGTGGATCTCATCATTGTCCTTCTTTAATTTGTTAAATAATCTCAGATTGGACCTGGATAGAGGCCACCAATATTGTTGAGTATCACACGTTCCTTAAAGCATTCAAGTTGTAATTTTCTTCCAATAACTTCCATTGCTTCACAACTAAATTAGTCATCAAACTTGTAGATTTTTTTTTTAACCAAAACACATTAGCTACAACACTGGCTTTACCTAGGGTGGTAATAGAAGGTGCAATCATAATCCTTTAAAAGTTCTATCTATCTTTGTTCTCTCATATTTAACTTTTTCTAAGCAAAAATGTACTTTAGACTCTCATGATCGGTAAAAAATTTAAATATTCACCCATATAAATAATGTCTTCAAATATTTAAAGCAAAAATAATTGCTGCTAATTCCAAATCATAAATTCGATAATTCTGTTCATAACTCTTTAGTTGTCTAGAAGCTTAAACAATCACTCTCTCACCTTGCATCAAAATACTACCAAGGCCTTTTCTTGAAGTGTTTGTATAAACTACATATCACATATTACCACTTATAATAGTGAGACTAGAGGCTCTTATCTATCTTATTTTTAACTAATAATACCGAAGCACCCCATGATGAGACACTGGGTTGAATAAAACTCTTATATAACATTCCTTGTAGTTGCTTTTTCTATTCCACTAACTTGAGTGGTGTCATTCTATAGGGAGGCTTAAATATTAGGGTTGTCCCGCGGACTAAATCAGTTGTAAATTTACCTTCCCTATCTAGAGATAATCTAAGCAAGTCCTCTGAAAATATATCAGGGAACTCTTTGACAACCGAAATTTTATTTAGGTGAGATTTTTGATCTGAATGTTCCTTTACACATAATATAACAAAAATGACCCTCTTGTTGCTTCTTTTTAGTTTACTTTTTCTCTTACTTTTACTAATAAACTTATCCTTGTCGTTCTTGCCCCTAGTTTCTGTTGGGATCTAGAGTTGTACTAAGAGGGGGAGGGGGGGTGGGGGGTGGGGGGTGGGAGTGAATTAGTGCAACAGTTAAGAATGATACATTTTGGCGATTTAAACACTTTTGGAACCTTTGTATGATAAAAAGATATTTTGTTGAAAAGCATATCAAAAATACTTGAGCTTGAGAGTGATTGTAGGAGGATAAAGAAGAAGCCGGATGATTGTAGTAAAATGAAATGGTTTGCAGCAATGTAAATGATAATAAGTAAACGCAAACTGATTTTTATTATGGTTTGGTCATCCGACTTACGTCTACTCCCGATTCCTCTTCTCTTGAGGCCATCGGTTTTTCCACTAGTTGTCTTTCTTTCAACGGGCGAAGATGAACTCCCTTACAACACCTCTCATTTTGATGAGCTTAGGAAATAACCCTTATAAGCATTTCACTCCTCTCTTTTGGTGAAATACAAATAAGAACTAGAGGAGGGATTTCTAAAGTGATTTGAATAGCGTTTTCTCACTTTTAAAGTATGTGTACTTACTTATTCAACCCAGGGATAGGAGGGGTATTTATAGGCTCTAATCTGATTCAAACTTGGAGCCAGAAACCTTCTCATCCTGGGTTTACCGGGTACTAGTGGTTCTATTGCTTGTCACTGGCGGTACCACTGCTTAGGTACTCTATCACTAGGCAGTACCACTGCCTAGTACAACTTGGGGAGTTGGACTTGGGCGATGCCATCACCCCAGTCTAGCGGTGCCACCGCCAAACAAGGTCCAGCACTTCTGGTTGGACCTTAAACTTGGCACAAACCAATCTATTACCGAGCCTAATTGGCCCCTACCAGGGTTATAGGATTAACACATAATCCTAACCCCAATTATATGCTAACTACGAAATTAAAAATATTTCCTAAGCTAATACAAAGTCTGGCATATCAAGTCTTCCTCTAGCAAACTTCCAGCGAACTTCTGGTGGTCTTCCGACGAACCCTCGGACACCATTCTGTGGACTCATGGCAAGCTCCTGGACTTCTCGATTGATCTTGGCGAGTTCCGATGAGCTACTTTGGCAAGCTCCGATCTTTCTCGACGAGCTCCGTGAACTTTCGACGAACCTTCCGGTGAACTTATGAAAACCCTTCGACAAGCTCCCTACTCATTCTCGGCCAGTTCCGACAGCACTCCCGACGAATCTTCAGACTTCTGTCAAACTCTCAAACTCCAAACGATTCCATCGCACTTGACTATAGCACTTTGTTTCGCTTTATGTCTTCATTATTATCGTAGTTAATCCTATACACTAAGTAAATCTTAACCCTACTTTGATCTAGTCAGTTACACAAATCAACCTCTTATTGCTTGGCACGTTATTGGTCGACGCTTCGTCCAGTTCTTCGGTGCACTGTCCTCTCTTATGGCTTATTGCCCAATCGACGATGGACCTCCGTAACCCCGATCCCCTTGGCACAACACCACACTTCGTGGCTCGATGCCTGATATCTGAAGCCTTCTGCCGATTATCGACCGGACCTCTAGCTCGACGTCCAATCTCCTGACGTGATTTTCTCTAGCACAACGCTGATTTATCCTATGTCAATTGTCTAATCTTGATCGATAGTAGATCTGCATCACTCAAAATGCAGTTAGACAATAAAACACTATTAACTAGTTTCATCATCAAAATCCGAGATTCAACAATCTCCCCCTTTTTTATGATGATAACTAATTGATGACGGAGTTAACCTTATTCCCGGAGTTTAACCAAACTCCCCCTATCAATATGCCATATTGATAGAAACCTTGGATTATTCCAAATCCAAGCAACATGTATCAAAATCATATAAGAAAAAATATCATGCAAATATATAAAATATTCAATCAACATTACATTGCATGAGTTCATCAATCTACTTAGATTACTTCTCCCCCTTTGTCATCAATAAAAAGAAGAAGTTGCATTATAGCTAGTATTAAGGATATGCAAGTTTTACAATCATACTAGCTATCAAGATATACAACATTCAATCATAGCAAGTTTTTAAGTTCAAGCATGACAATTTTTACTTGCTCCTTGAAATATGCAAGTTTGTACTTTTCTTTCTAAAGATAAGCAAGATAGTAATTTTTCATTCACTTCTTGAGATGTGCAAGTTGCACTTTCTTTGCTTCCTTTGTGATATGCATGCTATTTGTGTAGAGATTTCATCACTTTAAACATGCAAGCTAAACTTTCATTACAACATACAAGCTTAGAAGCATAGCAAGTGTAGGATTGTAAATTTTCTATTGAGATAGCAAGTTCGTTTAAGCTAGCAAATTTTTTCATTGAAGTGTGTAAGCTAGTAAAAACTTTCTCCTCCTTTGTTTTTGTCAAAAAGAAGTGAAGGAGTATGAATAGTCTTTTACATCACTACTTTGATCATAATAAATTTGCATCATGAATTTTCATTAAGTCATGAATGCTCATCAAGTCATGAATGCAAGGGAGTCATAAATAAATCATGAGGAAAATTGATGATAAGCAAGCAAGCAATAATGATAAGCAAGCTATCATACTTTGTGATACGCAAGCTAGCTTCCTTTTAATTTTTCTCTTTTGCAACTAAGTTTTACCTTTGCAAGCTATCAGCTTTTTGTTTACAATGAGCTAGTAATTTTTATAAAATTTATAATATTTTAAAACATGCAAGCTCATGAGTCAAAAAAATAATGCAACTTTGTAATTTCTTTCTTCTCATTTTGAGAAATGCATGTTTTGCTTTTTTGTAAGTTCTAGCTAGCTATGTTTGCTTTCATTTGTAATATGCAAGCTAGCAAACCCTTCTATCTCTTTGTTAATGTCAAAAAGAAAGAAGGACATAGTTTTCTTCCTTTTTACATCATTTAGAAAATAGTGTCAATCAATATCATATGATGCATACATGGCCAAGAAATCATGTTTTTTAGTAAGATCAAGATCAAAAGATATCATTTATGGTAAATATTCTTTTTAGCAAGATCAAGATCATGATTTTAAAACAAATTCTAAACATATTTTGTTTACATTCATTTTCAAGCCATGATAAAAAGAATAAATCAATGATTCAATCATTAAGCAAATTTCTTTTACATCAATTTTCAATCATCACATAAGGCATACAAGGCAAAGAAATCTTAAAATTTTTATATCATGAAAGATATGATATCAAGGCTCATGATTCATTTGAAAATAGATAGCACAAAGAGCAACTTGATTCATGTATAGGAATCATCACATTTCATAAGAAATTTCAAGTATCAAATATCAAATAATATTTCTTGAAATTTCTCAAATCAAGAAGTCAAAAGAAAGTTCATGGTTTGGTTGAAACAAAATCTCATTCAAGTCAATTCATCAACTCAAAACTCATACTCAGATTATCATTTTTGAGATTCATAACATGAATAAGGTTATTACCACATCATCAAAATCTCATTCATAGTTCAAGTGATTTACAAAATATCATAAGTGAAATTTTCACTTGTCTTTCATGGAAAAATCGAAAAACTTTTAGAGATAATAAAATTTCAAGAATCATGCATTTACCTTTTTTTTGATTAATTTCATATAAGCATGCCTTTGTCTTTTAATGTCAAATAGAGATAAGCATGAAAGTTCAAGACGTAAAGGCAAAAACATCATAAAAATGATTTAGACCAAAAACATATATAACATGTTAGTCCAAGACATATGATTCATCATGCATAGCTTTAAAATGTGAATTCATCAAGCATTATACAAGCTTTCATTGTTAAGATATTCATCATTTTTAGCTCATTCAATTTTACAAAATGAATCATCAAAATCATTCATGAGATTAAAAAAAATAAATTCTTTATCTCGATAAGGTAGGAAAAGTTTTTTCTTTTTGAGTAATTCATTTCGTCTAAGCTTGCATTGGTCTTTATAAGCCAAATCAAATAGAGGTAACAACATTCGAAATCAAAAGATAAACTTCATAAAAATCGTTAAGACAAAATATAACACATTATTTCAAAACATAAGATTCAATTTATGATAATGTGTTTTATTTTATAATCAAGCCTTTGCCTTTAATAAAAACAAGTATTAACATTTGAGAGTGAAAAGACAAATTTCATAAAATAAATCATCAAGCATGATTCCACAACTTTCAAGCATGATAACATCCTTTTAATATCGAGATATTCATCATTTTTATCTTATTCAAAATTATCATATTTCATTTTGGAATTTTATTAAGATCAACGTAGATTGATTAAATGTAAGCATGCTCAAGTCCTTTTTGTATTAGAGGATGTGTATGAAGTTCAAAAACCGAAACACAAGTTTCATTAAAAAATGACACATCATCTAAAAATTTTGTCATAAAAACCATTAAGGCCAATACATGTCAATTATATGTCATCTTCAATTTATCATGATAATATATTCTCTTTTTTATGTGTTTTATTTCATGCAATTATGTTCAAATTTTTATATGAAGACCATCATTGTATAAATTTGAAATACAAGTTTTGTCATCAAAATCATCAAAACCAAACATATCAAACATGAAACATCATGATAGTGCATTTTTCATTTTTATATATTTCACTTTAAGTTGATTGATCTTGTATAAGCATGTTCACATTTTCACACAAAGGCCAAGCATCATATAAATTCGAAATCATTATCAAAGCCATGTTTTTTTCATTCAAAAATTTGTTGATAGCAATGTAGGTTAGGTCTTTTAGTTTTACAATGATTTCATGAAGACATGCATTTTTTAAAAATTTCAACATAAAAAATGATTAAGACTTATTAATCCAAGATAGAAGTTTTCAAATTATAAGCATGATACAAACATCTATCATCAAAATACTTTCAAGAAATTTCATACATAGATATGTATCATGTTTAAAATAAAAAATCGATACAAAAAGCATACATAGAATTTATCTTTATAGGTGTACATGCATTACGTCATTTAATTTGTCATGAAAACGATTAGACTAAAAATATGTTAATCCAAAACATAGAGTTTCAAATCAACAATACTTCAAATCCTCATTGCATGATACCATAAAATCATTAAGCATGAAAGCCAAAATCATCAAGATATACAATCATGGATTAATCTTAGGTGTACAAACATTATCATGTAACATTTTGTTTTTTATCATACAAGTATCTTTTTAATTTTCAAAAACATGAGAAAGAAAAACATGATATAGTTTTGCAAAAGAGATATTTATTTTTTATTTCCTACAACCTAAATTAAGCACTCATGAAAATTTTAAGTAATTTCATAAAGCAAAGGCCTTTGGTTGAGTTACTTACCTTGTAGTCGAAAACTGTAAAAGCGTAGTTTGTGTCTTCATCCTTTTTGCGTGCTTTACTCTTCTTCATCTTTGTGTGCTCATCTTTGGAGTGTTCTGGTTTCTTGTATTTATTGCAAGAGTTGATATTCTTTTCATTTGTGTTCTTTAATTCTTGTTTAATAAACTTTTTAAATTTTAATGTCAAAAGTTTAAAGTTCTCAACATTATTCTTATCACTCGAGTCATCACTTAAATGACATTCTATTGTTCGAAGTGCCAAATCCTTTCTGTTATTTGAAAGATGGTTCTCATGTTCATCAAGTTCAAGAGTCATTTCATAAGTCATTAAAGACCCGATTAGTTCTTCAAGTAAATAAACGTTTAAGTCTTTAGACTCTTGAATAGCCATTATTTTTGGATCCCAACTCTTTGGAAGGGATCTTAAAATCTTGTTAATGAGATCAAAACTTGAAAAATATTTACTAAGACTTTTCAAACTATTGATGACATCCGTAAAATGGGTGTATATGTTACCGATAGTCTCGCTTGGTTTCATTTGAAAAATATCAAAATCATGCATCAAAATGTTAACTTTTAAGTCTTTGACTCTACTTGTTCCTTCGTATATGATTTCAAGAGCATGCCAAATATTGAAAGTTGTTTGGCACAGTGAAATCCGATTAAACTTAGTTTTATCTAGAGTGCAAAATAAGACATTCATAACCTTTGTATTTAAAGAAAAATGATCTTTTATCTAAGTCTGACCATTCGTTCATCAGTTTAGAGGGAAGTTGAAAGCCATTTTCAATGATATTCCATAAGTTTAAATCTAAAGAAATCAAGAAAACTCTCATTCAAGTTTTCAAATAAGTGTAGTCTGATCCATTAAATAACGAAGGATGAACAATTGAAAAACCCTCTTGAAAGCCATGAAGAGCCATTTTTCATGGGTGTAAATTCAAAAGATAAATAACGAGACTCTGATACTAATTGTTGGAATCTAGAGCAGCACTAAGGGGTTGAATTAGTGTAACTGTTAAGAACGATAAATTTCGATGATTTAAACACTTTCGGAACCTTCGTACGATAAAAAGATATTTCGTTAAAAAGCGTATCAAAAATACTTGAGCTTGAGAGTGATTATAGGAGGATAAAGAAGAAGCCAGATGATTGTAGTAAAATGAAATGGTTTGCAGCAATGTAAATGATAATAAGAAAACACAAATCGATTTTTATAGTGGTTTGGTCATCTGACCTATGTCCACTCCTGATTCATCTTTTCTTGAGGCCACCGACTTTTTCACTAGTTATCTTCCTTCCAACGGGCGAAGACGAACTCTCTTATAGCACCTCTCCTTTTGACGGGCTCAAGAGATAACCCTTACAATTACTTCTAGAGGAGGGATTTCTAAAGTGATTTAAACAATGTTTTCTCACTTTTAAAGTATGTGTGCTTACTTATTCAACCCAGGGATGGGAAGGGTATTTATAGGCTCTAATCTGATTTAAACTTAGAGCCAAAAACCTTTCCATCCCAGATTTACTGGGTACTGGTGGTTCCATCGCTTGTCACTGGTGGTACCACTGCTAGTTTGACCCTGACACTAACGGTACTATCGCTAGCCTGGCGGTACTATCGCCTGATTGACATGGTCAGTGTACTGGGTGGTACTGCCGCCTAGTACAACCTGGGGAGATGGACCTGGGTGGTGCCATCGCCCTAGTCTGGCGGTGCCACCGCCATACAAGGTCCAGTACTTTTGGTTGGGTCTTAAACTCAGCCCAAACTAATCTATTACCGAGCCTAGTTGGCCCCTACCAAGGTTATAGGATTAACACATAATCTTAACCCTAATTATATACTAACTACGAAATTAAAAATATTTCCTAAGCTAATACAAAGTCCGGCACATCAAGTCTTCCTCTGGCGAGCTTTCGGTGAACTTCCGGTGGTCTTCCGACGAACCCTCAGACACCATTCTGCAGACTCCCGACAAGCTCCTGGACTTCTCGATTGATCTTAGCGAGTTCCGACGAGTTTCTTCGGTAAGCTATGATCTTTCTCGGTGAGCTTTATGAACTTCTGACGAACCTTCTGATGAACTTTCGAAAACCCTTCAGTAAGCTCCCTACTCATTCTCGGCCAGTTTCGGCAGCACTCTCGACGAATCTTTGGATGTCCATCGAACTCTTGAACTTCCAATGATTCCATTGCACTTGACTATAGCATTTTGTTTTGTTTTATGTCTTCATTGTTATCATAGTTAATCCTGCACACTAAGTAAATCTTAACCCTAGTTCGATCTAGTCAGTTACACGAATCAATATCCTATTGCCCGACACGTCATTGGTTGGCGTTTCATCCAGTTCTTCGGTGCACTATCCTCTCTTGTAGCCTATTGCCCAATCGGTAGTTGACCTCCGCAACCTCGATCTCGTTGGCACAATACCACACTTCTTGGCCTGATGCCCGATGTACAAAGCCTTCTGCCAATTGTCGACCGAACCTCTAGCTTGATGTCCAATCTCTTGACATGATTTTCTCCAATGCAACGCTGATTTATCCTATGTCAACTGTCTAATCCTGATCAATAATAGATCTGTGTCACTCAAAATATAGTTAGACAATAAAACACTATCAATTAGTTTCATTATCAAAATCCGAGATTCAATAGTTTCTTGGATCTCTTCCAAGTCTTTTTCAATTATTAAGGCTCTTTCCACCACATCAGCATATCCTTAGAGTTTTAAGGCTGATATCTGGCTTCTTATTGCTGGCCTTAGACTCCTTTCAAATCTCTTTACCTTTCTAGATTCATCATCAGTCATATGTGGGTTAAATTTAGAAAGCTCAGTGAATTTAGATTCATACTTTACTACCATTAAGTTTCCGTGGATGAGATTTAAGAACTCCTATTCTTTCTGCTTTCTAATGCAATCTAGAAAATATTTATCATTGAAATTTTCTATGAATACCTTTCCAAGTGATTGGCTTATGTTTGACTATAGAAATTCTCTTCATTGTTCTTCATCAGTGCTCAGCCTCTACTTCTACATAAAAGTGGTAAGAGAAACCTTCTGATCATTAGGGTAATTTAAGACATCAAATATTTTTTCTATTCGCATCATTCATTATTCTGCTATCATTAGATCAGGCTCACCACTAAAACTAGGAGGACTGAGCTTCTTAAACTGTTCAATTCTCAATCCATTTTGATTTGGTATCCCTTATCAACCCTTTCATCCCACTCAATTAATCAAAAGAAAATGAGGTAGGACCAAATATCCTCGTCACTCTAGATTCCTAGAAGACATCAAAGAAAATTACTACCGATCATCGTATAATTACTAAACCTCAATATAGTCTACACATCAAACTTATCAAATATCTCAGTGATCCTCAAATCATGCTCTGATACCACCTTTGTCACGCCCCCCGAATTATCGCATTCAGGAGGTGTGACCATATCTTAAATTGATAATATTATAATTCATCAATAATCCAATCCAGGATCCAAACTAAAGTTTGAGGATATTGAGAATCATTTAAACATCAATTCACACCCATAAAAATCTGTGCAATTTATAATCATACACCTATTCACTCAATGATTCATAAAATCCAAAGCCAACTCAACTAATTATTAACCACATCATAAACCCATAAGTGTAGGAATACATACAATCACAAAACTAACATTTACCACAAGTTCATATCATTATGCCAGTTAAACTTATCATTTCAAAATCCTGAACATGAGAGGTCCTTTAAACTTTTACAACACATAAGTTTAGATTTATCCTTAACATTTCATCAGATGTAAAGTGTACTTATACAATAAATATTAGGATCTACAGCAGCACTAAGAGAGGGGGGGGGGTGTGAATTAGTGCAGCGGTTAAAAATATTAATTTGTGTGATTTCGAAAAACTTCGTTCGAGAATAACCACGTTTCAATGAAAACCAACTTCGATTGCATTTTAACTTAAAGAAATTCGTAAGTGAAAGAGAATGATTCAAGTGATTGCAATAAGGTAAAGGATTTGTAGAAATATAAATTATAAGAAAAGAAACGCAAATCGATTTTATAGTGGTTTGGTCCTCCGACCTACGTCCACTCCCAAATCCTCCTTCGTTGAGGTCACCGGCTTTCACTAATGATCTTCTTTCAATGGGTGAAGATCAACCACCCTTTTACAGCTCTTTCTCCTTTTCAAAGGTTTAGGAGATAACCTCTACAAGTCTTACACCTCCCTTAGACAAACTTCTAAACTTTTCAAGAGGAGGGAGAGAATACTCAAGACTTTTTCAAGATTATAACTTGATTCACTAGAGTTTTAACTTACTTTTTCTTGTGTTATCCTTGTAGGGATAAATGGGGTATTTAGAGGCCCCAAATGGCTCCAAAAACGAAGCCAAAATTTAAATTTTTGGGTTTTCTGGGTATGGGCGATACTACTGCCTGCATTGGGCAGTGCAACCGCCCGTAGAACCTTGAAAACAGAGGTTCTGGTGGTGTTACCACTAGCCTAGAGTGGTACCACTTCTGCAGCTTTATTGCTAGGTGGTACCACCGCCCAGACTGGGTGGTACCACCACCTACAACCTGAAAGTATGCTTTTTCACTTTTTCAGCTCATAGACAGTTCTACCGCCAGTTTGGCGGTGCCATTGCCTGCAGCAACATTTGGGCCACTGAATGGGCCTCTCAATGAGCCCAAATCATTCCCAATTTAGGCCTAATTAGCCCCTAATTGAGTTGGTATGATTTCACCCAAAACCAACTCAATTTTGACCTAACCTTCGACCATTAAGACATAAACAACTATAAGCTACGAATCTAAGTTATCCGGTATGTCATTGGTTCTCCCAGTGAACTTCCAGTGACCTTCCGGTGATCTTCCGGTAAACTTTCGATGCATCGTCCGAACCTTCGGTGAAGTGCCCGATCCACTGGCATGTTAACTCCTGCAACATCCATTCTTGACGCATTGTCCGATTCTTCCGACCTGATGCTTGAACTTTGACTCCGGCCCAACACTTGATTTTTCTTGCTTTAATTGTTTTGCCTCTTTTGATTAAGGTTAGTCCTGCATCACTTATCTCAAAGCATAGATTATATAACAAACTTATCAATTGTTTTCATTATCAAAATTTGAGATTCAATAATCTCCCTCTTTTTGATGATGATAACCAATTGATGGAGTTAAAGTCAACTCCCCCTATCTATATGCCATATCGAAATAAGGTAAACTTGAATTCAAAAGAAATAATAACCTTTGAAATCAAGTGAAACAATTTTGATCATATATAGCATATTGTATCAAGATTTCATACATTGTACATCATAATTTCAAATCATCGAAGTACAATATGCACAATCACAATAAATCAACATCACTTTAGGTATAACATACATAATACCAAAACATTAAGATTTTCAATCATTCATCGTTACTTACTTCTCCACCTTTGTCATCAACAAAAAGGACGTGAATTAAAAAAAATGGTCATCATAAGGTATCATGATGTATATCATTTATCAAACATATTAAAAACATATGATACATGAGGCTAATATTTGCTTAGAAATTGAGTTGAATATAATGCAAAATATGTCATCCGAGACGGATAAATCCAAAAAATGATTTGAACAATTTTGTTCATATCTATGAAATCCGGAAAATGATCAAGTTATGAAGGATTCATACATGAAAGAGGTTCAAGATACAATTTTAAAAATTCAAACATAAAATTATAAATTGAAAATATAGTTCATTGAAGCCATTCATTAAACATTTAGTCATTCGTCAAATATACTAATAAGAGCTCATGTAAAAAAAATCGTAAGAGAAAGATCATGATAAAGTTCATGAAAAAGTTCAACTTGGCATTTATGAAGTGCAATGCATCAACATCAAAAGTTTCATAGAGAGAGATTCAACTTGGCAATCTCATGAGGTGGAGGAAAAGAAAAAAAGCAATCAAGTAAAAAAAGATCAAGAGTTAAGAATAAAGTCCGAAGAGAGTATAATAAACTCTTGAGAGTTTAATCATTATGCAAAAATTTCATGACATTAAGCTTCAAATGATATGAAAATCATGAAATTCATTTAATCATTCCAATAGAGGTAGAAGGAGTATAAAACCAATTTTAATACTTCATCAAAAGGCATAATCTTCATCAATCGAAGAAGGAGGAGAATCAAAATGTTACGATCGAAGGATAAAAATGAGAACTTCATTCAAAATATGATATCGAAAAGATGTCATCCAAAATCTGAAAATAATATCAAGTTGAGATTATGTAAACCGAGGTTGAAAAATTTTGGAAAAGGAACATACAACATCTTCACGCATTAGGACAATTTAGCATGCCTAATTTTCTTCTAATGAAGTCAAATTGTTCTTCATTTAGGGGTTTTGTGAAGATGTTCGCTAGTTAGTATTTTGAATCAATAAATTTTAGAATGACATCATTATTATTAACATGATCTCGTATAAAGTGGATGTCTAGTGTCAATATGCTTAGTTCTAGAGTGTTAAATAGGATTTTTGGTTAGACAAATAGCACTTGTGTTATCACAATTTATGGGAATGTTCTTTAAATAAATTCCATAATCTTCTAATGTATTTTTTATCCAAATAACTTGTGCGCAACATGCACTTGCGGCTATGTATTCGGTTTCGACCGTAGATAGTGCAGCCGAGTTTTGTTTCTTGAAAGACCAAGAAACAAGTGCATGTCCTAAAAATTGACATGTTCCAGATGTGCTTTTTCTATCTATTCTACATCCGTCAAAATTGGCATTTGCATAAGCTATTAAATCAAAGTTATCAGATTTTGGATACCATAATCCTATATTAGGAGTTCTTTTAAGATATCTAAGGATTCTTTAAACGACTTTAAGATGAGATAACTTAGAATTAGCTTGAAATCTAGCACAAAGTTCTGCACTAAATATGATATTCGGTCTAGTTGCGCTGAGGTAAAGTAAACTACCTATCATTCTCCTATAGGTTTTTTGATCAAAACTTTCTTTACTTTCGTCCATGTCTAACTTAGTGGAGGTACTCATAGGAGTATTGATGGCTTTTGAACCATCCATATTAAACCATTTTAACAATTCTAAAGCATATTTGGTTTGACTAAGAAATATACCGTCACTAAGTTGTTTAATTTGTAATCCTAAAAAAAAGGTTAGTTCACCTATTAGACTCATTTCAAACTCTTAGCTCATACACTTGGCAAATGATTCACATAACGATTCGTTTGTAGAACCAAAGATAATATCATCAACATAAATTTGAATAATAAAAAAAATTATTTTCAAAATATTTAATAAACAATGTAGTATCGACCTTACCTTTAGTGAATTATTTGAAATAAGAAAAGAACTAAGCCTCTCATACCAAGCCCTTGGGGCTTGTTTTAACCCATAGAGAGCCTTAGTCAATTTAAATACATGACTAGAAAAAAGAGAGTTTTCAAAACTGGGTGGTTGTTCAAGAACCACTTCTTTGAAAATAAAACTATTTAAGAAAGCACTTTTGACATCCATTTGAAATAATTTAAAATTATTACTACTAGCATAGGTAAGGAGCATCCTAATGGCTTCTAATCTTACCACAGGATAGAAGGTCTCTTCGCAATCGATACATTCTTCTTGGTTGAAACCTTTGGCCACTAATCCAGTCTTGTTTCTAACCATGATACCAAATTCTTCTTGCTTGTTTCTAAATACCTATTTAGTACCTATAATTAAATGGTCACTTGGTCTAGGAACAAGCTTCCACACCTCATTCCTCTCAAATTGGTTTAATTCCTCTTGCATTGCGATGACCCAAGAATCATTTTTCAAGGCTTCATTAATGCACTTAGGTTTAATTTTAAAAAGGAAACCGGCGTTGCCACAAAAATTCTTAAATGAGGAACGAGTTTGAACCCCTTTTGATGTGTCTCCTATAATTAGCTCCTTTGGATGGACATTTACATACTTCCATTCCTTAGGTAAGGAAATTTGAGAAGAAGATGTATCTAAGTTGCTATTTTGAGGAGAGGGTTCATTCAAATTCAAACCATCAAAACCAAGATCATCATCAAAATCATTTTTCTTAAATTTGGAAATTTCATTAAAAACTACATGAATAGACTCTTCTATAACCAAGGTTTTTTTATTGAAAACACGAAAGGCTTTAGAAATAGAAGAGTAACCAAGAAAGATGCCTTCATTAGATTTAGCATCGAATTTCCTAAGACATCCTTTTCATTTAAGATAAAGTATTTACAATCGAAAACTTTAAAAAAAGAATATTTGGTTTTTTGCTATTCCATAATTCATAAGGGGTTTTGGATAGAGATGATCTTACTAGAACCTTATTCATGATATAGCAAGTCATATTAATGGCTTCAGCCCAAAAGTATTTGGGTAAGCTATGTTCATTTAATATGATTTTTGCCATTTCTTATAAATTTCTATTCTTTCTTTCTACTACTCCATTTTGTTGAGGATTCCTTGGAGTAGAGAAGTTATGGTTATATCCATTAGATTCATAAAAATTTTGAAAGTCATAGTTTTGGAATTCACCACCATGATCACTCTAAATCAATGAAATCATGAAACCCTTTTCGTTTTGAACAAGTTTATAAAATTTAGAAAAATATTTAAAATAATCACTTTTGTGAGTCAAGAAATAGGTCCAAGTGTTTCTACTATAGTCATCTACAATGACAAATGCATATTTGCTACCTCCTAAACTCATTGTGTTAATTGGTCCAAATAAATCCATATGGATTAATTGTAATAGTCTAGAAGTGCTTATTTGATTCTTTGGTTTGAAGCTAGTTTTTATTTATTTTCCTAGTTGATAAGCATCATATACTTTGTCTTTAATGAACTTAATATTAGGAATGCCTCTTATAAGTCCTTTAGATATGATTTTGAGAGATTAGTTTTATACTAGCATGACCTAATCTCCTATGCCAAAGCCAAGCATCATCATTTAAAATCAAAAAACATATTTCATTACTAAGATCATCAATGTTTATAGTGTAGATATTATTTTATTTTAGTGCAATCATAGATGTGTTGTTATGTGATTTTTCAGTGATGTAAGCACTAGATTCAAATTTCATAATATATCCCTTATCATATAATTGATAATGCTCAAAAGATTGTGCTTTAAACTATCTACCAATAACACATTATCAATTGAAAAACTTAATTTGTTACCTATAGTTCCCTTGTCAATGATTTTATCCTTGTTATCTCGGAAGGTGACATACCCTTCGTCTAGGCTAGTGAGTTTAGAGAATTGAGATGGATCTCCGGTCATGTGCCTTGAGCATCCACTATCAAGGTACCATATCTTGCTCCTAACTTGTGTGGGTGAATATGTCTACAAAAGAGGATGGTTTTTAGGTACCCATTTGAGCTTGGGTGCCTCAAAAATTGATTTACTAAACTTGTTGTTTATTGAGTTCCTTGTTGTTCCTTTAGGAACCCATATTAACCTATGTGGGCTAAGTTTCTTATACGGACATTTATAAGCAACATGTCTGGATTTGTAATAAAAATTACATTTCAAATGATAAGATACATGTAGTGTGGGTCCTTTAATAAAGATGGTTAGAGTATGGTGAGATCCACTCACAAATCCAATACCATATCTATTTCTGACATGACCATTATTTGCAAGAATCATATCCAAGCCCTTGCTATCGACCTTAAACTTGTTTAGGGTCTCTTTAAGTAGCAAGTTCTCATTTATGATTGCCTCTAAGTGTTCGCACTTAGAGCATGTGGTTAAAGAGGGAGTTTTAAGACTGTCGAGCTTATCTTGTAATAAAGCATGCTCCTTCTTTAATAAATTAAACTTTTTACTAATAGCTCTACACTCACCAAATAATTTATGAAAAGCGATTGAAAGTTCGTCGAAAGATAAATCTTCATTAAATAACTCACATACCTCATCTCCTAAAGCCATTAGCGCAAAGTTGGCCTCCTCTTTGTTGCTTGCTTCTTCATCTTCGGAGCTACTTGAATGGTCCCACGTCGCCTTTAGAGCTTTCTTACTCTTTGGTTGCTTCTTCTTGGCTTGGGGGCATTCACTTTTGAAGTGCCTTGGGTTCTTACATTCGTAACATATGACTTGGTCCTTTTTTGGTTCAAGTTTGTTCTTAGTATCACTTTTAAATTTTTTCCTTCTTATAAATTTTTTAAATTTCCGAGTAAAGAGTGTAAGTTCATCATCAAGGTCCTCATCACTTGAAGATTCCTTTAAGTGGTCTTCTTGTGTTCTCAATGCTATATCCTTCCTGTTCTTTGGAAGGGGGTTCTCTAGCTCATCATGAGCATGACATGTCATTTTATAGGTCATTAAAGATCCAATGAATTCTTTGAGAGGAAATATTTTAAGATCCTTGACCTCTTGAACGATCATAACTTTTAGATCCTAACTCTTTGGAAGGAATCTTAAAATTTTAGTTACAAGTTCGAAATTAGAAAAACCTTTACTAAGTGCTTTGAGTCAATTGATGACATCCGTGAAACGGGAGTACATACCTCCGATGGACTCACTTGGTTTCATTCGAAACAGTTCGTAAGAATGCACCAAGAGATTGATTTTGGACTTTTTCACTCAGCTAGTGCCTTCATGAGTGATTTCAAGAGTACGCCAAATATCAAAGGTCGATTCATAAATCGAAACATGATTAAACTCATTTTTATCAAGTGCACAAAATAAGGCATTCATTGCCTTTGCATTTAGAGCGAAAAACTACTTCTCTGATTCATTCCATTCATTCATCGGAAGAGAAGATTTTTGAAATCCATTTTCAATGATATTCCAAAGTTTGAAATCCATGGAAATCAAAAAAATCTTCATGCAAGTCTTCCAATAAGTGTAATCCGATCCATTAAACATAGACGGATGTGTAATGGAATGACCCTCTTGCATGTTGGTATAAGCCATCTCTCTTGGGTTTTAAACTAAATGAGAGTAACTAAGCTCTGATACAAATTGTTAGAATCTAGAGTGGAACTAAGAGGGGGGGGGGTGAATTAGTGCAGTGGTTAAAAATGTTGATTTGTGTGATTTCAGAAAACTTCATTCGAGAAGAATCACGTTTCGATGAAAACCAACTTCGATTGCATTTTAACTTAAAGAGATTCATAAGTGAAAGAGCAGGATTAAAGTGATTGCAATGAGGTAAAGGATTTGCAGAAATGTAAATTACAAAAAAAGAAACACAAATCGATTTTATAGTGGTTCGGTCCTCCGACCTACGTTCACTCCCGATTCCTCCTTCGTTGAGGTCACCAACTTTCACTAATGATCTTCTTTCAATGGGTGAAGATCAACAACCCTTTGACACTCTTTCTCCTTTTCAAATGTTTAGGAGATAACCTCTACAAGTCTCACACCTCCCTTAGACATACTTCTAAACTTCTCTAGAGGAGGGAGAGAACACTTAAGACTTTTTCAAGATTATAACTTAATTCACTAGAGTTTTAGCTTACTTTTTCTTGTGTTATCCTTACAAGGATGAGTGGGGTATTTATAGGACCCAAATGGCTCCAAAAACGAAGTCAAAATTTAAATTTTCGGGTCTTCTGGGTATGAGCGGTACTACTGCCTGCATTGGGCGGTGCAACCGCTCGTAGAACCTCGAAAACAGAGGTTCTGGTGGTGCTATCGCTAGCCTGGAGTGGTACCACCACTACAGCTTTACTGTTGGGTGGTACCACCGCTTGTAGCTTGGAAAAGTGTGTTTTTTCACTTTTCTAGCTCAAAGGCGATTCTATCGCCAGTTTGGCGGTGCCACCACTTACAACAACATTTGGGCCATTGAATGGGCCTCTCAATGAGCCCAAATCAATCCTAATTTAGGTCCAATTAGCCCCTAATTGAGTTGGTATGATTTCACCCAAAACCAACTCAATTTTGACCTAACCTTCGACCATTAAGACATAAACAACTACAAGCTACGAATCTAAGTTATCTGACATGTCATTGGTTCTCTCGGTGAACTTCCGATGAACTTCCAGTGCATTGTCAGAACCTTCGGTGAAGTGCCTGATCCACCGGCATATTGACTCCTATAACATCCATTCTTAGCGCATTATCCGATTCTTCCGACCCAATGCCTGAACTTTGACTTTAGCCCTGTTAGGGATCGAGCGGCACTAAGAGGGGGGGGGGTGAATTAGTGCAGCAGATAAAACGATAGATTTTTTCAGCGATTTCAATCAAGCTTCGGAAACATCGTACGATGAAAGCAACGTTTCGTTTGAACCCGGAAAGATTACGTTTTAACTTTAGAGCATATGTAATACGATGAAGATGAAGATAAGTAAATACTTGCAGCAAGGTAAAGAGATAAAACAGAAATTTAAACACTCACACAATCAAGACGCAGCGATGTATAGTGGTTCGGTCAAAGTGACCTACATCCACTTCCGAAGCCTTCTCCGATGAGGCTCCCTTCTTCCACTACCAAATCCTTTGAAGGGGAATGATCAAATACCCCTCTTACAACTCTTTACAAGTGGTTCACACTCTTACAAGATTTCACAAGAAGAATGAGGTGAACACTTAAGCAAATGAAGAACAAGACTTTCCCAAGACTTATTTTTAAAATCTAACTCTCAAAGGGTCCCTCATTCAGCTGAGAAAGAGGGGGTATTTATAGATCCAAAATGGTTTCAAATTTGGGCTCCAAATTTAAAATCAAATTGGTGTTTCCCGATGTCAGGCGGTGCTACACGCACAAAGGTCGATCGACACAAGAGTAAAGTGCTATCGCCGCT
The DNA here is from genome assembly GCA_024322285.1 of Musa beccarii. Classification (NCBI taxonomy): domain Eukaryota; kingdom Viridiplantae; phylum Streptophyta; class Magnoliopsida; order Zingiberales; family Musaceae; genus Musa; species Musa beccarii. The sequence continues at coordinate 13,094,983 of CM044394.1, forward strand.
CAGCAAAGTGCTACCGCCTGGCCTGTTGGCTGTTGGGCGGTGCTACCGCCCCAGCACACAAGTTGCTGGGCGGTGCCACCGCCCAGCATGTATGCACGTAGCATGCATGCATGTAGTAGCACGCATTCTGCTAGCGGTGCTACCGCCCAGCATGCATGCACGTAGTCCAGCATGCATGCATGCATGCACACATGCTGCTGGGCACATTGGCTGCTGGGTGGTGCCACCGCCCAGCACAAATCACCGTATGGTTTGGGTCAAAACTCGACCCAAACCGGTCCCAAACAAGGCCCAATGGGCCCATACTTGGGTTAAAGGATTAACCCCTAATCCTAACCCAAATTGATGTGCTAACTACGAAATTAAAGACATTCCTAAGCTATTACAAAGTCCGCAAGTCAAGTCTTCTTCCGGCGAGCTTCTGGCGAACTTCCGGCGGTCTTCCGATGATCCCTCGGAAACCATCCTGCGGACTCCGGCAAGCTCTCGGACTCCACGATGATTTTGGCAAGTTCCCCCGAGCTTCTTTGGCAAGCTCCGATCTTTCTTGGCAAGCTCCGTGAACTTTCGACGAATCTTCAGACTTCCGTTAAACTCTTGAACTCCCAACGATCCATCGCACTTGACTTCGGCCCTTGGTTTCGCTTTACGTCTTCATCCCTTTCGTAGTTACTCCTGCACAAACAAACACCAAATACTCTACTTCGATCTAGATAGTTATTACAACGTGAATTGACATTCAGTTGCCCGGCACATCATTGGTCGGTGCTTCGTCCGATCCTTCGGCACATCGCCCTCTCTAGCAGCTTGTTGCCCAATCGACGGTTGACCTCCGTAACCCCGATATCCATGGCGCAACTCTGCACTTCTTGGCCCGATGCTTGACATACGAAGCCTCCTGCCGATAGTCGATCGAACCTCCGGCTCGACATCCAATATCCTGACGTGATCACTTCCGGCGCAACGTCAATTTCTCCAGCGTCAACTATCTAATCCTGATCGATAGTAGACCTGCGTAACTCAACACGCAGTTAAACAACAAAACACACTCAATTAGATTCATCATCAAAATATGAGATTCAACAATCTTCCCCTTTTTGATGATGACAACTAATTGATGACTGACGGAGTTAACCATAACTCCCGGAGTTTAACCCAAACTCCCCCTATCAATATGCCATTGATAGAACACTTGGATTATCCCAAATCCAAGCAACATTCATCACAATATTATGAGAATCAATCAAACCATCATGCAAATATATAAAATATTCAATGTAATGCATGAAGTCATCAATCTACTTCTCCCCCTATGTCATCAACAAAAAGGAGAAGTAACATCATAGCTACTTTTCAAGAATATGCAAATATTACAAACATACTAGCTATTAATCACATCATACAACATTTAGGCATTGTAAGTTTATCATAATAGGCAAGATAGCACTTGTCGTGATGATAGCAAATTTTTCTATATTCCTTTGAGAAGTACAAGCAGATTGTATTCAAATATATGCATTTTCTTGACTTCTTTTGTGATATGCATGTAATTTTGTAATTTCTTTCTTCTCTTTTGAGAAGAGCAAGCTTGCAAGTTTTGCTTTCTTTGCATGTTAGGACTTTTGCATTCATTTGTAATATGCAATCTAGTAAAAGCCTTCTCCCCCTTTATCAATATCAAAAAGAAAGGGATGATTAATACTACAAATAATCTTGCATGAGATTCAACAATAATTTGTAATAAAGATGCAAGCAATTTTGTTGAAAAAAAAGTAAAGTTGAGCAAGATTTTTGCCTTTCTTGAGATAGCAACATTTTACTTCTCAATGTTTAAGCTAGCAAATTTTTTCTTTTGATACACAAGTTAACAATTTTTCTCCCCCTTTATCAATATCGAAAAGAAGGGAGGAACCAATGAAAAATTTGCATCAATCAATATATCAATCATCACATGATGCATACAAGATGGTATTGAAACATGAGAAATCATGTCATGAAGGATATCAATATGTAAATTCCATAAGAATCAAAACCAAAAGATATCATCCATGATTCATAACTTTTCATTTTAGCAAGATCTAGATTCATATTTATCAATTTTTAATTCAAGATAAATGTCATACAACCAAGAATCATGATATATAAAAGCATATCAATATTAAGGATCAAATCATGATTATAAGTGCTAACATATTTTCTTTTCATTCATTTTTAAGCCATGATAAAAGAATAAATCAATGATTTAAATATTAAGCATAATTCTTTTTCATCAAATTTTCAATCATCACATAAGTCATTCGAGGAAGTATTGAAACAATAAAAAAATTAATTTTAGCATATAATGTTTCAATCTTCAATCTTGAGTCATGAATCCAAAAGTCATAAATCAAAAGGTTCATGAATCATTTTGACAAGTCTTCTTTTTAGGAAATAACAAGTGGAAGTCTTAGGAGATCAAACACAAGATCTTGATTCATATATAAGAATTTTTACCAAGATCACGTTTCATAAGAATCAAGACACAAATTCATAAAAATTCAAGTATTGAATTCCGAGAAATCAAAAGACAAGTTACATTTCATTTAAGGAATTTTCTTTTGATAAAACGGAAGGAGCATGGTAAACAATCTTGATTTATAAAGAGCTTCAAGTTATAGTTGTCAAGATCATGATTTCAATAAAATTTCTTTATAGCAAAATGAAATCTTTTAGAACTTGATTCAAGCATTAAATATGTCTTAACAAGTCATAATTCCAAAAGATTCAAGAATAAAAAAAAAATCATTCAAGCTCAATTCATCAACTCAAGACTCATAATCAAATTATTATTTTTGAGATTCATAATATGAATAAAGTCATTACCATATCATCAAAATCTCATTCATAATTCTAGTGATTTACAAAATATCATAAATGAATTTATCACTTGTCTTACATAGAAAATCAAAAATTTTAGAGAAAGAGAGATGTTCAAGAAACATGCATTTCTCTTTTAGTGATTTTTCAATTATTTTATATAAGCATGCCTTTGTCTTTTTATACCAAATCAAAATAAGTATTTAAAAAAAAAACAAAAGGTAAACTTCATTATAAAAATCATCAAGACAAAAATATAACACATTATTTCAAGATATGATATTCAATTTTTCATGATAATGTGTTTCACTTTGTTTCAAACAAGTGTGCTCATATTTCAAAAGATGAGTATCAAATTTAAAACCAAAACATGAGTTTGTCATCAAGATATGATATCACAAAGTCATTAAGCATGATAACAAACTTTTAATATTTTTATTTCAATGATGATTTCATAATATATGTTCAAATATTTATACGGAAGCCATCATTGTATAAATTCAAAATATAAGTTTGTCATTAAACCCATTAAGATCAAATGTATCAAAATCTTTCATTCGAAAATTTTAATAAGAGCAACATAAATTGATTACATATGAGCATGTATCAACTTTTTAAAGCTAGACGTAAGTTTCATCATAAAGACCGTTAAGACCAAACACATCAAAAATAAAACATTATGATAGTGCATTTTCTTATTTTTAAGAGTTTCAATTTACGTGATTTGATCTTTCATAAGAATGATCAATGTCATGCATCATATTTAAACATGAGAGCATCATCATATTTAGAAATGAATTCATCATTAATTTCACTTCTTTCTTTCATTTGTTATAACAAGATGATCAATGCTCAAATTTTTGCTAAAATCATACATCATTTTAAAAATTTGAAAAATAACTTTTATCATGAAACTCATTAAGTCCAAATATAACACAAGGCAACATCAAAGCCATATTTCTTTCATTTTGAAAATTTATGAGTTGGGTCTTTATAATTGATTTCATGAAGACATGTATTAATAAAAAATTCATCATAAAAAGGGTTAAAACCCACTAAGCCAAGATGGAAGTTTTCAAATTATAATCAAGATACATACATCTATCATCAAAAGATTTTTAAGAAATTTATACATAGATATGTATCATGTTTAAGATTGAAAACTGATATGGAAAATATACATGAAATTTCATCATCTCAAAATGTCATCTTAATTTATCATGAAAACAATTAGACCAAGAATACGTTAATCCACAACATAGAGTCAAATCAACATTACTTCAAAAACTAATGCATTTTACAAAATCATCAAGCATCATGAAAAGCAATATAAAACATCAAGATACACATGCATGGATTAATTTTAGGCAATATCACAAATCATGCAAATATCATTCATAATTTTTACTTTTCAAAAATCCTAGAAAGAAAAATCATAAAATGAAATTTTATTTCCTACTAACTAAGTTAAGCACTCAAGAAAAAAAAACATCATGTAATTTCATAACAACTCAAGGGAGTTAAGTTACTTATCTCATTGTCGAAAACCGTCAAAGCCCATTTCACCTCATCTTTACTTGATTCTTCTTTGCAAGTCTTCTTCTTTTTCTTTGGCATAATCCTCCGTTCAAGTTCATTGTTCATTTTAGATTTTTGTTTAATGAACTTGTTAACATTCATTGTTATGTGTTCAATGTCCTCATTGTCCTCATCACTTGAGTCATCACTCAAGTGGCATTCATTTGTCCGATGTTCAAAAACCTTCTTGTTCTTTAGAAGGTGGTTCAAATGTTCATCATGTTCATGATATTCTAAACGTTCCAAGAAACTCATTTCATAGGTCTTTAAAGACCCAATAAGTTCATCAATAGGATAGTTATTTAGATCTTTTGTTTCTTGTATTACGGTTATTATCGGATCCCATCTTTTTGGAAGAGATCTTAAAATCTTGTTTACGAGTTCAAAATCCAAAAAACATTTACCAAGAGCTTTTAGACTATTGATGACATCTGAGAAACGGGAGAACATGTCATTGATAGTCTCACTTGGTGCCATTCGGAAAATCTCAAAATCATACATCAAGATATTAACTTTCGAGTCTTTGACTCTACTCGTTCCTTCGTGCGTGATTTCAAGAGTTCGCCAAATGTCAAAAGCCGTTTCGCACGTAGAAATCTGGTTGAACTCATTCTTGTCTAAAGCGCAAAATAGGGCATTCATAGCCTTTGCGTTTAAAGAAAAAGACATTTTCTCCAAATCCGACCATTCGTTCGTCGGTTTAGAGGAAGGTTGAAAGTCATTTTCGATAATGTTCCACAAATCCAAATTCATTGAAAGCATGAAAACTCTCATTCGAGTTTTCCAATATGTGTAGTCCGAACCATTAAAGAACGGTGGACGAAAAATCGAAAAGCCCTCTTGAAAACCATTTAGAGCCATTTCTCACGGGTGTAAATCCGAAAGAGAAAGAACGTGGCTCTGATACCAATTGTTAGGGATCGAGCGGCACTAAGAGGGGGGGGGGGGGTGAATTAGTGCAGCGGATAAAATGATAGATTTTTTCAGTGATTTCAATCAAGCTTCGGAAACTTCGTACGATGAAAGCAACGTTTCGTTTGAACCCAGAAAGATTGCGTTTTAACTTTAAAGCATACGTAATAAGATGAAGATGAAGATAAGTAAATACTTGCAGCAAGGTAAAGAGATAAAATAGAAATTTAAACACTCACACAATCAAGACGCAGCGATGTATAGTGGTTCAGTCAAAGTGACCTACATCCACTTCCGAAGCCTTCTCCGATGGGGCTCCCTTCTTCCACTACCAAATCCTTTGAAGGGGTAGGATCAAATACCCCTCTTACAACCCTTTACAAGTGGTTCACACTCTTACAAGATTTCACAAGAAGAATGAGGTGAACACTTAAGCAAATGAAGAGCAAGACTTTCCCAAGACTTATTTTCAAAATCTAACTCTCAAAGGGTCCCTCATTCAGTTGAGAAAGAGGGGGTATTTATAGATCCAAAATGGTTTCAAATTTAGGCTCCAAATTTGAAATCAAATTGGTGTTTCCCAATGTCAGGCGGTGCTACCCCCTATCAGAGGCGGTGCTACACACGCATTGATGTCGATCGACCAAAGGCGGTGCTACCGCTTTGCTCAGCGGTGCTACCGCTGGCTCTGAGAGTTTGGCGGTGCTACCGCCCCAGCTTGTTGGCTGCTGGGCGGTGCTACCGTCCCAGCACACATGTTGCTGGGCGGTGCCACCGCCCAGCATGTATGCACGTAGCATGCATGCATGTAGCAGCACGTAGCATGCATGCATGTAGCAGCACGTAGCATGCATGCATGTAGCAGCACGCATGCTGCTGGCGGTGCTACTGCCCAGCATGCATGCACATAGCACGCATGCACGTAGCCAAGCATGCATGCATGCATGCACACATGCTACTGGGCACATTGGCTGCTGGGCGGTGCCACCGCCCAGCACAAATCACTGACTGGTTTGGGTCAAAAACTCGGCCCAAATCGGTCCCAAACAAGGCCCAATGGGCCCATACTTGGGTTAAAGGATTAACCCCTAATCCTAACCCAAATTGATGTGTTAACTACAAAATTAAAGACATTCCTAAGCTATTACAAAGTCCGCAAGTCAAGTCTTCTTCCGGCGAGCTTCCGGCGAACTTCCGACGGTCTTCCGACGATCCCTCGGAAACCATCCTGCGGACTCCGGCAAGCTCTCGGACTCCACGACGATTTTGGCGAGTTCCCTCGAGCTTCTTTGGCAAGCTCCGATCTTTCTTGGCAAGCTCCGCGAACTTTCGACGAATCTTCGGACTTCCGTCAAACTCTCGAACTCCCAATGATCCATCGCACTTGACTTCGGCCCTTGGTTTTGCTTTACGTCTTCATCCCTCTCGTAGTTACTCCTGCACAAACAAACACAAAACACTCTACTTCGATCTAGACAGTTATTACAACGTGAATTGACATTCAGTTGTCCGGCACATCATTGGTCGGCGCTTCGTCCGATCCTTCGGCACATCGCCCTCTCTAGCGGCTTGTTGCCCAATCGATGGTTGACCTCCGTAACCTCGATATCTATGGCGCAACTCCGCACTTCTTGGCCCGATGCCCGATGTACGAAGCCTCCTGCCGATAGTCGACCGAACCTCCGGCTCAACATCCAATATCCTGATGTGATCACTTCCGGCGTAACGTCAATTCCTCCAGGATCAACTGTCTAATCCTGATCGATAGTAGACTTGCGTAACTCAACACGCAGTTAAACAACAAAACACAGTCAATTAGTTTCATCATCAAAATCCGAGATTCAACAAGCCCAACACTTGATTCTTCTTACTTTAATTATTTTGCCTCTTTTGATCAAGGTTAGTCCTGCATCACTTATCTCAAAGCATAGATTATATAACAAACTTATCATATGATTTCATCATTAAAATCTAAGATTCAACAACAAAAACCTATCAACCAATAAAGATCTACCCAAAATCTTCTAGCTTTTCATTGCTTCAGCCCAAATCTAGCTTTTGAGTGAGTGACAAGCTAATCTAAAAAAAATATATAGCAATGGTGTGAACATAAAGAGCTCATTAAGTGACTAATATATCTATGGCAAAAGAAGATAATTTTTAAATAAACTTGATATCAAAATGCGAGATAGGAATACAAGAGTTCATAGATAGCATCTCATTAGACGCAAAATCACATGGGCCATTTTATTCGAATCATACTTTATTCATAATAATTGAGGAGAGGAAATTAGAGTATATCATTGGTATAAGAAGTATTTAGGAGCATATCAATGGCGTATAGGACATTTCGGAGCGTATCAATAGCATATGAAATGTTTCGGAACATGTCAATGGCATATGAAATATTTCGGAGCATATCAATGGCAGATGAGATGTTTCAGAACATATATCAAAGCATAATAATGGCATATAAAATATTTTAGAATATATCAATGACATATGAAATATTTCGAGGTATATCAATGAAGTATAAAATGTTTTGGAGCATATCAAGGGCATAAGAAGCATTTTGGAGTATATTAATGGTGCATAGGATATTTCAAAGTGTATCAATATCATATGAAATGTTTCGGAATATGTTAACAACATATGAAACATTTCAGAGCATAACAATAGCAGATGAGACATTTCAAAACATATTTTGAAGCATAACAATAGTATATAAAATGTTTTAGAATATATTAATGGCATATGAAATATTTCGAAGTATATCAATAAAGTATAAAAGATTTCGGAGCATATCAAGGGCATAAGAAGCATCTCGGAGCATATCATTGGCATATAGGACATTTCAGAGCATATCAATGGCATATGAAATGTTTCAGAATATGTCAACGACATATGAAATATTTCGGAGCATATCAATGGCAAATAAGATATTTCAGAATATAGTTTGAAGCATAACAATGAAATATAAAATGTCTTAGAGTATATCAATACAACAAATAAGAAACAGAAGCACAAATGCCATATCTGACATCACATTCTTTTCATTCTCATCCAAAGCGTACGTACAAATATATAAGCAATGCTTTGGATATCATATCAAAAATATAGAGGGTGGAGTGGGATGATATACATAATATGGTTCATTTATTTCTGGATGACCACCAAACATAAGTCTCCCATGTCTGGGAGCTCCATCTACTCACGTCTGAGTGAAGTCATAAGGGGTTGGAAGAGCATCTTGGGCTCTAAGCATAACTCCATTTATCATTACTGGTAAAGTTCATATTATCCCATAAGATACCAGAGTATAAAAGGATAGTATGAATAATAAAATTAGCACATATCAGAAGCACATATGAAACAACGAAACATATATTTGCTTATACAAAACAATTCGATACAAACATAAACTTTAAATAATAAATTTAGGTATGCAAATAATTGAAGAATAAAAGTAGATAAGAATTCAAAATAATAATGCAAAACTCAATTGAAGGAAGGATTTTAGCTAAAATTAATTTTCAAAAGGATGAAACAATAATAGTCAACATCAATAAAAGTTTGATTCTAGCATAATTTGAAAGACAAATTGCCTGAACTATTTGAATGACCAATTATGCTCTAATTTACTCAGAATAGATGTCATTTGAAAGATATATCAATCTAGTTTCATATAAATAAAGTTTTGTCTAAATTTGAGTTTCCAATAAAGAGTTATAAATAGTTTAGTAACTAAAGGTCAGAGAACATCATCTTGGTTTTGTAGAATTTATAGAGATTATTAGAATAGATGTTTCAATAGGCATTTATATCTCAAATCTTACAATATTAGTATCAAAAGAAAAATCTATGAGTCTAGTTTCTCATGGAGTAAGATTTGCTATAATCAGATTCTTAGATAAAGTGTTACAAGTAAAAGAGTACTAAAATATCAAAACTAATAGTCTCTATTTTATAGATTTTATAGGGTCAGTTGAAATAATAGTTTAGGTAGGAATTTAGATTCCAAATTTGTTAATATTAGTATCACAAGAAAGATATTTGAGTCTATTTCTGGATAAATTAGATTTTGTTAAAATCAGAATTTAGTACAAAAAGTTATTGCTAGAATAATATAAAAAGATCAAAATCTTATAAAATTATAGTTTCATAGTTTTATTCATAAATGGGAGAGTTATCATATATAAAGTCAAAATCTTTCGAATTTTTTTCATAATTGAGATGAAATTAGAGTTCAAGATTACTATAGGATAGGGTTAGAATACTTGCCTTAAAAAAATTTGATTCATAAATGTGGGGAATTGATGTAAAACCTCAAGCCAAAGCAAAACTTCTTCTGCTTCAATTCCTTTTCCCTTCTCTTCTCAAGTGGTTGCAGCAAGTTTCCATCATTTGTTAAGTTTTCTTTTAGTTTCTTCTCTAATTACTTAGGTTTGGCTAATGCAAAGATAGTAAGGTGGCAAGCATGCATGATGGAAGCTTATGTCATCCATATAACAAACATAAGTGGCACCATCCTTAAGTTAGCTAGTGACACATATCCTCCATTTTTTTCTTTTAACTTAATATAAATCTTTCACAAATCATATCCAATTGCTAAGATTCACACTTTGATCCATAGTAATAAACTTTTAATATAAAATTATTTAGTACAAAAGAAATATTAAACAATAATCATATTTACAAATAAATCCTTACATTACAAATAAGCCCTTTCAAAATTTTAAAAAATGAGGGATGTTACACTTTCTACCCCTTAAAAATAAAATTTAATAAGTTTTCCTTATTTGATAAGTTTTTCTTTAGTTTTCACCTCTAATTACTTAGGCTTGGCTAACACAAGGGTTGCCATGAAAGAAGCCTATGTATCATCCATAGAATAAACATAAGTAGCACCATCCTTAGGTTAGCTACTGACACATGTCCTCTATTTTTTGTTACTTAATATGAATATTTCACAAATCATATCAAATTGCTAAGATTCATGCTTTTGTCCCTAATAATAAACTTTCAATATAAAATTATTTAGTATAAAAAATTATTAAACAATCCTCATATTTATAAATAGGTCCTTACATTACAAACAAGCCCTTACAAAATTTTCAAAAATAAGGGTTGTTACACTAGCTTCACTCGCTGTCCGTCGCTCGTGCGACTAAAAATGACCAGTTTTGGCCTGTTTTTGGGCCGTTTTTATGTGCTACGGCGACTGCGGTGAGTGATGCGAAACATCAGCCATCTCAGCACCCTGGAACCCCCCGAGGTGGCATAGGGCTGGATAGGGCTTTCGAATAATAGGGAAGGTGATGCCCCCCCGCTTCGCTCATTGTTCGTCGCTTGTCACTCGCTCGCGTGGCTAAAAATAGTCAATTTTAGCATGTTTTTGGGCTGTTTTCGTATGCTACGGCGATCGCGACGAGCGACATGAAACGTCAGCCATCTTAGCACCCTGGAACCCCCTGGGTGGCATAGGGTTGGATGGAGCTTTTGGATAATAGGGATGGTGCTGTTGTTGGGAAATCATGAATCAGTATCTCATACGCAGTGGAAAACAAAAAATAAGACCAGATTTACCATAGTTATGTATTTGGTTGTTGAGCGATGATTAGTGCGCAAAAAATCATAAATCTGAAAAATCGCATATATCATGTTAGAAGCGTTACCTAGGGAGATCGTATATCCTTAAATTTTTCAGATTCGATGAAGAGGTTGAAGGAGCACTAGCATACTCCTCTCTAGCGGTAATCCACATAGCAGACGCAACGACGACACTCCTCAAATCACCATGGGATCTCCCTCTTCACATGCACCACACCACTGCCGGAGCCAAGGAGGAGGAGAGGAGGCTAAGGAGAATAGGACGAATGACTTCCAAGAGCTCCATCCTATGAATCAGGTAGTTCCTCCTATTTATAGAGGTACAGGTAGCTTATCCTTAACGGATCCTATTTCATTGGATCTCTATCTAATTATCCAGTTGGATCTCTATCCTGTTCACATTGGATCTCTATCTAATTATCCAATTGGATCTCTATCCAATTGGATATCTATCAAATCATCCAATTTGATCTCATCCAATTATCCGATTGGATCTTATCCACATAATCCAAACTAGGGGCTTTGTAGATATCTCATACCCACACCTCTACTCATCACAACATCTACCTAATATGTGTGACCTTCTAGGCCCGATACCGAGCTGGCCGTGAGTCGCTCTCATCAGAACTCCTTCTGATAGTGAATTATTTTCTCTATAATGATTCACTTGACTCATCGACTGTGGACGTGCTAGAGGCCCCATGTAAACCCTAATAGATCATAACCTATTGGGTATTGGATCTCCATCCAATTACCCAAGCCTCTTAGATTAGTAAGAGACCCACTAATCTCTTATGAGCTCTTATTGGATCTTATCTTAGGATCCAATAATTCAGGGGCTTAACGGATATCCAATAAGTTAGAGGCTCCGGCGAATATCTCATATCTGAACCTTTACTCATCGAGATACCTACCAAATGTGTGTGACCCTCTAGGCCTAATATCGAGCTGGCCATAAGTCATACCTATCAGAACTCCTTCTGACTCAGTGAATTATTATCTCCATAATAATTCACCCGACTCATAGATTATGGCGTACTAAGCCACTACATTACAGTCCCTAGACGATACAGGGGAATCCAATTCTTTGGACCTATCTGCCCTTAGTTATCATATATCTATAGTCTCTCATCCATCTAATATCCCAAAGATCCTATACCGGGTATGGTGCTGTCAGGCCCATATTGTCTCTCCTCGAGTCTCGCTCTAATCAGATTCTCCCGGAGAACTCTTTATCTCTCAATCTAAATAACTTTGGCCAATGATTTATTTGAGCAAGAATACATAGGATATTCCTCTCATGATACCGAGAGCGGATGATCCTCTATTGACACTCAATAGCCCTCGTAAGGTTGGCTACCACTCCTAATAACCGGTTGTACTAGATCTGGAACTTCCAAACCTATAAGTTCGGTAACAAAGAGTGGAGTACTCATACAGGATATCCTTGGTATCTAAAGTCTAAGGACCAGATACATTACTGGGACTATGGAATCGCTGTTTGACGTGAGGTATCAATAACCATCCAGCATTCCGTAAGCAAATTAATCAATAAACTCATTCTCCAATGAGCACCTGTATTGTATCCTTAATGTCTCCACATGAGTAGCTATGAGACCAGCCACCTTCATCATATGGACAGGTATATAGCACACCAGTCTATCCGGTTATCTCGATGCCCCTCTCGAGTAACCCTTGACTAGGATTATTTAGGGTCTATGTTTAAAGGTGAATCAGTCTCATTATCGTGATCTCATCACGATCCGATTCCCATTGCATAGATCCAAGGACATCACAATATATGTAACACGCAAGATATAATGATAAAATGCCTAATAATAATAAGCAAAAGAAAGAGTGCATGTCAAGTCATAAGTGTCATGTGATTGGCTTGCAGGGCACATATGACTAGCAATCTCCCACTTGACATAAAGCCAATCACCTACGTGTCTGATCCCCATCAGGCCCCTGTGATGCTCAAAGACAATTTGAGACAATGGCTTGGTCAGTGGATCTGTAATGTTATCTTCGGATGGAACTCTTTCCACTACCATATCTCTTCGAGCCACAATTTCTCTAATAGGCTGAAACCTCTTCAGAACACTTTTGATGAGACTTAGGTTCCCTTATTTGAGTAATCACCTTGTAGTTGTGGCAATATAAGGGAATCAACTCCTCGCTGCTCAGCACAACTCCTAAATCTATGATGAACTGCTTTATCCAGACTCCCTTCTTTGCTGCCTCTGCCATAGCAATGTATTCCGCCTCTATGGTCAAGTCAGTAGTAGTGTTTTGCTTGGAACTCTTCCAGCACACTGCTCCTCCATTCTGGGTGAACACATACCATGAATTAGACTTGCTATCATTGACATCGAACTGGAAGCTCGAGTCCGTGTAGCCCTCAACCCTGAGGCTACTGCCTCCATATACTAGTAAAAGATCCTTAGTTCTTCTCAAGTACTAAAGGATATATTTTAGTGCTTTCCAGTACTCTAAGCCTGGATCTACCTAATACCTACTCGTGATACTCAGAGCATGCATTATATCAGGCCTGGTACATAGCATAGCATACATGATAGATCCTATCATTAAGGCATATGATATCTTATTCATGTTTGCCCTTTCTTTAGAAGTCTTTGGGGATATACTTCTAGAAAGTGATATTCCATATCTCATTGGTATGAGATCTCTCTTGAAATTTTCCATGCCAAACTTTTGACAATGGTGTCTATGTACCTGGACCGGGACAAGCCAAGCTTGGATCTATCTTTATAGATCAGTATCCCTAATACGCAGGATGCTTCCTCTAAGTCCTTCATGGAGAAATGCCTAGATAGCCAAGCTTTTACTATGGAGAGCATTCCTACATCATTCCCAATGATCAAGATGTCATCCACATACAATACTAAAAAGGTGATAGTGCTCCCACTTACCTTCCTATACACACAAGGCTCATCTTTGTTCTTAACGAAGTCATAAGATCTGATGGCCTCATGAAATCTTATGTTCCAACTTTGGGAAGCTTGCTTCAGTCCATAGATGGACCAGGCAACCTGCACACCTTATCTGGATTATCCCTGGACATGAATCCCTTAAGCTATATCATATACACCTTCTCCTCGAGATTACCATTGAGGAATGCGATTTTGACGTCCATCTGCCAGATCTCATAATCATAGTATGCTGCAATAGCTAATAGAATTCGAATGGATTTTAGCATGGCTACGGGTGAGAACGTTTCATCATAGTTAACATATTGCCTTTGACGATACCCCTTAGCCACTAGCCTTGCTTTATAGGTCTCTACTTTTCCATCTACTCCAATCTTCTTTTTCAAGATCCACTTGCAGCCAATGGGTACAATACCCTTGGGTGCATCAATCAGATTTCAAATCTTGTTGGAGTATATGGAATCCATCTTTGAATTCATAGCTTCTTGCCACTTCCTGGAGTCTATACTCGTAATAGCCTCCTTGTAGGTTTGAGGATCAATATCCTTAACATCCTCTCTTTTGATATGTCCCACATATCTCTCAAGAGGATGGGATACTCTACCGAACCTATATAAAGTTGAAACTTATGTGCTAGGTACTTGAACAGATTCTGGCTGTGGAATAATGCTTGAGCTAGGTTCTCTAACCTCGCTCAATTCTATCATGCTCCCACTATCTCCACCAAGAATGTGTTCCTTCTCAAGGAACACTACTCTCTTAGCTACAAAGACCTTTTGGTCCTTACAGTGATAGAAATAATACCCACAAGTTTCCTTAGGGTATCCCACGAACTTACACCGTTCTATCCTGAATTCTAACTTGTCGAGATAGTGTCTCTTGACGTGGGTAGGGCACTCCCAAATCTTAACAACCTTAAGATCAGGCTTCTTCTCATTCCATATCTCATAAGGAGTAGACACTACTGACTTAGTTGGAATTCTATTCAGAAGGTAAGCTACGGTCTCTAGGGTATATTCCCAGAATGAGATGGGTAGGTTGGCGAAACTCATCATAGAACGTACCATGTCTAACAATATTCGATTCCTCCTTTCTGATATACCATTAAGCTACGGTGTATAAGGAGGTATCCACTGGAATAAAATCCCATGGTCTTTGAGGAACAAGGTGAACTCTGTACTCAAGTACTCATCTTCTCGATTTGATTGAAAAGTTTTAATACTTTTTCCAGTCTGGTTCTCCACTTCATTCTTATATTTTCTGAATTTCTCAAAAGCCTTAGACTTGTACTTCATCAAGTATGCATGTCTGTATCTTGAGAAATTATTAGTGAAAGTAATGAAGTAGGAGTAACCACCTATGGCATGAGTCGACATGGGATCACATATATTGCTATGTATGAGTTCCAGCAACTTAGTAGCTCTCTCTCCAGTTCTACTAAATGGAGAGTTGGTCATCTTTCCTTGAAGGCAAGATTCACAAGTCACATATGACTCATAGTCGAATGGATCTAGATATCCATTCTTTAGCAACTTTTGAATCCTTCCCTTATGGATGTGACCTAGCCTACAATGCCACAGATATATATTGTTCACCTCTTCTTGTTTCTTCTTTGACTCACTTACACTCATGATGTGTGGAGCTATATCTAGCATAATTAAACCATTATGTAATGGTCCTCTCGTGATAATCTCATCATCTAATGCTATTGAATAACCATTGTTCTCAGAAACTAATTTATATCCATTAACTGTCAAACATGAAATGGAAATAATATTTTTGATAATAGAATGAATATAATAGCATGCATCTAATGCAATAATAGCTCCACCAGGCAGATGTAGGGTGACCTTGCCAATAGCCACTATAGTAACCTTTGCTCCATTGCCCATCTTGAGGTCCATCTCGTCTCTCTTCAATCTCCTAGGTCCTACAAGAATTTGTAATGAATTGCAGATATGATAAGCACTCCTGGTATCTAATACTCATGTATTATCATAAGATTCTGATAAATGAAGACTGATCATGAATGTACCTGAAGCTTTTCCATGCTTCTGTTTCGCCCTCTTTGCAAGGTACTCTTTGTAGTTCCTCTTCTAGTGCCCATCTTTGTCATAGTGAAAGTATTGGCCTTTGTCCTTTGTTGGGTCTTTCATGGCAACCTTTGTCTTACCCATTTTGCCCTTGCCCTTGCCATTCTTAAGGGACTTCTTAGCCTTCCTTTTTTTTTGGTCTCACCAACATAGAGAATTGGCTTCTCTTTCTTGATGGTGCTCTCTACTTCTCTCAATATATTGAGGAGCTCTAGGAGGGTCACCTCAAGCTTATTCATATTAAAATTCATTATAAACTGAGAAAAGGAATCTGGTAGGGACTGAAGCACAAGATCCACATATAGGTTATCCTCTTGTACCATTTCTAGACCTATGAGTTTCTCGATCCACTCAATCATCTTAAGGACATGATTATGAACCGGTTTCCCCTTAGTCATCCTGGCATGGAAAAGATTCTTCGATATCTCATATTGTTGAGTTCTTCCCTGTTCCTCAAACAGTTTATGGAGATGCAAGAGTATGGAATTGGCATCTATATTTTCATGTTGTCTCTGCAACTCAGTATTTATAGAGGTTATATAATATTGAGCAAGAGTGGAATCATCTATGTATTTCACACAACGAGCGATCTCATCATCGCTTCCCCCTTCATTGAGCGTAGTGATCATTGTATCAAAGACGTACGTGATTTTCTCTATCATGAGAATGATTATCAGATTACGAAGCCAATCCATATAATTTAGACCAGTGAGGCGGTTGGCATCAAGTATGCCATATAAAAGATTTGTAAGCGATATTTTTCTGAAATTAAAGATATAGCAAAAATAAATAACATACAAACTTTGTAAAAATTAAATAGTTAAGATAAGGACTTCTATCTTAATCTACTCCCATTAATTTTTTGTGAGACACACAACACCCTCCGATATGTGAATCGGAGACCCCCGGTGGATTTCTAGTGGGGATCGGGATCCAATCGACGTCTTAACATAACATCAAGGGACTCGACTAATCACGTTAAGCCCAAAAGGTAGGCAACTCTTGCCAATCATATCTCCTTGTGATTCCCATTCTGTTCGGCCTCCGAACCACCATGGCCTTGAGAGACCCGACCAACCATGATGTTCAGTTAAGTTATCACCATCGTTACAAGATGAGTCTGATTCGATGATATACACTCGAGGGACTTGACCAAGCATATCATATCCTTGGGTCACTGGTGACATCTCTATATTAGAGATAAGATAGCGAATTGCAATATAGGTGAGTCTCGAGGGACTCGACCAACTCAACCTACACTGGGAATCGATTCCTGCCTATAACGATGGAAGACCACATGGGTCAATCTAATTGCCTCATGTTTACCGACTTAATATTATTAATAGAGGAGATTTTTGATTTGGTCTCCTAATATAATGTGTCACACACATACATATTTAATATATATCTATATCGTATGCAAATATATATACATATCTAGTAGGTGTATAATCAATCACACATCACATGAGCAATCACCCAAGATGATCATGGACCATATCCTAATATGATCAAGCCCGAGCCAATGGGCCTAATCACTCACATCAAGATCTATATGTACCTCGGCGTATCTCCATGCCCTATGATCGTCTATCTCGCTTCGTCGGTTCCATCGGTATCTCAACGCATCTCCATGCATCGGATCGTCCATCTTGACCTTGTGGGTCCTATTCCCGCTACACCTCATCGTATAATTACAATATAATTACAAGCACGTAGGCCCAATAATAAACGAGAAAAATAGAGGCTCGTAGGCCGTAATAATAATAATCACATGTACACACATCACATCACATGGTCCATGATCATCTGTCCACATCATACATCACATGTATATGTTATTATATAGCATTACTAGATAAATAATAATAGTTAATTAAATATTTTAATTAACTAATATTTTTTTTGAAAATAGGGATATATAGGGAATTTTTAAAATTCTGAAGGGCATTTGGCTAGAAGCGATAAAATTAAAATTTCTTAAATTCCGAGGGATAAAATTATCTTTTACTTGAAAACCCTAATCCCTCCTCTGTAGTGTTCCAATCGCTGCACTACGACTACCGCCACCCTGCCGGTGGTGACCTCTGCGTGGGGGAGGTGCGGCGGTGCGCCGCCCATGCCCACGAGCGGCTTGCCTGCTGGCGGCGTTGCCGCAGCAGGCGGGCGTAGTTCCTGCAGGTGTTGCCCCGCGGGCACTGCCCCTATGAGCGACTGCTTGTGGGCGACTCTTGGCCCGCGGTCGGTGCCACCATTGCGGGCACAGTGCCCGCAAGCGATGTTGGCCCTTGCGGGCAGGCCGCCTGCCTACAGCTTGCAGGCCGCCGACGTTGCTTATTGCAGCCTTGGCCGTGGCCACTCTGTGAGGGCAACAATAGTTGCTACCCTTCCTCATCTTTTGCGCCAACAATTTTGATGACAAAAGTTATTCTAAATCATAACACAGTTAAAATCCGATCTTCGCACGAATAACCTGGCTTTGATACCACTGTTGGGAAATCCAAGGGGGGCGACATCTCATGCATAGCGAAAGAATATAAAATAAAACTCTTGGATTTCTACAAAAGGTTCTATCATCGTGCGAAGATCAACACATCATAAAACAAATCCGCGAATCGAAAAACTGTATGTGTAAAAGAAACGACAGTACCTAGGGAGATCGTATATCCTTGAGATTCCTATAGATCCATGGGGGAGGATGAAGGAGGTCAAGCGTACTCATCTCTAGCAATATCCACACAGTAGAGACTGCAACGATGCTCCTCTCTTGGGGAGAGGAGAATAAAAGGTAGCTACCAAGAAAAAACCCCAACCTATGGACCTTTGGTTCCCTCCTATTTATAGTGGCCCTCTATAAACCATATTGGGTATTGGATCTCCATCCAATTACCTAAGCCTCTTGGATTAGTGGGTCTCTACCTAATAATCTCTTATTAGCTCTTATTGGATCTCATCTTAGGATCCAATAATTTAAAGGCTTAACAGATATCCAATAAGTTAGGGGCTCTAGCAGATATCTCATATTCGAACCTCTACTCGTTGCGACACCTACCATATGTGTGTGGCCCTCTAGGCCCAATATCGAGTTGGCCATAAGTCATACTTGTCAAAACTCCTTATGACTTAATGAATTATTATCTTTATAATAATTCACCTGACTCATCAATTGTGGACGTATTAGGCCACTACACCGCAGTCCCCCAACGATACAGAGGAATCCAATCCTTTAGACCTATTTATCCTCAGTTACCATGTATCTATAGTCTCTCATCCATCTAATATCCCAAAGACCCTATATCGGGCATGGTGCTATCGGGCCTATACGGTCTCTTCTTGAGTCTCGCTCTAATCGGATTCTCCCGGAGAACTCTTTCTCTCTCAATCCGAATAACCTTGGCCAAGGATTTGTTTGAGCAAGAATACATGGGATATTCCTCTCATGATACCAAGTGCGGATGATCATCTATTGACACTCAATAGCCCTTGTATGGTTGGCTACCACTCCCAATAACCGGTTGTACTAGATCTGGAACTTCTAAACCTATAAGTCTGATATCAAAGAGTGGAGTACTCATACAAGACATCCTTGGTGTCTCAAGTCTAAGGATCAGATACACTACTAGGACTACAGAATCATTGTTTGACATGAGGAATTAATAACCATCTAACATTCTATAAGCGGATCAACCGGTGAACTCATTCTCCAATGAGCACCTGTACTGTATCCTTAGTATCTCCACACGAGTAGCTATGAGACCAGCCACCTCCATCATATGGACGGGTATACAGTACACCAGTCTATCTGGTTATTTCAATGTCCCTCTCGAGTAACCTATGATTGAGATTATTTAGGGTCTATATTTAAAGGTGAATTGGTCTCATTATCGTGATCTTATCATGATCCGATTCCCATTGTACAAATCCAAGGGCATCATAATATATGCAACACGCAAGATAAAGTAATAAAATGCCTAATAATAATAAGCAAAAGAAAGAGTGCATGTCAAGTCACAAGTGTCATTACTCATGTGATTGGCTTGTAGGGCATATATGACTAGCACGTACTAGGCCACTACGCCATAGTCCCCAGACGGTACAGGGGGTTCTAATCCATTGAACATGTGTGTCCTTAGTTACTATATATTTATAGTCCCTTATCCATCTAATATCCTAGAGATCGTATATTTGGTATGATAATGTCAGGCCCATATAGAATCCTATCCAAGTCTCGCTTTAATCGGATTCTCTCGGAGAACTCCTCTCTCAATTTGAATGACCCTGGCCAAGGATTTTGTCTGAGCGAGCACATGCAGGATATATCTCTCATGATACCGAGAGCAGATAATCCTCTATTGACACTCAATTGCCTTCATAAGGTTGGCTACCATTCTCGAGAACCGATTGTACCAGATTTGAAGCTTTTTAAACCCATAAGTCTGATATTAAAGAATGAAGTACTCATATAAGGCATCTTTGGTATCTCAAGTCTAAGGACCAGATACACAATTGGGACTATAGAATTACTGTCTGACATTAGATATCATTAACCATCCAGCATTTCATAAGCGGATCAATAAGTGAACTCATTCTCCAATGAGCACTTGCACTGTATCTCTTGTGTCTCCACATAAGCAACTATGAGACTAGTCACCTTTATCATATAGATGAGTATATATCACACCCGTCTATCTGGTTATCTCGATGTCCTCATCGAGTAACCTATGACCAGGATGATTTAGGATATATGTTTAAAAGTATATCGATCTCATTATCATGATCTCATCATAATCCGATCCCCATTGCACTAATCTAAGGACATCACAATATTCATCTAGATAATGCGAGAAAATGCTAATAATATTACACAAAGAGATCGACGCAGTGTGTCACAGGTGCGATCAATCATGTGATTGGCTTATAGGGCACCTATAACTAACAGCTGCCCCCTGCTTCGCTCGTTGTCCGTCACTCATCGCTTTCTCATGCGACAAAAAATGGCCAATTTTGGCCTATTTTTGGTCTGTTTTCGTGTGCTACGGTGACTGCGATGAGCGGCACAAAACGTCAGCCATCTTAGCACCCTAGAACCCCCTCGGGTGGCACAGGGCTAGATGGGGCTTTCAGATAATAGAGATGGTGCTACCCCCTGCTTCGCTAGCTATCTATCACTCGCCGCTCACTCGCGCGGCCAAAAAGGCCAATTTTGGCCTATTTTTGGGTCATTTTTGTGTGCTGCGATGACTATGACGAGCGACACAAAACGTCAATCATCTCAACACTCTAGAACCCCCCGGGTGGCACAGGGCTAGATGGGGCTTTCGGATAACAAGGATGGTGCTGCCCCCCGCTTCACTCGCTGTCTATCGCTTGTCGCTCGCTCGCATGGGCAAAATGGCTAGTTTGACCTATTTTTGTGCCATTTTCATGTGCTGTGTGTTAGGATCAAGAGTGGAACTAAGAGGGGGTGGGGGGTGGGGGTGTGTGAATTAGTGTAGTAGATAAAAATCAATGATTTAAACTAATTTCGAAAAACTTTGTGCGTTGAGAAATTTTGTCCAACATAGATGATTTCGGAAAACCATTTGAGTCGAGAGAGTTCGTAAGAGAGTAGAGAAGAGGAGATCAAACTATTGTAGTGAAGTAAGAATTGAAATGCAGCAAATGTAAAATACACACCAAAAAAAGAACATAGCGATTTTATAGTGGTTTGGTTAATTGACCTATGTTCACTCTTGAATCCTTCTCCGATGAGGTTACCGGCTTTCACTATCGATCCTTCTTGAAGGGGAAAGATCAAACACTCATTTTACAGAACTTTATAAGTGGCTCACACTCTTTTACAGAATTTTTACACTTGAGAATTCGAGAAGTGAACACTTTAACTTTTTAAGGCTATTTCACTATAGTTTTGACTTAGTTCTTATCACTTCTTAATATACTCTACCAGCTGAGAAATAAGGGATATTTATAGCCTCAATTGGCTTCAAAATTAGAGCCAAAAAAGGTCCCATCTTGAATTTTCGGGTGCTGGCGGTACCACCACCAGTTGACTCTAACACTGTGTAGTACCATCGCCTAGTCTGGTGGTACTACCACCAGAGTAGAGCCTCGAGTTTAGTGGTGGGGTGGTACCATCGCCTGATAGGTGGTAACACCACCTGGCAGTTAATAACTACCGGTGGTACCACTGCTGACCTGGTGGTATCACTGCCCAGGCACTTGGGAATCTGTACCCTAGGCGGTTCCACTGCCTCAGTCTAGCGGTGCCACCGCTAGATAAGGTCCAGCATTGGGTTGGGCCTTGAATCCAGCCCAAATCAGTTTAGTCTCGAGCCTAGTTGGCCCCTACTAGGGTTAATGGGATTACGTCATAATCTTAACCCTAATTACATACTAACTATGAAATTAAAGACATATTCTAAGAAAATATATAATCTAGAACATTAAGACTTCTTTGAATGAGCTTTCGACAAACTTTCGATGAATCCTCAGACATCTTCTGATGGACTCCCGGTAGGCTCCCGATCTTTACAATGATATTGGTTAGTTTCGATGAGTCTTCTTGGCAAGCTCTGATATTTCTCAGTGAGCTCCGCGAACTTTCGGCGAACCTTCTGGCAAACTTCCAACAACCCTTCGGCATGCTCTTGATTCATTCTCGGCCTAATTTTGGCAATATTTCCAATGAACCTTCGGACTTCCGATGGACTCTTGAACTCCCAACAATTTAATCATACTTGACTCCGGTACATCATTTTGCTTTATGTCTTCATCGCTATCGTAGTTAATGTTAGGATCTAAAGCTTTACAGAACTTTACAATTGGCTCACACCCTTTTACAAAATTTTTACAAGTGAGAATTCAAGAGGTGAACACTCAAGTTTTTCAAGACTATTTCACTAGAGTTTTGGCTCAGTTCTTATCACTTCTCAATCTCCTTAGCCAGCTAAGAAGTAAGGGGTATTTATAGCCTCAGTTGGCTTCAAAAATAGATTAAAAAAAGATCATATCTCGAATTTTTGAGTACTAGCGGTGCCACCTCGAGTTGACCTTGACAATGGGCGGTACCACCACCCAGTCTGGCGGTACTACCATAGGGTAGAGCCTCGAGCTTTGTGGTGGGACGGTACCATCGCTTGTTAGGTGGTATCACCATCTGGTAGTTAATAACTGCCAGTGGTACCACCATTGACCTGAGCAGTACTATCGCCCAGTGCACCTGGAAAACTGGTCCCTGGGTGGTGCCACCACCAAACAAGGTCTAGCAACATTGGGTGGGCCTTGAATCCAGCCCAATCCAATTCATCCTTAGCCTAGTTGGCCCCTACCAGTGTTAATGGGATTACTTCCTTATCTCAATCCTAATTATGTGCTAACTACAAAATTAAAGACATACACTAAGCTAAAACTTAAACTGGCACATCAAGTCTTTCTTCTGGTGAGCTTCCGACGAACTTCTAGTGGACTTCTGTTGAACCCTCGGACATCTTCTGGTAGACTCCCAGCAGGCTCCCGGTCTTTATGACGAGAGTTTCGACGAGTCTTCTATGGCAAGCTCCGATCTTTCTTATTGCGCTCTGTGAACTTCCGTCGAATCTTCTAGCGAACTTCCGACCACCCCTCGACAAGTTTTTAATTCATTCTTGGCTAGTTCCAATAGTACTTTCGATGAATTCTTCAGACTTCTGGTAGACTCTCGAACTCCCAACGATCCGAACGTACTTGACTCCAGCACATCGTTTTGCTTTACATCTTCATCGCTATCGTAGTTAATCTTGCACACTTTTCTTAACAATATGGATTAAATCAAATAATCTATCAATTGACTTCATCATCAAAATATGAGATTCAACAATCTCTCCCTTTTTGATGATGACAATCAATTGATGATGGAGTTAACCTTAACTCCCCCTATCTTTATGCCATATTTGAGAAAAGTAACACTTGAATTTAAACCCTTCGAATTCGGGTTTGAATTCAAGCCTAAACCGATAAGTTACATTCGTTGAACTTATCGACATGCTCAATCAAGCATGATTTTTTATCCCTAAATATGAAACTTCATATTTCTCACAATTCAAAAATGATGTCAAGGCATGACATCCATTTTCAAGTTTAATGTCGAATGATGATAGACAAGCATTATTTCAACAAATGATACTAACTATAATTTTGAAATATAGCAAGAATTAAGTGATAGAAATTCACAAATCTAGGCATGATATCAATTGATAATACATTATTCAACCTAAATAATAGCTTCTTATATCAAGACAAGATACCAAATTCAAGTAGCATGATACGATAATGATCATAGAAAATTTTTATTTTTAAGCATACATGATTCATTTACGATGCACACGATGTATTTCATACATTTGTGATATATCAATTATTTCTGATACATTGCGATGCTTTTAATGATAGCAAGCATTCTACGATACAAAGCATGCCAATTTACGATACAAAGCATGTCATCAATTTGCTTTTATGGTACAACACATTGTATTTTAAGATACTTATCATCAATTTGCCACATTTCTCCCCCTTTGTCATCAACAAAAAAGAAATGGGCCACCGATATCAAATGTTACGATAGAACTTTTTGTGAAAATGGCAAAAAGAGAAGGCTTATATCCATGAATTTATCAGAAAATTTCATTCAAGAATCATGAAAAGTAATTCGTTCATTCTATTTAAAATTCATGCCATAGAAATAAATTCGTAAGTAGAAAAGATAGATCATCGAAGCCAAAATTCATAAGAATTTCTATTTTCCATTAAGAGCTCATGAAAAGTTCATACAAGAGTTGTTAATGTCCATATTTCCATAAAATTCAAGAAAAATTGAGATATTGAAAGTCATGAAATGTTTAAGAGGCAATTTGTTCGAATGATTGAAAATTCAAACCATGATAAGAGATAACTTGACACTTCCATGAAAAAAATCCATGAAGTGGAAACTAATCAAATTATGAAAAATTCATAAATGCTCATGACCCAAGAGTTAAGAACTCTTTAAATTCGCATTTAGAAAGATGAATTGATTTCAAGAGGACATTTAAGCTATTAAAAAAAATATGAGAGCTTCTTCTTTTAACATAGAATTCATGACATAAAAATATGTATAAAAGAATAGTTTCGAGTGTCATGAAGGCAATTTGTTTAGGTTGTCAAAAAATTATCAAACTTTAAATTTTATAATATGAAAGTGTGAAAAGTAAATCATGAAAGCCATTCATTCATGCCAATGGAAGCAGAGGGAGGATAAAATCGATAGAATCAAATTTACCATGTCATTAGATGGAAATGTTATCAATTCAAAAATCATCAAATGTGAATCATCAAATGTATATGATACTAAAAATCATCAATCGATGAAGCAAGAAAATCAATCCAAAATAAAAATGAAAGCTCCGTCTATGAAATTGAAAAGATGACACAAGATAATGCGAAATCGAAAAAAAAAATGATATCAAGATAAGTGAGGGATGAAAATAAGTTCATAAAAAAAAATGAAAAGATGATAAAAGAAAATTATGAAAAGAGACAAACTCATGTAATAGGACAATTTAACATGCCTAATTCCCTTCTAATGAAATCAAATTATTCTTCATTTAAGGGTTTTGTAAAGATATCTGCCAATTGGTATTTTGTATCAATAAATTCTAGAGTAATATCATTGTTATTGACATGATCTCATATAAAATGTTGCTTAACGTCAATATGTTTAGTTCTAGAGTGTTGAATGAGATTTTTAGTCAAACAAATAACACTTGCATTATCACATTTTATAGGAATATTTTTTAAATAATTTTCATAATCTTCTAATATATTTTTCATCCAAACAAATTGTGCACAACATGCACTTGCAGCTATGTATTCGGCTTCGATCGTAGATAGTGCAACCCAGTTTTATTTTTAGAAGACAAAAAAAACAAGTGCATGTCTTAAAAATTGATAAGTTCCAATTGTGCTTTTTCTATCTATTCTATATCCAGCAAAATTCTCATCCGCATAAGCTATTAAATCAAAGTTATCAGATTTTGGATACCATAATCCTAGGTTAGAAGTTCCTTTAAGATATCTAAGGATTCTTTTAATAGCTTTAAGATAAGATAACTTAGAATTAGCTTGAAATTTAGTACAAAGTCCTACACTAAACATGATATTGGGTCTTGCTGTGGTGAGGTAAAGTAGACTACCTATCATTCCCCTATATGTTTTTTGATCAAAACTTTTTTCACTTTTGTCCATGTCTAACTTAGTGGAGGTACTCATAGGAGTGTTGATGGCCTTTGAACCATCCATGTTAAACCGTTTTAACAATTCTAAAGCATATTTGGTTTGACTAAGAAATATACCATCACTAAGTTGCTTAATTTGTAATCCTAAAAAGAAGGTTAGTTCACCCATTAGACTCATTTCAAACTCTTGGCTCATACACTTGGTAAATGATTCACATAACGATTTGTTTGTAGAACTAAAGAGAATATCATCAACATAAATTTGAACAACAAGAAAATTATTTTCAAAATTTTTAATAAACAATATAGTATCGACCTTACCTTTAAAGAAATTATTTTGAATAAGAAAAGAGCTAAGCCTCTCATACCAAGCCCTTGGGGCTTGTTTTAATCCATAGAGAGCCTTAGTCAATTTAAACACATGATTAGGAAAGAGAGAGTTCTCGAATCTGGGTGGTTGTTCAACATACACTTCTTCAGAAATAAAATCATTTAAGACAATACTTTTAACATCTATTTAAAATAGTTTAAAATTATAACTACTAGCATAGGCAAAGAGCATCCTTATGGCTTCTAATCTTGCCACAGGAGTGAAGGTTTCTTCGTAATCGATACCTTCTTCTTGGTTGAAACCTTTGGCCACTAATCTAGCTTTGTTTATAACTATGATACCAAATTCATCTTGCTTGTTTCTAAAGACTCATTTGGTACCAATAACTAAATGGTTACTAGGTCTAGGAACAAGCTTCCACACCTCATTCCTCTCAAATTGGTTCAATTCCTCTTGCATTATGATAACCCAAGAGTCATCTTTCAAGGCTTCATCAATGCACTTAAGTTCAATATAAGAAAGAAAAGCAGCGTTGGCACAAAAATTCTTAAAAGAAGAATGAGTTTGAACTCCTTTGGATGTATCTTCTATACTTAGCTCTTTAGGATGGGCATTTACGTACTTCTATTCCTTAGGTAAGGAAGTTTTGGAAGAAGATGCATCCAAGTTGCTATTTGGTGGAGAGGTTTTGTTCAAATTCAAATCATTAAAATTAAAATCATCTTCAAAATTGTTTTTCTTAAATTTGAAAACTTCATTAAAAACAACATGAATAGATTCTTCTATAACCAAAGTTCTTTTATTAAAAACATGAAAAACCTTAGAAATAGAAGAGTAACCTAAAAAAATGCCTTCATCGGATTTTACATCAACCTTTCCTAGGGTATCTTTTTCATTCAATATAAAACATTTACAACTGAAAACTTTAAAATATGAAACATTTGATTTTTTGTTATTCCACAATTCATAAGGAGTTTTGGAGAGAGATGGTTTTACTAGAACCCCATTCATGATATAGCAAGCCATATTAATGGCTTTGGCCCAAAAGTATTTGGGTAAACTATGTTCATTCAACATGGTTCTTGTCATTTCTTATAAATTTCTATTTTTTCTTTCTACTACTCTATTTTGTTGAGGATTCCTCGAAGTAGAAAAATTATGATTGTAACCATTAGATTCATAAAATTTTTAAAAATCACGATTTTAGAATTCACTATCGTGATCACTCCAATCGATGAAATCATAAAAACTTTTTCATTTTGAACAAGTTTGAAAAACTTTAAGAAACACTTAAAACAATCAGTTTTGTGTACTAAGAAATATGTCCAAGTGTATCTACTATAGTCATCTATGATTACAAAGGTGTATTCGCTATCTCCTAGGCTTGTTGTATCAATTGGTACAAATAAGTCCATATAGATCAATTACAATGGTCTAGAGGTGATTATTTAATTCTTTAATTTGAAACTACTTTTTATTTATTTTCCTAGTTGACAAGCATTACACACTTTGTCTTTGAAAAACTTTTAATATTAGGAATTCCTCTCACTAGTTTTTTAGATGAGATTTTAGAGATTAGTTTCATAGTTGCATGACCTAATCTCCTATGCCAAAGCCAAGCATCATCATTCAAAACCAAAAAGCATATTTTATTACTAAGTTCATCAATGTTGATAGTATAGATATTATTTTATTTTAGAGCAATCATAGATGTATTGTTTTATGATTTTTTAATGATGCAAGCATTAGATTCAAATTTTACGATGTATCTTTATCACATAATTGACTAATGCTCAAAAGATTATGCTTTAAGCTATCTATAAACAATACATCATCAATTAAAAAGCTCGATTTGTTACCTATGGTTTCCTTGCAAATGATTTTACCCTTGTTGTTGTCTTCAAAGGTGACATACCTTTCGCCTTGGTTAGTGAGCTTAGAGAATTGAGATGAATCTCTAGTCATGTGCCTTGAGCATCCACTATCAAGGTACCATCTCTTGCTCCTAGCTTGTGAGGGTGAATGTGTCTACAAAAGAGGATGGTTTTTAAGTACTTATT
Organism: Musa beccarii; assembly: GCA_024322285.1. Lineage (NCBI taxonomy): Eukaryota > Viridiplantae > Streptophyta > Magnoliopsida > Zingiberales > Musaceae > Musa > Musa beccarii. Next base: position 13,123,621 of record CM044394.1, read on the forward strand.
TGAATTTGGATGCCTCAAAAATTGATTTACATATCTTATCATTTTGCATTGAAATATTTATAGTTCCTTTAGGAACCCATATCAATTTATGTGGGCTAAGTTTATTAAAATGACATTTGTAAGCGACATGTCCAGGTTTACAACAAAAGTTACACTTTATGCGAGGTGATACATGCAGTGTATGTCCTTTAACGAAGGTGGTTGGATTTCGGTAAGATCCACTGACAAATCCAATTCCACTTCTTTTATGAACATGACCCCTTGTTGGTAAGGATCATATCCAAAAACTTGCTACCAATCTTAAATTTTTCTAAGGTTTTCTTGACTAGTAAGTTCTCTTTCTCAATTACCTCTAAGTATTCACTCTTAGAGCATGGAGGCAAAGAAGGAGTGTTATGTTTAAGATTTTTAAATTTATTAACTAAGAGAGCATGCTCCTTTTTCAACAAATTAAATTTTTTACTAATTGTTCTACATTCATCAAACAATTCATGAAACACATTTGAAAGCTTATCGAAAGTTAAATTTTCATTAAGTAAATTGCTTACCTCATCTCTGGTAGCCATCAAAGTGAAGTTGGCCTCCTCCTTATTGCTTGGTTCTTTATTTTTGGAGCCGCTTGAGTCATCCCATGTTACCTTTAGAGCCTTCTTCTTCTTCGGTTACTTCTTCTTTCCTTGGGGGTATTCATTTTTGAAATGCCCCGACTTCTTGCATTCATAGCATATCACTTGTTCTTTCTAGGCTTTAAGTTTATTTTTGGATTCATTTTTAAATTTATTTCTTCTTATAAAGTTTTTAAATTTTTATGTCAAAAGTGCAAGTTCATCATCATAGTCCGCATCACTTGAAGATTCTTTCAAGTGGACTTCTTTTATTCTCAATGCTATATCCTTTATGTTCTTTGGAAGTGAGTTTTTAAGCTCATCATGAGCATTGCAAGTCATCTCATAAGTTTGCTAGTTATATGTGCCCTACAAACCAATCACGTGAGTGATGGCACTTGTAACATGCTACGTCAATCTCTTTGCTTATGATTATTTGTATTTTCTTATATTATCTAGATGTATATTGTGATGTCCTTGAATTTGTGCAATGAGAATCAGATTGTGATGAGATCACGATAATGAGATCGATTCACCTTTAAACATAGACCCTAAATAATCTCGGTCATAGGTAACTCGAGAGGGACATCGAGATTGTTAGGATCGGAGAGGCACTAAGAGGGGGGGGGGTGAATTAGTGCAGCAGATTAAAACCGTAAGCTTGAAACCAATTTCGTAAATAGCTAGTTCGTACAAAAATTTCGATTCGATGAAAGATGACTTGGTTGAAGTTGCTTGAGTAAAGGTGATGAAAAACTAAATGATTTGTAGCTAAGTAAAAGGAATGATTCAGAAATTTAAACACTCACACATTCAAGAACGCCACGATATATAGTGGTTCAATCAAGTGACCTACATCCACTTCCGAAGCCTTCTCCGATAAAGCTCCCAACTTCCACTAGCAATCCTTTTGAAGGGGAAAGACCAAACACCCCTCTTACAACCCTTTTACAAGAAGTTCACACTCTTACAGATTTTTTAAAGAGGAAGAAGGAGGTGAACACAAGCTATCACAAACAAGACTTTTGCCAAGACTCTTGCTCAATTTTTAACTCTCAAAATGGTGCCCTTTCAGTTGAGAAAGGGGGGGTATTTATAGATCCAAAGAGGATTCAAATTTAAGCTCCAAATTTGAATTTAGTTTGGGTTTCTGTCTTTGGCGGTGCTACACTTTGTCGCTTGTCGATCGACAGGTACAAAGTGTTCCACCGCCAAGGCAAAGCGGCACTATCGCCGTTGCACACAGGTGCTGGGCAGTACCACCGCCTGGCGCCTGGCTGGTGGGCAGTTCCACCACTTGGCACAAGCGATTCTATCGCCTGACCCATTCAGCAAGGTTGAATGGGCCCTGTTTTAGGCCCATGTTGACCCAATAAGAGCCCGGTTGGCCCCTACAGGATTATTTTCAAATCCTTACCCTAATTACGTGCCAACTATGAAAATGAAACATAATTTTAACTAATTTAAATCGATTTTTTCAAGTCTACTTTCGGCGAGCTTTATGACGAGATTCCGGTGGACTTCCGACACTTCCTTCGGATTTCTTCTGATGGACTCCTAGCATGCTCCCAGATTGTATGGCGAGCTCAACGAGTCTTCGGCAAGCTTCCGAACCTTCTCGGTAAACTCCACGAACCTTCAACGATCTTTGTGGTGAACTTCCAAAAACTTCGGTAAGTCCCTGATTCGATCTCGGTTGGTTCTGGCAATACTTCCGACGATCCTTCGAACTTCTGATGAACTCTTGAACTCCCGACGGACTTGACTTCGGTAAATCACTTTATGTTTTCATCCCATCGTAGTTAATCCTGCACACTTATCTCGATAATATAGATCAAAACAAATATTTCACCAATTGATTTCATCATCAAAATCCGAGATTCAACAATCTTCCCCTTTTTGATGATGATAATCAATTGATGATGGAGTTACTCTTAACTCCCCCTATCTATATGTCATATCATGAGAAAGTGAAAACACTTGAATTTAATCTTTTGAATTCAAGCCAAAATCGATAAATTTCATCTAACATCAAGCTTAATAAGCAAGCTTAAGCATAAATATGAAAACTTCGTATTTTAAACAATATCAAGGTGTTACACCTATAATGACAAGAATTATTAATTCAAGGATCAAGTGATATCCAAAAGAGTGTTCAATATTAAGGCATGATATCAAATGAAGAAATCGCTTATCTCAAGGAAATTTACATTTTAAGCATTTGCGATGCGATACAATTAATTCATTTTAAGTATTTACTTCATCATAGTAACATTTTCTCCATCATCATAGCAATTTTACATTTTTCTCCCCCCTCATATAATTTCCATGTGGTATCTTCGAGTGGTAAATTAGTCAATTGTACTAGTACTTTAGTAGGACGTCGACGACGTATCACGATTCTACGACAAGGATGGCTTGTGCTTGGGCTTGAATATTTTCATCATCAATGGTGTTGGGCAGTTGGATCTAGGGTGACTCGTGTTCTCCCAACTTGGGCTTCAAGCATGACATGTGGAAGACAAGGTAAATTTTGGCATCTTCAAGTAATTTAAGTTTGTACGCCACAGCTCCAATACGCTCTATGATTTGATAAGGCCCATAAAAACATGAAGATAGCTTCATGGAGGCTTATGTTTTGATGAAGAGCTGCTTGTATGGCTGTAGGCGAAGATAAACCCAATCTCCTACTGAAAATTCTCTTTCGTTTTGTCGTAGGTCGGCTTACTGTTTCATTTTGGCTTGAGCGGTAGAGAGATTATCCTTTAGCAATTGTAGGATTTCATCCCTATCAATTAGATCTTGGTTGACCTGATCTACCTTGACTGAGCCAATTATATACTTTGGAATCACAGGGGCCGGTCGACCATATAATGCTTCATATGAGGTATATTTTGTAGATAAATGATACGTAGTATTATACCACCATTCGGCCCAGGGGAGCCATTTCATCCACTCTTTCAGTCGGTCACTGGTGAAATACTGAAGGTACGTCTCTAAACACATGTTCACCACCTTTGTTTGGCCATCAGTTTGTGGATGATATGCTGTGCTCATCTTGAGTTTAGTGCCCTATAACTGGAATAACTCAGTTCAAAATTTACTAGTGAAGACCCTGTCACGATCACTTACAATGGACCTTGGCATCCCAGACAATTTAACAATATTTTTTATAAAAATCTGAGCAATACTAGCAGTAGTGTAGGGATTTCGTACAGCATAAAAATGAGCATATTTCGTAAGTCGATCAACCACCACGAGGATTGTGCTTTTACCTTTGGAAGGTAGCAGCCCTTCGATGAAATCCATGGAGATGTCAGTCCATATAGAGTCCGGTATGGGTAGCAGTTGTAGTTTCCCTGGACTCGCTACTGTTTCACCTTTTTGTTGTTGACATACATCACATTGTGCCACGTATTCAGAAATAAATTTTTTCATCTCTCTCCAATAAAAATTTTGCTTCACTTTTTTGTAGGTTCTCAAAAATCCAAAGTGTCCTACTGAAGGTGTGGAGTGCATTTCATGTAGAATGACTTTGATGCAAGGGGAGTTGGGTGTAAGCACGATTCGACCTTTGTAGCGTAGATCCCTCGAATCCCAGGTATAGTGAGCTATTGTGCCTGGATCCTCCTTCAATTTTTTTAATGATGTTGTTGGTCTTTCGGTTCTTCTTCCATTCCTCCCTAATGTCCTCAAGGAAGCCGGTGGTAGGAAGAGAGACGGCTGATAATTCAACTTGCTCAGGTAGCCATGAGAGCGCATCTGTAATAACATTTTCTTTCCCTTTTTTGTAAATAATTTTATAATCAAATCCTAGAAGTTTGGTTACCCATTTTTGCTCCTCTGGAGATGATATCTTCTACTCCAAAAAGTACTTGAGGCTTCTATGGTCGGTTTTAATATGAAATCATCGGCCGATTAGGTAGGGTCTTCACTTTGTTATTGCGTGCACAATGACAAGCATCTCCTTATCATAGATAGATATTTTTTGATGGGAGGGAGACAACACCTTGCTGGTGTATGCGAGCGGTCGACCCTCTTGCATGAGAACAGCCCTAATTCTGACTCCAGATGCATCGACCTCAATGATGAAGGGTCGGCTGAAATCTGGTAATGCTAGCACCGACGTTGTTGTCATGGCTATTTTAAGTTTATCGAAAGTAGTGGAAGCTTCGTTCGACCATTGAAAGGTATCTTTTTTCAATAGAGAAGTGAGGGGTGCACTGATCTTCCCATAATTCTTCATAAATTTTCGATAGTAGCCTATTAGTCCAAGGAACCCACGTAGCAATTTCACATTTATAGGTTTCGACCAGCTCTGCATTACCTCGATTGTTGTTGGGTCTACTGCCACTCTTTCTTCTGATATTATGTACCCAAGGTATTCTACTTTTTCTTAGAGAAAGCTACACTTTGATAGTTTAACAAAAAGAGTATTCTCCCGAAGGATCGTCAGAACAGACTGCAAATGCTGAAAGTGAGTCTCAAGAGAAGGGCTGTAAATGAGAATATCATCAAAAAATACCAGCACAAATTTACGAAGAAAGCTCCAAAAAATATCATTCATGGGACTTTGAAAAGTTGAAGAAGCATTAGTGAGTCCAAAAGGAATTACCAAGAATTCATAGTGGCCATTATGAGTGCGGAAAGCTATTTTTGGGATGTCGTCTTCACATATTCGAATTTGGTGGTAACCGGATCGGAGGTCCAACTTCGTGAAGACTCGAGCTCCTCTTAACTCATCAAGAAGTTTATCCACCACTGGTATTGGGTACTTATCCTTAACGGTGATACCATTTAGAGCTCGGTAGTTGATGCACATTTGCTAAGTTTCGTCCTTCTTACGTACAAGTAGTACCGGTGAGGAATAAGGGTTGTAGCTTGGCTGAATCACCCCTGTTTTAAGCATCTCCTTTATGATCTTCTCAATCTCATCCTTCTAGAGGTGAGGATAGCAGTATGACCGAGTGTTCACTGGTGGTTTGCCCGGAAGAATTGGAATTTGGTGGTCATGTTGCCGAGTAGGAGGAAGACCGTGCGGTTCGGTAAAAACATCATCAAATTCAGCAAGCAATTGGGTGTGATTTTGATCTTCAATTTTTATTTTCTTCCCCTCTGGTTGCTACTGGAGATGCATAAAAAAGCCACCATTTATCTTATGTAAAACTTTCTCCATTCATTGGATCGAAACAGTGGTTACGTTGCTTCCGCGCTTCCCACATAGGGTGACTTATTTGCCCTTGCAATAGAATTTCATAATTAATTTGGAAAAGTTCCAGGAGATGTTGCCTAGCGTTGTCAACCATTCTATGCCTAGCACAGCCTCATAATCATTAATTGGTAGGAGGAAGAAGTTGACGATAATTTCTTGGTCTTGCAATAATAGTTTCACCTACGGGCATCTTTGGTCGCAATTTAGGATTCGACCATCGGCGACCTTTACGTCGAACTTGCTGTAGCCTTCGATGTGGAGCGCCATCCGAGTAGTGACCTTACTATTTAGGAAGTTATTTGTGCTACCCGTGTTGATGAGAATGGTGATCGGTTGTTGTTTGAGAAGGCCTCCAACTTTCATCATTTGCGGATTTGAGTAACCTGCTAACGCGTGTACCATAAAGTCAGTTGATTGTGGTTCTTCTTCCACATCTCCTTTCTCATGTTCAAGGCTCTCTTCTGACTGTTCAATGGCCTATTCTTCCACTGGTTCGATCACAAGAATTCTCACTTTTTTATAGCGATGCTTGTGGCTCCATGGCTCATCGTAATGCCAACATAACCCCTTTGTAGATTACTCCCGAAGCTCTTCTCTTGTTAATTTTTTTGGTGCAGGAGCTTGGCTAAAAGTAGGGGTAGCTGAGGGCTTTGGTACTACTAGTCGGGGAGTGACCCTAGTCCTCCAGGCTTCGTGGTTCAATCGCTCCTCTTGAAGTCGTGCGAAAGAGATGGCTGCCATAAGTGTGTACGGCTATCGCACTTTATCTTCTCCCTGAATATCTAGCTTCAAGCCCTTAATAAACATTCCCAATAACTATTTTTCAGACCAATCATGAGTTTGATTAGATAACCTTTCAAACCTGGTTTGATACTCCTAAATGGTGGAGGTTTATCGGATCTTCGCTAGTTGTCTGTCGATATTTTTTTAATCGATTGGTCCGAAGTAGATCAGTAGTCCTTCTTTGAATTATCACCATGAGAGGACTCTATGAGTGTGTTCAAACCAATCAAACCACTGTATGGCATCCTCTTCAAGATGTATAGCTGCAATTTCCACCATAGATGCGTCCGTGATTTTGTGGTACCAAAAATATCACTCCGTGCGTGAGATCCACCCAATCGGGTCTGCTTCTTCCCATCTAGGGAAGTCCATCCTCATGCATGGGTAGTAGAGATCGATCATAGAGCTTCCCCTCTCTTGGAAGTCATCTCTTCGATCAGAGCTCTCTCCTTGATGTGATTTCTTTGGGCTCGGTGGTCGACCCGAATTGAGTTCGGCAAAGAGGGTCCAAATCTTCTCCTCCATCCGCGTCTCGAAGGCTTTGATCTTAGCATTGATTGCCTCCTCAGATGCCATAGTATATGCCTCCAGATCTGTAATATTAAGATCTCTTTTTTGTTATCAGGTTAAAGGCATGTATTGTTTGAGGGAAGTGGTAGCCGAAAGTGTTGAATCTCGGATTTTAATGATGAAACTAATTGAGTGTGATTTGTGGTTTAACTGCGTTTTGAGTTACGCAGGTCTACTATCGATCAGGATTAGATAGTTGACGCTGGAGGAATTGACGTTGCACCGGAGGTGATCACGTCAGGATATTGGATGTCGAGCCGGAGGTTCGGTCGACTATCGGCAGGAGGCTTCGTACGTCGGGCATCGGGCCAAGAAGAGCATGTTGCGCCAAGGATATTGGGATTGCGGAGATCAATCGCCGATTGGGCAATGGACCGCAAGAGAGGATGATGTGCCGAAGGATCGGACGAAGCGCCAACCAATGACGTGCCGGGAAGCTGAATGTCAATTCACGTTGTAATAATTGTCTAGATCGAAGTACAGTGTTTGTTGTTTGTGCAGGAGTAACTACGATAAGGATGAAGGTGTAAAGCGAAACAAAGGGTCGAAGTCAAGTGCGATGGATCATTGGGAGTTCGTGTGTTCGATGGAAGTCTGAAGATTCGTTGGGAGTGTTGCCGGAACTGGCCGAGAACGAGTAGGGAGCTTACCGAAGGGTTTTCAGAAGTTCGTCGGGAGATTCGTCGGAAGTTCGTGGAGCTTACCAAGAAAGATCGGGGCTTGCCAAAGAAGCTCGGGGGAACTCACCAAAATCATCATGGAGTCCGAGAGCTGTCCGAGAGTCCGCAGGATGGTTTCCGAGGGATCATCGGAAGACCGTTGGAAGTTCGCCGGAAGCTCACCGGAAGAAGACTTGACTTGCGGACTTTATAATAGCTTAGGAATGTCTTTAATTTCATAGTTAGCACATTAATTTGGGTTAGGATTAGATGTTAATCCTTTAACCCGAAGTAGGGGCCATTGGGCCTTAGTTTGGGCCAAAGTTTTTGGCCCAAACAGAACCAAAGAAGACACCAAGACATACATGCATGCTGCTACGTGCATCGCTATAGCCTGTCATGTAGCCCGGCTACTGTAGTCAGTGGTAGCATTGCCTGGCTGGGGCGGTAGCACCACCCGGCTACTGTAGCCAGGCGGTAGCACCACCTGGCAGAGGCGGTAGCACCGCCTAGGTGTGTCAGTCTGCCAGGACTGACAACACCGAAAAACTCAAAAGGTTCAAAATTTTGGCTCCAAGTTTGGAGCCCAAATTTGAATCACTTTGAGGCTTATAAATACCCCTTCTTTTTCAGCTGAAAGAACAACCCTTAGAGAGTTAGATTTTGAAAATAAGTCTTGGGAAAGTCTTGTTCTTTATTTGCTTAAGTGTTCACCTCATTCTTCTTGTGAAATCTTGTAAGAGTGTGAACCACTTGTAAAGGGTTGTAAGAGGGGTATTTGATCCTTCCCCTTCAAAGGATTTGGTAGTGGAAGAAGGGAGCCTCATCGGAGAAGGCTTCGGAAGTGGATGTAGGTCACTTTGATCGAACCACTATACATCGCTGCATCTTGATTGTGTGAGTGTTTAAATTTTTGTTTTATCTCTTTACTTTGCTACAAGCCTTTACTTTACTTACACCACTTCCTTTTCATCTTTGTACACATACTTTAAAGTTAAAACACAATCTTTCCGGGTTCAAACAAAACGTTGCTTTCATCGTACGAAGTTTCAGAAGCTTGATTTAAATCGCTGAAAAATCTATCGTTTTATCCGCTGCACTAATTCACCCCCCCTCTTAGTGCCGCTCGATCCCTAACAATTGGTATCAGAGCCACGTTCTTTCTCTTTCGGATTTACACCCGTGAGAAATGGCTCTAAATGGTTTTCAAGAGGGCTTTTCGGTTTTTTGTCCATCGTTCTTTAACGGTTCGGACTACACATATTGGAAAACTCGAATGAGAGTTTTCATGCTTTCAATGAATTTGGATTTGTGGAAAATCATCGAAAATGACTTTCAACCTTCCTCTAAACCGACGAACGAATGGTCGGATTTGGAGAAAAGGTCTTTTTCTTTAAACGCAAAGGTTATGAATGCCTTATTTTGCACTTTAGACAAGAACGAGTTCAATCGGATTTCAATTTGCAAAACAGCTTTCGATATTTGGCGAACACTTGAAATCACGCACGAGGGAACTAGTAGAGTTAAAGACTTGAAAGTAAACATCTTATTGTATGATTTTGAGCTATTCCGAATGACACCAAGCGAAACTATCAGTGATATGTACACTCGCTTCACAGATGTCGTCAATAGCTTGAAAAGTCTTGGTAAATGTTTTTCGAATTTTGAACTCACTAACAAGATTTTAAGATCCCTCCCAAAGAGTTGGGATCCAAAAGTAACTGCAGTACAAGAGACTAAAAATTTAAATAATTTTTCATTGGAAGATCTAATCGGTTCACTAATGACATATGAAATGAGTTTCTTTGAATATTTGGAACATGATGAACATATGAACCACCTTCTAAAGAACAAGAAGGATTTGGAACATCGGACAAATGAATGCCACTTGAGTGATGACTCAAGTGATGAGGACAATAAGGACATTGAACACATAACAATGAATGTTAACAAGTTCATTAAATAAAAATTAAAAAGCACAAATGAACTTGAACGGAGAAAGAGGCCAAAGAAGAAGAAGAAGGCTTGCAAAGAAGAATCAAGTAAAGAAGAGGCAAAATGGGCTTTGACGGTTTTCAACAATGAGGTAAGAAACTCACCCAAGTTGTTTTTACCTTATTTTGAAATTATATGATGATTTCCATGAATGCTTATCTTAGTTAGTAGGATTTTTTTTTATGTTTTTCTTGTGTTTTTAGAAATTTTAAAAAAAAATTCGAAATTATACTATGCTTTTCTTTATAGTAGTTTTGAAAACTAAAAACATGAATGATGCAAGATTTGTGATAATGCTTAGGATTAATCCATGCATATGTATCTTGATTATAGCTTGAAAACTACTATTTTGGCTTAATGGATTTTAATCCTTTTTATGATGAAATTTTTATTGATACATGTCTTCATAAAATCAATTATAAAGACCTAACCCATAAATTTTCCAAATGAAAGAAATGTGATTTTAATGTTGCCTTGTATTACATTTGGACTTAATGAGTTTCATGACGAAAGTTATTTTTCAAAATTTTAAAATTATGTATGATTTTAGCAAAAGTTTGAGCATTGATCATCTTGTTATAACAAATGAAAGAAAGAAGTGAAATGATTTTAATGATAAATTTATTTCTAAATATGATGATGCTCTCATGTTTAAATATGATGCATGACATTGATCATTCTTATGAAAGATCAAATCACTTAAATTGAAACTCATAAAAATGAGAAATTGCACTATCATGATGCTTTACATGTAATGCTTTTGATCTTAATGAGCTAAATGATAACTTGTATTTCAAAGTAATACAATGATAACTTTCATATAAATAATTGGACATACCTTATGTAATCATCATTGACAATAATAGTTGGTTGTCATGCTTAATGATTTTATGATATCGTAAGTATTTAAAGGCATTATATCTTGATGACAAACTCATGTTTCGGTTGTAAAATTTGATACTCATCTTTTGAAACATGAAACATATTATATAGATAAATTGAATCTCATGTCTTGGAATAATATGTTGCATTTATGCCTTGACAATTTTTATGATAAGGTTTGATTTTTAATTTTTTGATGAAAGGCAAGTGATAAATTCATTTATGATATTTTATAAATCATTAGAATTATGAATGAGATTTTGATGGTACGGTAATGATTTTATTCATGTTATGAATCTCAAAAATAATAATTTGATTATGAGTCTTGAGTTGATAAATTGAGCTTGAATGATTTTTCTTTTAACGATTCTTGAATCTTTTGGAATTATGACTTGTTAAGACATATTTAAAGCTTGAATCAAGTTTTAAAAGATTTTATTTTTCTATAAAGAAATTTTATTGAAATCATGATCTTGACAACTATGACTTGAAACTCTTTATAAATCAAGATCGTTTATCATGCTCCTTCCGTTTTATCAAAAGAAAATTCCTTAAATGAAATGTAACTTGTCTTTTGATTTCTCGGAATTCAATACTTGAATTTTTATGAATTCGTGTCTTGATTCTTATGAAATGTGATCTTGGTAAAAATTCTTATGTATGAATCAAGATCTTGTGTTTGATCTCCTAAGACTTCCACTTGTTATTTCCTAAAAAGGAGATTTGTCAAAATGATTCATGAACCTTTTGATTTATGACTTTTGGATTCATGACTCAAGATTGAAGATTGAAACATTATATACAAAAATTGATTTTTTTTATTGTTTCGATACTTCCTCAAATGCCTTATGTGATGATTGAAAATTTGATGAAAAAGAATTGTGCTTAATATTTGAAACATTGATTTATTCTTTTATCATGGCTTAAAAATGAATGAAAAGAAAATATGTTAGCACCTGTAATCATGATTTGATCCTTAATATTGATATGCTTTCATATATCATGATTCTTGGTTGTATGACATTTATCTTAAATTAAAAATTGATAAATATGAATCTAGATCTTGTTAAAATGAAAAGTTATGAATCATGGATGATATCTTTTGGTTTTGATTCTTGTTGAATTTACATATTGATATCCTTCATGACATGATTTCTCATGTTTCAATATCATCTCGTATGCTTCATGTGATGATTGATATATTGATTGATGCAATTTTCTCATTGGTTCCTCCCTTCTTTTCGATATTGATAAAGGGAGAGAAAAATTGTTAACTTGTGTATCAAAAGAGAAAAATTTGCTAGCTTAAACATTGAGAAGCAAAAAGTTGTTATCTCAAGAGAGGCAAAAATCTTGCTCAACTTTACTTTTTTCAACAAAATTGCTTGCATCTTTGTTACAAATTATTGTTGAATCTCATGCAAGATTATTTGTAGTATTAATCCTCCCTTTCTTTTTGATATTGATAAAGGGGGAGAAAGCTTTTACAAATTATAAAATTAGTAGCAAAACTTGCAAGCTTGCTCCTCTCAAAAGGGAAGAAAGAAATTATAAAATTGCATGCATATCGCAAAAGAAGTCAAGAAAATGCACAATTTGCTTATATTTCTCAAAGGAACATAGAAAAACTTGCCATCATCACGACAAGTACTATCTTGCTTATCATGATAAACATGCGATACCTAAATGTTGTATGATGTGATTAATAGCTAGTATGTTTGTAATATTTGCGTATCCTTGAAAACTAGCTATGATGTTACTTCTCCTTTTTGTTGATGACATAGGGGGAGAAGTAGATTAATGACTTCATGCATTGATTGAATATTTTATATATTTGCATGATGGTTTGATTGATTCTCACTACATGAATGATACATGTTACTTGGATATGGGATAATCCAAGTGTTTATATCAATGGCATATTGATAGGGGGAGTTTGTGTTAAACTCCGGGGAGTTATGATTAATTCCGTCAGTCATCAATTAGTTGTCATCATCAAAAAGGGAGAGATTGTTGAATCTCGGATTTTGATGATGAAACTAATTGAGTGTGATTTGTGGTTTAACTGCGTTTTGAGTTACGCAGGTCTATTATCGATCAGGATTAGACAGTTGATGCTGGAGGAATTGACATTGCGCCGGAGGTGATCATGTCAGGATATTGGATGTCGAGCTGGAGGTTCGGTCGACTATCGGCAGGAGGCTTCGTACGTCGGGCATCGGGCCAAGAAGAGCGTGTTGCACCAAGGATATCGGGATTGCGGAGGTCAATCATCGATTGGGCAACGGACCGCAAGAGAGGACGATGTGCCGAAGGATCGGACGAAGCGCCGACCAATGACGTGCCGGGCAACTGAATGTCAATTTGCGTTGTAATAACTGTCTAGATCGAAGTAGAGTGTTTGTTGTTTATGTGCAGGAGTAACTACGATAAGGATGAAGACGTAAAGTGAAACAAAGGGTCGAAGTCAAGTGCGATAGATCATTGGGAGTTCGTGTGTTCGATGGAAGTTTGAAGATTCGTTGGGAGTGCTGTCGGAACTGGCCGAGAACGAGTAGGGAGCTTGCCGAAAGGTTTTCGGAAGTTCGTCGGGAGGTTCGTCGGAAGTTTGCGGAGCTTACCAAGAAAGATCGGGGCTTGCCAAAGAAGCTCGAGGGAACTCGCCAAAATCATCGTGGAGTCCGAGAGCTGTCCGGGAGTCCGCAGGATGGTTTCCGAGGGATCGTCGGAAGACCGTCGGAAGTTCGCCGGAAGCTCGCCGGAAGCTCGCCGAAAGAAGACTTGACTTACGGACTTTGTAATAGCTTAGGAATGTCTTTAATTTCGTAGTTAGCACATTAATTTGGGTTAGGATTAGGTGTTAATCCTTTAACCCGAAGTAGGGGCCATTGGGCCTTAGTTTGGGCCAAAGTTTTTGGCCCAAACAGAACCAGCAGCACCAGCAGCATGCATGCATGCTACGTGCATGCTGCTGTAGCCCGGCTACTGTAGCCAGCGGTAGCACCGCCTGGCTGGGGCGGTAGCACCGCCCGGCTACTGTAGCCAGGCGGTAGCACCGCCTGGCTGAGGCGGTAGCACCGCCTGGGTGTGTCAGTCTGCCAGGACTGACAACACCGAAAAACTCAAAAGGTTCAAAATTTTGGCTCCAAGTTTGGAGCCCAAATTTGAATCACTTTGAGGCTTATAAATACCCCTTCTTTTTCAGCTGAAAGAACAACCCATAGAGAGTTAGATTTTGAAAATAAGTCTTGGGAAAGTCTTGTTCTTCATTTGCTTAAGTGTTCACCTCATTCTTCTTGTGAAATCTTGTAAGAGTGTGAACTAGTAAAGGGTTGTAAGAGGGGTATTTGATCCTTCCCCTTCAAAGGATTTGGTAGTGGAAGAAGGGAGCCTCATCGGAGAAGGCTTCAGAAGTGGATGTAGGTCACTTTGACCGAACCACTATACATCGCTGTATCTTGATTGTGTGAGTGTTTAAATTTCTGTTTTATCTCTTTACTTTGCTGTAAGCCTTTACTTTACTTACACCACTTCCTTTTCATCTTTGTACGCATGCTTTAAAGTTAAAACGCAATCTTTCCGGGTTCAAACGAAACGTTGCTTTCATCGTACGAAGTTTCCAAAGCTTGATTTAAATCGCTGAAAAATCTATCATTTTATCTGCTGCACTAATTCACCCCCCCCCCCTCTTAGTGCCGCTCGATCCCTAACAGAAAGGGTTTGTGGATTAGTGGATGTAGGCTGCAGTTTAGGCTTGTTTTGTGGCTATTTTGGGTACACTTTAGGGGTGAGATTTGATGGAGTTTTGGACTGAGATGGTAGTGGATGAAGGTTAGGGAATAGGGTTTTAGATCTATGGTAGATGGCAGTAGAGATTTGACAGAATTCAGTGGAAGTTGCTGTCGATATGCGCTGTCTCATAAGAGTAGAATTGTCATCGAAGAAATAATGGTTTCTTGACAAAATTTCTAGTAAGAACCCAGAAATTTGAGGAGGGGATTTGATAGTAGAATCTTAGTTTAAATAACAGCAAGGATGACAACTTGGATTAAGAAAATTTTGGCAACATAACAGCAAAGAATTCGGTGCAAGCTGCGATAGCAGAATTTTTGTCAAAATATTTCAGTGGTTTTTAATGAAAACTTGCAGCAACACAGTAATGTTTCAGAGATGAATTCCATGATAGATTAATCCCAGATGAAAGCCAAGATGATCTATGAGGTGCTCAAGAAATTTCATTCAAAAAGGATAGCAATAGATCGATTTAAAGGTAGCAATATGAGGTTGAAATTTTCTATAGCAATCCTTCATTCGCATAGATGATAACTTTTGCAACAAAAGGAATTCACAGTAAGGGATAGATAGTAAGACCCTTTTTTGGTATTTTGAATGGCAAATTGTAGCAGCAAAAGGTATTAGTGATAAGAGAATACCAGATCTCTGATGCAATTGGAAGCGGCGGCAGTAAATTGATTTGATCTATGGCAGAAGATGAAGGTGGAGACGACGACGTTAAGAGCAATTGTGGGAATTGCTTGGTTGATGGTGGGCGACAGGGATGGCAGCAAAAGTAGCAAGATTGCTGCTTTGATACCAGATGATAGAACCCCAGAGGAATTCTATATAGATTGATCTTTGAGGGGGATCAACCCTTGGAACACTATAGGGGTTCCACCCTCCAAGTAGCCTGGTGGCTGCAATTGTAGATGATTCTTCTTATTCCCAAGAGATGGAGGCTACATGCTTATATAAAGCTCTAAACCTTAGCCCTAGGAGCTGCTTCCTAAGTGAACTACCTAATTTGCCCTCAACCTTAGCGGGTTGATCGAGTAACAAGGGGGGCGACAACTAAGAAGCCCAAAGACCCAAATGTAAACCCTAGCCTCTCTTCTTTATAGGATAGAGGCGACTAGGTAGGGTTTATTACACTCTCATAAGGTTTTTATTAGTTGCTACATGGTTGAGTAGGACCCAACCCTGCTAGGGTCCTATCATAAACCCTAATGGATCTTACCCTATTGGGTATTGGATCTCCATCCAATTACCCAAGTCTCTTAGATTAATAGGTCTCTACCCAATAATCTAGCTCTTATTAATCTCATCTATTGGATCCAATAATACAAGGGCTTATTGGATATTCAATAAGATAGGGGCTCCAACGGATATCTCATATCCGAACCTCTACTCGTCATAATACCTACCATATGTGTGTGACCCTCTAGGCCCAATATCGAGTTGACTGTGAGTCATACCTGTCAGAACTCTTTCTGATTCAGTAAATTATTATATTTATAATAATTCACTCGACTCATCGATTGCGGACGTATTAGGCCACTAAACCGCAGTCCCCAAACGAAACAGGAGAATCCAATCCTTTGGACCTATCTATCCTTAGTTACCATATACCTATAGTCCCTCATTCATCTAATATCCCAGAGACTATATATCGGGCATGGTGCTATCAAACCCTTATGATTTCCAATCGAGTCTCACTCTAATTGGATTCTTCCGGAGAACTCTTTCTCTCTCAATTCGAATGACCCTGGCTAGAGATTTGCTTGAGTAAGAATACATGAGATATTTCTCTCATGATTTCGAGAGTGGATGATCTTCTATTGACACTCAATTACCTTCGTAAGATTGACTATCATTCCCAAGAATTAGCTATACCAGATCTAAAACTTTTCAAACATGTAAGTTTGACATCAAAGAATGGAGTACTCATATAAGGCATCTTTGATGTCTTAAGTCTAAGGACCAGATACACTACTAGGACTACGGAATCGTTGTCTGATGTCAGGTATCAATAACCATCCAACATTCCGTAAGCGGATTAATCAGTGAACTCATTCTCCAATGAGCACCTGCACTGTACCCTTAATGTCCCCACACTAGTAGCTATGAGACCAGCCACCTCTATCATATGGATGGGTATACAACACACCAGCCTGTTCGGTTATCTCGATGTCCCTCTTGAGTGACCTATGACTAGGATTATTTAGGGTCTGTATTTAAAGATGAATCGATCTCATTATCGTGATCTCATCACGATCTGATTCCCATTGCATAGATCCAAGGACATCATAATATATATCCAGATAATATAAGAAAATACTAATAATTATAAGTAAATAGAATGATGTAGCGTGTTACAGGTGCCATCACGCACGTGTTTGGCTTGTAGGACACCTATAACTAGCAATCTCCCACTTGACCTAAAGCTAATCACCTTCATGTCTGATCCCCATCAGATCTCTATGACACTCAAAGATAATCTAAGTCAATGGTTTTGTCAGTGGATCTACAATTCTATCTTAGGATGGAACTCTTTCTACTGCTATATCTCTTCGGGCCACGATCTCTCTAATAAGCTAGAACCTTCTCAGAATACTTCTGATGAGACTCGATTCCCTTATTTTGATTAATCACCCTATAGTTGTTGTAATACGAGGGAATTAGCTCCTCGCTACTCGACATGACTCTCAGATTTGTGATGAATTGCTTCATCAAGACTCCCTCCTTCGCTGCCTCTACCATAGCAATATACTCTGCCTCTATGGTCGAGTCAGTAGTAGTATCTTTCTTGGAACTCTTCCAGCATACTACTCCTCCATTCAGGGTGAACACATATCCTGAATTAGACTTGCCATCATCAACATCGGACTGAAAGCTCGAGTCCATGTAGCCCTCAACCCTAAGGCTACTTTTTCAATATACTAGTAAAAGATCCTAAGTGCTTCTCAAGTAATTAAGGATATACTTTACTGCTTTCCAATACTACAAGTCTATCTCTGCCTAATACTTGCTCATGACACTCAAAGCATATGCTATATCAGGCCTAGTATATAGCATAGCATATATGATAGACCCTATCATTGACGCATAGGGTATCCTATCTATGTGTGCCCTTTCTTCAGGAGTCTTTAAGGACATACTCCTAGAAAGCGATAGCTTATGTCTCATCAGTATGAGACCTCTCTTGAAATTTTTCATGCCAAACCTTCTGACAATAGTGTTTATGTACCTAGATTGGGACAAGCCAAGCATCCTCTTAGATCTATCTCTATAGATCTGAATCTCCAATATGTAGGATGCTTCCCCTAAGTCCTTCATGGAGAAGTGTCTAGATGCCCAAGCCTTTATCGTGAAGAGCATTCCTACATCATTTCTAATGATTAAGATGCCATCCACATATAACACCAAGAAGGCGATAGTGCTACCACTTATCTTCCTATACAGACAAAACTCATCTTCGTTCTTAACGAAGTCATAAGATCTGATTATCTTATCAAATCTTATGTTCCAACTTTGGAAAGCTTGCTTAAGTCTATAGAT
Organism: Musa beccarii; assembly: GCA_024322285.1. Taxonomy (NCBI): domain Eukaryota; kingdom Viridiplantae; phylum Streptophyta; class Magnoliopsida; order Zingiberales; family Musaceae; genus Musa; species Musa beccarii. Next base: position 13,141,662 of record CM044394.1, read on the forward strand.
GGACCTAAGCAACTTGTACTCCTTATCTGAATTGTCCTTAGACACAAATTCTTTAGGCTGTATCATATACACTTTCTCTTTGAGGTTGCCATTGAGAAACATAGTTTTCACATCCATCTGCCAGATCTCATAATCAGAGTGTGTTACAACCAATAGAATTCGGATGGATTTATCATAGCTATGGGTGAAAAGGTTTCATCATAGTCAACACCTTGGCTTTGATGATACCCCTTAATCACTAGCTTTGCTTTATAGGTCTCTACATTTTCATCTACTCTGATTTTTTTCTTGAAGATCCACTTGCATCCAATGGGTACGATACCCTCAGGTGCATCAACCAGGTTCTAAACCTTGTTGGAGTCATGGAATCCATATTTGAATTCATGGTTTCTTGCCACTTCCCGGAGTCTATACTTGTAATAGCCTCCTTGTAGGTTTGAGAATCAATATCCACAATATCCTCTCCTCTAATATATCTCACATCTCAAGAGGATATGATACTATATCGAACCTATGTAAAGTCAAAACTTGTGTGCTAGGTACTTGAATAGATTCTGGCTATAGAATGGTGCCTGAGCTAAGTCCTCCAACCTCATTCAACTCTATCATTCTCCCACTATCTCTACCAAGAATGTGTTCCTTCTCAAGGAACACTGCTCTCTTGGCTATAAAAACCTTTTTTGGTCCTCGGAGTAATATAAATAATACCCATAAATTTTCTTGAGGTATCTCATGAACTTGCACTATTCTGTCCTAGATTCCAACTTATCGGGCTTGTGTCTCTTAACATGGGTAGGGCAGCCCCAAATCTTAACAACCTTAAGATCAGGCTTCCCTTTCCATATCTCATATGGTGTAGACACTACTAACTTGGAACTCTGTTCAGAAGATAAGCTGTAGACTCTAGAACATATCCCCAAAATGAGATGGGTAGGTTGGCAAAACTCATCATGGACTACACCATGTCTAACAGTGTACGATTCATCCTTTTGGATACACCATTAAGCTAGGGTGTATAAGGAGGTGTCCATTGGGATAGAATCCCATGGTCCTTGAGGAATTGGGTGAACTCTATACTGAAGTACTTACCTCTTCGATCTGATCGAAGAGTCTTGATACTCTTTTCAGTCTGAACCTCTACTTCATTCTTATACTCCCTGAATTTCTTGAAGGCTTCAGACTTGTACTTTATTAAATACACGTCCATACCTAAAAAAATCGTCAGTGAAAATAATGAAGTAGAAATAACCACCGATGGCCTAAGTTTACATGGGACCACATACATTACCATGTATGAGTTCTAACAACTCAGTGGCTCTCTCTCCAGTTCTACTAAATGAAGAGTTGGTCATCTTTCTATGAAGACAAGGTTCGCAAGTCGCATATGATTCATAGTCAAATGGATCTAGGTATTCATCTGTCAGCAACTCTTGAATCCTTCCCTCATGGATATGATGTAGCTTAGAATGTTATAGGTATGCACTGTTCACCTCATCTTGTTTCTTTTTGAACTCACTTATATTCATGATATATGGAGCAGTGTCTAGCATAATCAAACTATTATGCAATGTTCCTCGCGTGATGATCTCATCATCTTTAATAATTGAACAACTATTGTTCTTAAAAACTACTTTATAACCATTCAATGTCAAACATGAAATTGAAATAATATTTTTGATAATAGAGGAAATAAAATAATATGTATTTAATGTAATAGTAGCTCCACTAGGTAGATGTTGGTGACCTCATCAATAGCAACAGCAGTAACTCTTGCTCTATTACCCATCTTGAGGTCCATCTTGCCTCTCGCCAATCTCCCAGTCTTTGCCAAAGCCTGTAACGAATTATAGATATGATAAGCACTACTGGTATCTAATACCCATGTGTTATCATATGAGTCTAACAAATAGAGACTGATCATGAATGTACTTAAAGCTTCTCCAAGCTTCTATTTCGCCTTCTCTATAATGTACTCTTTGTAGTTCCTCTTCCAGTGCCCATCTTTGCCGTGGTGGAAGCACTGGCTTTTGTCCTTTGTCGGGTCTTTCGTAGTAATATTTGCTTTACCCAGTTTACCCTTGCCCTTGCCCTTCTCAAGGGACTTCTCTGCCTTCCTTTTCTTTTTCTTTCTAGTCTTACCAGCATAGAGAACTGTGAAAAGGAATCTAGTAGAGACTGAAGTATAAGATCCACACACAAATTATCCTCTAGGACCATTCCTAGACCTCTGAGTTTCTCTATCCACTCAATCATCTTAAGGACAAGGTTCTGAACCAGTTTCCCCAGTTATCCTACTATGGAAGAGACTCTTTGATATCTTATATCATTGAGTTCTTCCCAGTTCCTCAAACAATTGCGAAGATATAGGAGTATGAATCTGCCATCCATCTTTTTATATTATCTCTGTAACTCGGGAGTCATGGAGCCCAATATGTAACATTGAGCAAGAGTGGAGTCATCTGTGTACTTCACGTAGCGAGCGATCTCATCCTCACTTGCCCCTTCCTTGGGTATAGGCATCACTATATCAATGACATATACGATTTTCTCTATTGAGAGAATTATTCTCATGTTACGAAGTCAGTCAGCATAGTTTTGACCAGTGAGATGGTTGGCATCAAGTATGCCACATAGAGGGTCTAATAGCAATATTTTCCAAAAAAATAAAGATGCAACAAAAATTAAATAACATGCAGATTTTGTAAAAATATAAACAATCAAGATATGGACTTTTATCTTAACGTACTCCCACTATTTTTCTAGCGAGTCACGCGACACCCTCAACATGTGAAACGAAAGTCTTCGACAGACTTATAGTAGGGATCGAGATCCAATCGGCATCTTAGTGTAACCTCGAGGGACTCGATCAATTATACTAAGCCCAAAAGGTAGGCAACTCTTGTTGATCACAACTCCTTGTGATTTCCATCCTGTTCGGCCTCCGAACCACTATGGCCTCAAGGAATTTGCTTGACCAAGAACATATAGGATATTCCTCTCTTGATACCAAAAATGGATGATCCTCTATTGATACTCATTTACCTTTGTAAGGTTGGCTGCCATTTTCGAGATCCAACTATATCAGATTTGGAACTTTCCAAACCTGTAAGTCCAGCGTCAAAGAATGGAGTACTCATATAAGACATTTTTGGATTCTTAAGTCTAAGGACTAGATATACTATTGGGACTACGAAATTGTTATCTAATGTTAGGTATTAATAACCATCCAATATTCCGTAAGCAGATCAATCAGTAAACTCATTCTCCAATGAGAACCTGCACATACCCTTAGTGTCCCTACACGAGTAGCTATGAGACCAGCCACCTTTATCATATGGACAGGTATACATCACACTAGTCTGTCCGATTATCTCAATATCCCTCTTGAGTAACCTATGATCGGGATTATTTAGGGTCTATGTTTAAAGATGAATCAGTCTCATTATTGTGATCTCATCATGATTCGATTCCCATTGTACAGATCCAATGACATCACAATATATATTTAGATAATATAAAAAAATACCAATAATAATCATAAGCAAAGAGATTAACGTAACATATTACAGGTGTTATCACTCATGCTATTGGCTTGTATGGTACCTATAACTAGCATTGGTAATAGAGTAACACTGAGCAGTATAAGTTAGTATACTATGTAGCATGTTGGTACAATACTAGTCCACTAGGTTATCAAAATTAGTAACAGGTGCATAAATCCACTACTAAGATGTTTAAACTTTTCTATTATCAATGGCCTATAGTAAAAATGAAGCAGGAATGCACCAAATTAATTATTCAAACAGAGACCATCGGAGATGCATTTGTGGTAAGAATCAGAGTAGGGAAGATTGAATCACGTGCCAAGGATCCAACGTCCTACTTAATCTTCCTTTAAGCCAAAAAGAACTAAGCAATATCTAAATAGGGCATTCTCTTAAACATACAAAAGTAAACTGTACATAAAAAAAAATGGATGTTTCAACTTGATTTGGTTAAGTAATTAAAACCAAGAATGATTTTTCCTAGATCTGAGTTTTTTTTATCCACTCAATCATCTTAAGGATATGGTTCTAAATTGATATCTCCTTAGTCATCTTGGCACGGAAGAGACTTTTCGATATCTCATATTGCTGAGTTCTTCCCTGTTCCTCAAACAGTTTATGAAGATGCAGGAGTATGGAATTAACATCCATGTTTTCATGTTGTCTCTATAACTCAAGAGTCATAGAGGCCAACATGTAATACTAAGCGAGAGTAGAGTCATCTAAATACTTTATGTAGCGAGCGATCTCATCATCGCTTGCTCCTTTATCAGGCGTAGAGATCACTGTATCAAAGACATATTAGATTTTCTCTTCTATGAGAATAATTCTCAGGTTATGAAGCTAATCCATATAATTTGTACTAGTGAGGTAGTTGACATCAAGTATGCCACGTAAAGGATTTGAAAGTGACATTTTTCTGAAAATAAAGATGTAGTAGAAATAAATAACATATAGGTTTCATAAAATAATTAAGATAAGGACTTCTATCTTAGTTTACTCCTACTATTTTCTTGCAAAATATAACTCCCTCCGGTATATGAATTAGAGACCCTCAACAGATCTCTAGTGGGGATTGGGATCCAATCGACATCTTAAAGTAATATCAAGGGACTCGACCAATCATGTTAAGCCTATAATGGTAGGTAACTCTTACCAATAACAACTCCTTATGATTCCTATTCTATTCAGCCTCCGAACCACTATAGTCTCGAGTGACTCGATCAGCCATGATGTTTGGTAAGTCATCACCATCGTTACAAGTTGAGTCTAATTCGATGATATACCCTCGAGGGACTTGACGAAGAATACCATATTCTCAGGTTATCGGTGACATCTCTATGTCATAGGCAAGATAACGAATCATGATATACGTGAGTCTCGAGGGACTCGACCAACTTAACCTACACAAGGAATCGGTTCCTACTTATAACGATGGAAGGCCACGTGGGTCAATCTAATTGCCTCACGTTTACCGACTTAATATTATCGAGAGAGAGAATTTTGAGTTAGTCTCCTATGATGTGCCACACATATATATATTTAATATATATATCTACATCGCATGTAAATATATATGTATCTAGTATGTATATATGTAATCATACATCACATGAGCAATCACACTAGATGATCATGGACCACATCCTAGTATGATCAAGCTTGAGCCAGTGGGTCTAATCACTCATATCAAAATCTATGTGTGCAGTGAGGTAACTCCATACCCTGTGATCGTCCATCTCATCCTTGTTGGTTCCGTTGGCATTTCGACGCATCTAAATGTGTCGCGATCATCCGTCTCGATCTCGTGGGTCCCACTATTGCTTCCACGCTCCCGTCATGCCTCCTCATATAATTACAACTTAATCACAGGTACATAGGCTTGACAATAAATGAGAAAAAAAATGAAGGCTCGCAGGCCCCAATAATAATAATCACATGTACATACATATCACATGGTCTATGATCATCCGTCCACATCATACATCACATGTACACATCATCATCATATAGGACTACTAGATCATAATAATAATTAATTAAATTATTTAATTAATTAATTTTTTGCTCTTTGGGGTACCCTACCATAAGGTGTTCCCATATGGCAAGAAATCCCTTATATGGCTAGAAAATCTTAGCTACTAAGGACTCCCTTGTAGCCAGGAATCTTAGGTTATAAGACTGCCTTTTGTGGCTAGGAAACCCTAGCCACCAAGAAGTTCCTTGCAGCCAGGAAACTCTGGCTGTAGGGCAGCCTTGGGCGGCCAGGAAATTTAGTTGCCAGCTTGCCCCATGCAGCCAAGAGTCCTGGCCGCTTGGGTAACCCTTTCGACTAGGAAACCCTAGCCTCTCAGGATGCCCCTTGCAGCTAGGAAACCTGGCTATAAGGACTGCCATGCAACCAGTTGAGCGCAGCCTTATTGCTCTCATTTCTGCTGCTTTTATCCAGGTCGAGGGCAGCAAGAAAGGCTCTCAGCCAAGGTTGCAAGCAACCTTTGGCCAATCTATGGGGTAGCAATAGTTGCCGCCTTTTCTTCCTATTTTATGTCAATATATTTGACATCAAAAGGCCTCTATAAAACACCTCATAATAGAGAAAAAGTTGCAACACATATTTGATTATCTATGATAAAAAATTCATAGCAATCGTGCAAAATAATTCTTACGCGATTGAATACAACACACGTAGTTTAAAAGCCAATCTTTTGCATGAGTAACCTAGCTCTAATACCACTGTTGGGAAATCTGCGAAGACATCATATGTGTAGTAGAAGAATATAAACAAAAATCATAGATATTCTATAGAAAAAGAGGTTCTTATCTTCATGCAAAAGTTGGTGCGCAAAACTTACGAAACCGAAAAACCATGCATAAGAAAATTACTTAAGGAGATCGTATATCCCTGAATTTTCATAGATCTGTGGGATTAGATAAAAGAGTTTAAATGTCTTCCTCTCTAGCGATAATCCACATGGCAGGGGCTACGACAACACTCCTTAAATTACTACTCAAAACTTCTTGCTGCGTGCAATACATAATCAAGAAGGGGCTTATAAATACCCCATTTATTCTTGCTTGAGGTAAAAAGAATTATGAATAAAAAATCTTGTGATTCTAAGTTGTAAACTCTTAAAAAGTGTTGAGTGTTCTCCTTGTTGAATCTCGAATTTTAATGATGAAATCGATTTATGAAGTTATGATCTAATGAGCATTTGAGTGATATAGGACTAACTTCGATCATAGAAAGACAAAATTGATTAAAGTAGGAAGAATCAAATGTTGGGCCAGAAAGCGTTATGTCAGAAGATTGGTTAATATGCCGGTAGAAGGACTTCGTGACATGAGCTCGGGCATCAGGCTAGAAGGATCGAACATTACTCTAAAGAGATCAGATATTGTGGGAAGTCAACATACCAATTGGGCAATACATCGAAGGAAAGGATGATGCATCGAAGGTTTGGATAAAAGGCTCGATGAACCATTGACATGTCGGACAATATTGGATTCATGCTTGTAAGTATTTATGTCTTGATGTGATAGTATAGGTATTAATTGAGTTAGTGTTTGGTGTAACTATGTAAATTCAATTAAGGGACCACTGGACCTAAGTTGGGGCTAATTTGGGCTCATTGGGAGGCCGATTCAATGACCCAAAAGTCGGGTTAGGTAGTGGCACTGCTAGACCAAGCGGTGGAACCGCTAGAGGCTTAATCTCTAAGACATAATCTCCTAGACTATGTTAGGCAGTGGTACTGCCTAGACTGGGTAGTGATACTTCCTAGTGTCAGTTTGTAGGTGATGGTATCGCTCAGACTAGGCAGTAGTACCGCTAGCAATTAATACTACAAGCGATGGTACACCACCTAGCACAGGCGGTGGTATCGCTAGTACCCCAAAATCCTAGGGATTTAAATTTTTTACTCTATTTTTGAAACTATTTGGAGTCTATAAATACCCCACTCTTTCCTACTTGAGATAGCAAGAAAAAAAGTAAAAAAAAAAGGCAAGAATACTTGAGGAAAAAGAGTTATAATCTCTCTTGAGTTAGTGAGTCTCTTTCTCCTGGAGTTAGAAGTTTTCTAAGGGAGGAGTGAGGTCTTATGTAAAAGAGAGATGTGAAGGTTCTCTTTTAAGCCTGTGAAAAGGAGAAAGAGTTGAGGGTCATTGATCTTTGCTTTTTGAAAGAAGATCGGTAGTGAAAGTCGATAGCCTCGAGTGAAGAGGAATCAAGAGTGGATGTAGGTCAAAATGATCGAACCACTATAAATCAGTTTGCATTTCTGTTTATGGTTTTTATTCACATTACAAACTAATTTACTTGCTTACTACTCTTAGGAACATTTCAAGTTAAACTCATTTCTAATATGGGTTTGATCGAATGAAATTCTTGAATGGATGTAATTTTGCGAAAGCACTAATTCACACACCCCCCCCCTCTTAGTGCTATTAAGGTCCTAACACCACTCCTCTTTAAAGTTTAGAGTTCATTCTAAGGGAGGTGTGAGACTTGTAAAGGTTCTCTTCTAAATCTATGAAAAGGAAAAAAAGTTGCAACAACGGTAGTTGATCTTCGCCCATTGAAAAGAAGATCATTAGTGAAAGCTGGTGGCCTCAAGGGAGAAGGAATCAGGAGTGGATGTAGGTTACGACGACTGAACCACGATAAATCTGATATGCATTTCCTTTCATACTTTTTATTACTATTACTTACTGATTTAATTATTCACTATTATTACTTGCACTCTAAGTTTAAATGTACTTTTGATACAGTTTTATCGAACAAAATTTTTGAATCAATTTTTCTTTTCAAAAGAACTAATTCACCCCCTCCCCCCCATGAGTGTCATTACGATCATAATAGTTGGCATCAAAGCCTAGTTCTCTCAATTGATTTAATACCCAAGAGAGATTAAATAATTTTTTTTTTACAATCAAGAGGGTCACTCTATCACTCGTCCTCCTATGTTTGATAGGATGGACTATACGTAGTGGAAAACTCAAGTGTAGATTTTCTTACTTTCGATGGATTTTGATCTATGGAACATTATTGAGTTTGCCTTTCAAAAACCCTTTAAACCAATAAATGAATGGAATGATTTAGAAAAAAAAATATTTTTTTTGAATGCAAAAGTTATGAATACTTTATTTTGTGTTTTAAATAAAAATAAATTTAATCATATTTCTATTTATGAAATGGCATATGATATTTGGCATACACTTAAAGTGACTCATGCAAATAGAGTTAAAGAATCTAAGATTAATCTCTTGGTACATAATTATGAATTATTTAGAATGAAGCCAATCGAAATCGTGATATGTACACCTGTTTAACGAAAATTGTCAATGGTTTGAAAGCTCTTAGTAAAAGTTAATCTTAAACTTGTTAATAAATTCTTAAGATCTCTTTTAAAAAGTTGGGATTCAAAAGTGACTGTAATTCAAGAAGCAAAGGACTTGAATAACTTTCCTCTTGAAGAGCTTATTGCTAGGATCGAGTCCGACACTAAGAGGGGGGGTTAATTAGTGTAGTAGTAAATATTACATCAATTTCGTAAAACTTCATTTTGGAAAAATTGTTTCATATGATGAAAGTCGTATTGGTGAAATCGTATTGAAAAAGCTCTAACTTAAAAATGTTTGTAGGTGATGAGGAAGTAGAGCAGCAAGTAAAGTGGTTTGCAAAATGAATGCAAGCGTAAAGTAAATGCAAACTAGATTTTATAGTCGTTTGGTCATCCTGACCTATGTCCACTCCCGATTCCTCTTTACTTGAGGCCACTAGCTTCCACTAATGATCTTCTTTCCAACAGATAAAGATTAACTACCCTTACAGCACTTTCTCCTTTTGACAAGCTCAGGAGAGAACATTTACAAGTACTCACTTCTATCTAAATAAAATTCTAAATTTAGAACTAGAGGAGAGGATCTCTTAAATGATTTCTACAATGTTTTCTCGCTTTTAAGTTCAATATGATTGTGTTATCTAACCTGGGATAAGAGGGGTATTTATAGGCTCCAAATGGATTCAAATTTAGAGCCAAAACCAATCCCATCCTGAGTCTTCCAAGTACTAGCAACACCATCGCCAGTGTTAGGCAGTACCACTGCCTAGGCTTTCTGTCATTGGATGATACTACCATCCAGTCTAGTGATACCACCACCTGACACATTGGGCTGATAGTATACTAGGCGGTACCATCACCCTAGTCTGGCGATACCATCGCCTAGACTTAACCTTGGAGGTTGAGCCTTCAAGCGGTTCCATCACCCACCCTAGTGATGCCACCGCCTAATGTGGCACCAAGTTAATGTTTGAGCCTTTCATCTAGCCCAACACAGCCCTAATTTAGGCCCAATTAGTCCCTAATTGAGTTGGCTCAATTCTAACATAATTAGACTTAATCCTACTTCGATTTAGACAATTATTACAAAGCGAATCAAATTTGTTGCCTGGCATGTCATTAGTCCATCGGCGCTTCACCTGATTCTTTAGCGCATCATCCTCTCTTGCGGCCTGTTGCTCAATCAACAGTTGTCCTCTGCAATTTTGATCTCCTTAGTGCAACTCTGCTCTTCTTGGCCTGATGTCCAAATCCTTTGTCCGAAGCCTTCTGCCGATACGTCAATCGATCCTTTGCTCGACATCCAATCTTCTGACATGTACTCCTCTAGCACAACATCAATTCTTCCTACTTCAATTATCTAATCTTAATCGAAAGTAGTCCTACATCACTCAAAACATAGTTAGATCATTAATTACAATTAATTGATTTCATCATCAAAATCCGAGATTCAACAATCTCCCCCTTTTTGATGATGACAACCAATTGATGATGGAGTTAACATTAACTCTCGGAGTTTAAACAAACGCCTCCTATCAATATGCCATATTGATAAAACCTTTGGATTTCAAAAAATCCAACCAGCATATTATAAAAAAAATCATGCAATATGTCAAAATATTCAATACATCATACAATGCATGAAATCATCAATATACTTCTCCCCCTTTGTCATCAACAAAAAGGAGAAGTTGCATCTAGCAAGTATTTAAGATATGCAAGTTTTACAACATCAAGTTAGCAATCACTTTACAACATACAAGCATAGCAAGTTTTAAAGATGTGCAAGATTGTAATTTATCACTTGCTTCTTGAGATGTGCAAGTTTGCACTTTTGCTTCTACGATAGGCAAGATAGCATTTTGCTTCTCTTTGTGATATTTCAAGCTAGTACCTTTTGTTTCTTCTCTTTTGAGAAGTGAAACTAAGTTTTGCCTTTATAAGTTAGCAAATTTTTGTTTGCAATGAGCTAGCAATTTTATAAAATTTACATCACTTTAAACATGCAAGCTAACAAGTTAAAGAAAAATATGTAACTTTGCAATTTCTTTCTTCTATTTTAAGAAGTGCAAGCTTTGCCTTTCTTTGCAAGTTAGCAATTTTGGATCCTTTGCAATGTTCTAGCTAACAATATTTCTTTCTCTTGTGATGCACAAGCTAGCAAGCTAACTCTCCCTTTATCATTGTTAAAAAGAAGGGGAGGATACAACTTTTCTTTTGCATCAATTGCTTAATCATGACACAAGTTAATAAATTTACATCATAAATTTTCATCATGTCATAAGGTTTATAAATCACAATTACAAAGGAATATTGAAACATAGGAGAAAAAATTAATTTACGCTTGCAATATTTCAATCATCAAAGCATATTTTCTCAAGTTGTGACTATGGAAAAATAAAGAGAAAATAACTTATGATGCATTTGGATAGATTTACTTTTTAATGAGAGAATCATAAGAGAGTATGGAGTAAGAGATCTTGAAAATCTCAAGTTATTATGATCACGATATAGATAAAACTTCTCTTTAGTAAATAGTAAAAAGATCTTGATTCACAAAAATAATCTCAAGTATCAAGAAGTCAAAATCATGATTATGATAAAGCTCATTCAAGAAACATTGAGTCATCAAGAAATTTCGAGTATCAAACAAAGGAACAAAAAATTATCGATTCATGCATTCAAATCATCATTACTTCAACTTATTCAATTCAAATTATCAAAATCAATTTCATAGTTCAAGAGATTCATCAATAATGGTATGAATTCATCACTTGTCTTTTATTGAAAAATCGAAAACTTTGGAGATAGAGAGATTTTCAAGAAACATGCATTCCTCCTTTAGTAATTTCAATTCATGCAATTTATTTCATATAGGCATACTCAAGTTTTTCATACAAAGGTAATGCATCATTGTATAAATCTAAAATCATCATCAAAATCTTTCATTCGGGAAATTTATTAAGAGCAACATAGATTGATTATATATGAGCATGCTCAAGTCTTTTATGAAAACATGTATCAACATTTAAAATCGAAACACAAGTTTCATCATAAAAACCATCAAGACTAAACACATCAAACATAAATAATCTTCAAACGAAAGATTTGAGTCATCATGATAGTACATTTTCCCATTTTTGTATGTTTTATTTTATGTGATTGATCTCATATAAGCATATTCAAATTTTCATACAAAAGCCAAGAATCATGTTGAAAATCAAAAAGTAATTCAAAATCATCAATATACTTGCTTCTATCTTTTAATCCTATTTGGTGTGCAAGCATTATCATAAAATATGTAATTATCATGATAATTAGGTTTTGTGTGTTAAAAACCATGCATTTTGTTGAAACTGAAAACCAATACAAAAATTATAAATATTCATGAAATTAATCTTATTTAGTGTATAAGCATTAGATCAACATTTTATTTTTTTATCATAAAATACATAATTTTCATGATTAATTTTTTAATTTTTCAAAAACATTAGAAAGAAAAGCATGATAATTTTTTTTTAAAAAAAATTATTTCCTACAAACTAAATCAAACAACTCATGAAAAACATCAAGTAATCTCACAATAAATCAAAGAAGATTTGGTTAAGTTGCTTACCTTGTTGTTGAAAGCTATCAAAGCACAATTCGCATCTTCATCTTCGGATGTACTCGATTCTTTTTTGCGTGCTTTCTTCTTCTTCACTTTTGTATTCTTGTCTTTGGAGAGCTCTAACTTCTTACGTTCATAGCAAGAAGTTGTGTTCTTTTTAGGTTTATTTTTATTCTTTGATTTTTGTTTAATAAACTTTTTAAATTTCATTGTTATGAGTTCAAGGTCATCACTTAGCTTTCGCTCAAGTGGTCTTCTTCTATTCTAAGTGTAATTACTTTCTAATTCTTTGGAATGTGGTTCTCATGTTCGTTAAGTTCAATAAAAGTCATTTCATAGGTCATTAAAGATTCGATTAATTCTTCGAGAGAATAATAGTTCAAGTCTTTAGACTCTTATATCATTGTTACTTTCGGATGCCACCTTTTTGGAAGGGATTTTAAAATTTTATTTATAAGTTTGACATTATAAAAATATTTACCAAGACTTTTCAAACTATTGATGACATCTATGAAATGGGTGTACATGTCATTAATAGTTTCGTTTGGTGTCATTCGAAAAAGTTCAAAATCGTGCATCAAAAGGTTTACTTTAGAATCCTTAACTCTACTAGTGCCTTTGTGTGTGATTTCAAGTGTGTGCCAAATGTCAAAAGTCATTTCGCAAATAAAAATCTGATTAAACTTGTTTTTATCTAAGGCATAAAACAAGGTATTCATAGCCTTTACATTTAACGAAAATAATTTTTTTTTCAAATTCATTCCATTCATTCCTAGGTTTAGAGGGTTTTTGAAATTTGTTTTCAATGATGTTCCATAAATATAAATCCAAAGAAAGTAAGAAAACTCGCATTCGAGTTTTCCAATAAGTATAGTCTGTCCCATTAAATATAGGAGGACGAATGATAGAAAAATCCTCTTGAAAGCCGAAAAGAGCCATTTCTTTTGGGTGTAAATCCAAATGAGAAATACCATGGCTCTGATATCAATTGTTAAAATCGAGTCCGGTACACTTCATTTCGGAAAACTTGTTTCGTATTATGAAAGCCGTATCGGTGAAATCATATCGGAAAAGCTCTAACTTAAAAATGTTTGTAGGTGATGAGGGAGTAGAGCAGCAAGTAAAGTGGTTTACAAAATAAATGAAAATCGTAAAGTAAATGCAAACTAGATTTTATAGTGGTTCGGTCGTCCCAACCTACGTCCACTCCCGATTTCTTTTCACTCGAGGCCATCGGCTTCCACTAATGATCTTCTTTTCAACAGGTGAAGATTAACTACCCTTATAATACTTTCTCTTTTTGATAGGCTCAGGAGAAAACCTTTATATGTACTCACTCCTCTCTAAATAGAATTCTAAAGTTAGAACTAGAGGAGGGGATCTTTCAAATGATTTCTATAGCATTTTGTCACTTTTAAGTTCTCTATGCTTATGTTATCTAACATAGGATGAGAGGGGTATTTATAGGCTCTAAATGTATTTAAATTTGTAGCTAAAATCAATCTCATCTCGGGTCTTCTAGGTATTGGCGGTACCACCGCCTAGTTTGGTGGTACTATCGCCTGACACATTGGGCTGACAATGTACTAGGCAGTATCATCGCCCAGTCTTGGTGGTACTACCACCCAGACTCAACCTTGGAGGCTAAGCCTTCAGGTGGTTCTACCGCCCACCTTAGTAGTGCCACCGCATGACACTTGGTTAATGTTTGGGCCTTTCATCTAGCCCAACATAGCCCTGGTTCGAGCCTAGTTGGCCCCTAATTGAGTTGGTCTAATTTTAACCCAATTAGACTTAATCTTACTTCAATCTAGATAATTATTACAAAGCGAATCAAATTTATTGCCCAACATGTCATTGGTCCATCAGCGCTTCATCCGATTTTTTGATGCATCGTCCTCTCTTGCGACCTGTTGCCCAATCGATAGTTATCCTTCGCAACTCCAATCTCCTTGGGGCAACTCCACTCTTCTTGGCCTGATGCTTGAATCCTTTGTCCGAAGCCTTCTGTTGATACATCGATCGATCCTTCACTCGACGTCCAATCTTCTAACATGTACTCCTCCGGTGCAACATCGATTCTTCTTGTGTCAATTATCTAATCCTGATCGAAAGTAGTCCTACGTCACTCAAAATATAATTAGATTATTAATCACAATCAATTGATTTCATCATCAAAATCTGAGATTCAACACTTATAGGGTTATTAATGACCTATGAAATGGCTTGCAAGGCACATGACGAATATACAAATAACCTTCCTAAAAACAAGAAGGATATTGCACTTAGAGCCAAAGAAGACCACTCGAGTTAAAGCTTAAGCGATGATGATGACTTGGCACTCCTCATAAGAAAATTTAAAAAGTTTATAAAAAGGAACAAAACAAATTATGTAAAACAAGACTTTAAGAATAAAAATGAACTAAAAAAGGAAACAATTATTTGCTATAAATGTAAGAAGTCGGGACACTTCAAAAATGAGTGTCCACAACTAAAGAAGAAGCTACTAGCACAAAAGAAGAAGAAATTGTTGAATCTCGGATTTTGATGATGAAACTAATTGATTGTGTTTTATGATCTAACTGTATTTTGAGTGACGCAGGTCTACTATTGATTAGGATTAGACAGTTGATGCTGGAGGAATTGATGTTGCGCCGAAAGTGATCATATCAGGATATTGGATGTCGAGCTAGAGGTTTGGTCGACAATCGGTAGGAGGCTTTGGACGTTGGGCATCGGGCAAAGAAGAGCAAAGTTGCGCCAAGGATATCAGGGTTGCGGTGGTCAACCATCGATTGGGCAACAAGCTGCAAGAGAGGATGATGCACCGAAGAATCGAATGAAGCGTCGACTAATGACGTGCCGGGCAACTGAATGTCAATTCGTGTTGTAATAATTGTCTAGATCGAAGTAGAGTTTTGTTTGTGTATGTGTAGGATTAACTATGATGATGATGAAGATGTAAAGCTAATCAAAGTGCTGGAAGTCAAGTGTGATGGATCATTGAGAGTCCAAGAGTTTGACAAAAGTCCAAAGATTCGTTGGGAGTGCTATCAGAACTAGCCAAGAACGAGAAGGGAGTTTGCCGAAGGGTTTTCGAAAGTTCGCCAGAAGGTTCGTCGAGAGTTCACGGAGCTTACCAAGAAAGATCAGAGTTTACCAAAGAAGCTCGTTGGAACTCACCAAAATTATCGTGAAGTTCAAGAGCTTGCCGGGAGTCCGCAGAATGGTTTCCGTGAGTTTGTCGGAAGACCGCCGGAAGTTCACCGGAAACTTGCCGGAAGAAGTCTCGACTTATCGAACTTTGTAATAGCTTCAGAAATGTTTTTAATTTCATAGTTAGCATATTAATTTGGGTTAGGATTAGGTGTTAATCATATAACCCAAGTAGGGGCCCATTAGGCCTTGTTTTGGACCGGTTTGGGTCGAGTTTTTGGCCTAAACCAGTGAGCTGAAATAGGCTGGGCGGTGGCACCGCCCAATGGCCGAAAGCTGTGTGGTGGCATCGCCTAGGCTGGGGTGGTGGCATTGCCCAACACCCGAGAGCATGGGTGGTGGCACCGCTACCTTGGGCGGTTCAACCGCCCTGTGCATTGTCAGTCTGACAACTGATAGGCGGTGGCACCGCCACTAACAGGCGGTGGCACCACCAGCACTGGGAAGAACGAAAGTGATTCAAATTTGGGCTCCAAATTAGAATCCTCTTGAGGCCTATAAATACCCCTCTCATTCATGGATGAAAGGGTGTCTAGAACTGAGATAAAGAGAGGGAAAATTCTGTTGAAAGTGTGTTAAAATCTTCCCTCTAAGTTTTAAGTGTGTTAAAGTCCAAGAGAGGGGTGAGAGGCCTTATAAGGGTTATCTCCTAAGCCCGACAAAAGGAGAGATGCTGTAAGGGAGTTCATCCTTGCCCGTTGGAAGGAGGATAGCTAGTGAAAAAGCTGATGGCCTCAAGTGAAGAGGAATCGGGAGTGGATGTAGGTCGCATGATCGAACCACTATAAATTGGTTTGCATTTACTTTCTCGCAACTTTCTTTACTGCAAATCATCTTCATCTTGCTGCCTTACTTACTTGACTTCCTCTTCATCTTCTTACGTATGCTTTCAAGTTAAAATGCAATCGAAATGATTTTAAATGAAACGTTGCTTTTAACATACGAAGTTTCCGAAGTTGTTTTAAAAGTGCTGAAGTTTATCGTATTTATCCACTGCACTAATTCACCCCCCCTCTCTTAGTGCCACTCGATCCCTAACAATTGGTATTAGAGCCACATTATTTCTCATTCAGATTTATACCCGTAAGAAATGGCTCTTCATGGCTTTTAAAAGGGCTTTTCTGTTGTTCGTCCTCTGTTCTTTAACAGTTCGGACTACACATATTGGAAAACTCGAATAAGAGTTTTCTTGATTTCTCTCGATTTAAACTTATGGAATGTTATTGAAAATTATTTTCAACTTCCCTCTAAACCGACGAACGAATGGTCGGATTTGGAGAAAAAATCTTTTTCTTTGAATGCAAAGGTTATGAATGCCTTATTTTGCGCTTTGGACAAGAATGAGTTCAATTGGATTTCTACATGCGAAATAACTTTTGATATTTAGTGGACACTTGAAATCATGCACGAGGGAACTAGTAGAGTTAAAGACTCAAAAATAAAACTCTTATTGCATGATTTTGAGCTCTTCCAAATGACACCAAGAGAATCTATCGACGACATATACACCCGCTTCACGGATGTCGTCAATAGCTTGAAAAGTCTTAGTAAAATTTTTTCGGATTTTGAACTCATAAACAAGATTTTAAGATCCCTTCAAAAAAGGTGAGATCCTATAGTAATCGCAATACAAGAGGCTAAAGATTTAAATAATTTACCTATTGAAGAACTAATTAGCTCACTAATGACATATGAAATGAGCCTCCTAGAACATTTTGAACATGATGAACATATGAACCATCTTCTAAAGAACAAGAAAGATTTAAAACTCTGGACTATGAAATGCCACTTGAGTGATGACTCAAGTGATGAGGACAATGAAGAGGACATTGAACTTTTAATAAATCTTAATAAGTACATTAAACAAAAATCTAAAACTGAAAATGAACTTGAATGAAAGAAGAGGCCACCAAAGAAGAAGAAGAATGATCGCCAAGAAGAATCAAGTACAGAAGAAACGAATTAGGCTTTGACAGTTTTCGCCAATGACATAAGCAACTCACCCATTATGCTTTTACCTTATTATGAAATTACATGATGTCTTTCATGAGTGCTTAATTTAGTTAGTAGGAATTAAAAATTATTTTCAAAAATTATATTATGCTTTTCTTTCTAGTATTTTTGAAAAGTAAAAATTTTAAATGATACTTGCATGATTTGTGATATTGCCTAGGATTAATCCATTCATGTGTATCTTGATGTTTTATTTTTCATTTCTAAACATGATGCTTGATGATTCTAAATCATGCATGAGTTTTTGAGGTAATGTTGATTTGAAACTCTATGTTTTGGATTAACGTGTTTTGGATTAATCATTCTCATGACCAATTAAGATGACATAATGCATGAACACCTAAAAAGATAAATTCCATGTATGTTTTTCCGTATCGATTTTCAATTTTAAATATGATACATATCTATGTATGGATTTCATTAAAGTCTTTTGATAATGGATGTTTGTATCATACTTATGATTTAAAAACCTCTATATTGGATTAATTGGTCTTAATCATTTTATGATGAAATTTATAAAATGACTTTAGCAAAAATTTGAGCACCAATCATCTTGTTATAAGTAATTAAAGAAAGAATTAAAATTATTTTGATGATATTTTCGTTTTTAAATATGATGCATGACATTTTCATATGAAAAATTTAAATATTCTTATGAAAGATCAAGTTACTTAAATTGATACTCATAAAGATGAGAAAATGCACTATCATGATGTTTGATGCATTTGATCTTGATGCCTTTAATGATAAAACTTGTATTTCGAATTTGTATGATGATGGCTTTCATGAAAATATTTGAACATACTTTATGAAATCATCATTGATAATGATGAAATGAAAATATTTAAAGTTTGTTGTCATGCTTAATGATTTTATAATATCATGAGAATTTGAAATTGTTATATCTTGATGACAAACTCATGTTTTGGTTTTAAAATTTGATACTCATCTTTTGATACACACTTGTTTGAAATAAACAACTTAAAATGAAACACATTATCATGATAAATTGAATCTCATAATGTGTTATATTTTTGTCTTGATGATTTTTATAATGAAGTTTGTCTTTCGATTTTGAATATTTTGAGTTGGCATATAAAGACAAAGGCATGCTTAGATAATAAAAAAATCATAAAAAGGAAATACATGACTCTTGAAATTTGTCTATCTCTAAAGTTTTTGATTTTTCATAAAAGATAAGTAATGAATTCATCTAGTTAATATTGTGAATCTCGTAAATTTCTTGAATGTGATTTTGATAATGTGTTAAAAGAATCACGTAATGCTTTTCTCATCTTATAGAGATTAATGATTTCATAATATCTTAAGAATCTCGTAAATTATAAAAGTGATTTTGATGAATTGATTATAAGTTGATAAATTGAATTAGAATGAGTTTTATTTATATCAAGATCTTGATAACTTGAATTTTTTCAAGACCTCTTACTTTATACTATGATTCTCCCATGTTATTGAAGAGAAATCCAAATGAATCATAAGTTATTTTCTCTTGA
This sequence comes from Musa beccarii, assembly GCA_024322285.1. Taxonomy (NCBI): domain Eukaryota; kingdom Viridiplantae; phylum Streptophyta; class Magnoliopsida; order Zingiberales; family Musaceae; genus Musa; species Musa beccarii. The sequence goes on from CM044394.1 coordinate 13,160,902, forward strand.
CTTATTGATACTCAACTTGAGAAAATGTGTTTTGAATGTTGAAACATTACATGTGTAATTTGAGCTTTTCTCTCATATTTCAATGCCACTTTATATGCTTCATGACTTGATGATTGAAATATTGATGTAGACTTGTGATATTACACATGATGAGTAATGATAGCTTGAATGCATGAATCAAGTGGCATTGCTATCTATTACCAAATGAATCATGTCCTTTTTGACTTTTCTTGATATTATATTATTCATGACATGATTTTTTTATATGGCTTGTATAATAATTGAAATTTTTAGCCATTGAGCCCTCCCTTCTTTTTGACAAAAACAAAGGGGGAGAAGATTTATTACTAAGTTGTGACTTAAAGGAGCATCTCATCTATTACCAAATGAAAAATTTGCTAGATCGATCATTGACATAAAGGAGCATCCCATCATGAACATTTCAAAAGTTGCTAGCATACTACTGATAGCGGATAAGATTTCCTCAAACTATATGAGAAAATCCTACTAGTTTATTGAGGGAAATCCTCTCTGGTTGTTGAGGAAAATCCTCCTGGTTGTTGAGGGAAATCCTCTCTCCTAACCTGTATAAATATAACTCATATTGTACTAATCAAAACTTTCACGATTATATTTTTATTTTAACATGGTATCAGAGCCACTTGCCTAAGAGCAAACTCTTTTTCTTGCTGTCCGACGACAACAATTGATCGGTGTCATCTTCCAAGCTCGGTGAAAGGTGCAGCATCCGAGGAGTCTTTCTTTCCTCCACTGCGATCGGTGTTCTGCTCTTTCTTCGGCGGTATTGCTCGCTGCCTCCTCTTGAGTTATAACCATAGACAATCTTCACAAGCTTCCTCCTCCTCCCCGGCAACTACGATACATCCTTGGTGGACGACGATAGCTTCTTCCCCTCCGCCTCCTGCCACTCGCTCCCTGCAAATGCAGACGAATGTAGCATCCTCTGCGCTCACCTCCTCGGTGGCCACATAAAGGGAATTCGGAGTTCCACCGGCTGCCAGCAACTGCCGCTGCTAATACTTCTCTCCTTCTCTAATTCTACTGAGCCAGTGCCGAGAAACCTCTCGGCGTGACCCAGGAATCTGCCTCTTTTCTTCGTTGTTGACCCAGGAATCATTGCAGTTTCCTACCGCTGTCTCTGATCAGTGATCGAATCATCCAACGATCAGTTCCACTAAATCGACATCGAGAATCCTCTCTCCTCTACCTCGGCGCACCTCCGACTGTAAAACTACAGCTATAGTGCCTCCGACAGAAGCACTGCTCCACGTTGCAACTCTATTCCACCCCTTGTCTACAGTCGACAACTCCCTCAGTTGTGTATCCTCAAAATATCTTCCTCATCTACATCAGACACTCCTGTTATTATCCCTATAGAGAACCATAGCACTTCTCAACCTGCAGGTCTTATTACCATAAATGCTGCAGCGCTCATTCCCTTCAAGTTATCCAAAGGCGGCAACTACGCATCGTGGCGTGCACAATTTTCTAATATCATATTTGGATATGATTTACTAGGCTACATCGATAACTCTTTTTGTTGTCCACTCGCATTGATCAACATCACAGGAGAACCCCATCCAATACCAAATCTAGCCCACAAGCTATGGCTACATCAAGATCGTCTCATTCATCAAGCTATTCAAGCTTCAGTCACTGGGTCCGTCGCTCTACTGATTTCTTCATGTACGACTGCTACAGAAGCATGGTATAAGTTGCAAACCACCTTAGCAAATCGCTCGCGTACTCGCATGCTCGAACTTCTATCCAGTCTAATAAAAATAAAACAAGAGGGAAGTACTATTACTGATTATCTACAAAATATCAAAGTTATTATCGATGACTTGGCTTTGATAGGTCATTCCATGAGTGATGAAGAAGTCCTAGTCCATACTCTTAATGGCCTAAGAGGTGAGTATAAAGAACTAGCAGCAGCAATTCAGGCACGCGACTCACCAATATCATTTGAAGAACTCTATAACAAGTTGACTGACTATGAGATATATTTGAAGTGCCATGACAAGTCGCCCGAACCAACTATCACAGCTCAGGTCAGTCAAAAATTCAAAAGGAAGAGCAACCAGTGCAATACACAAGTCAACAGAAGTCTGGCTCAGTTGCCTCCTGACCCTATGGGTCCCAAGCAAACCCCCTCTCATCCACATCATCGCTTTTAAGATGTCAACTTCAACACTCAATAGCCCTGGCGTCCTGATTGCATCAGCCAATAACGAGTTGTCTGCCAGCTATGTGATAAAGTCGGACATTTTGTGAAAGTATGCCGGTCTCGACCCAAACTCCTTGCTCCATCATGGTGGCCTCAAGCGAATCTCATGACTACTTCAACCACTAGCCAATCTAATTAGCTTATGGACTCTAGAGCCTCTCATCATATCACGTCTGAACTTCAGAGCCTATCCATCCACAACAACTATGGCGGCAATGAAGATATCATCATCAGTGATGGTAAAAGAGTTCCTATTACTCATACTGGTTCCACAATGCTTAATTCACTTACAACAACATTTACACTCGATGATGTCTTATGTGCACCTCACATTTCATGAAATCTCATTTCCATTTCTCAATTTTGTAAATAGAATAATACCTCCATTAAATTCTTTCCTGACTCCTTTCTTGTCAAGGATTTGAGTACGGGGGCATCCTTAGTCCAAGGCCAGAATAAAGATAATATTTATGAGTGGCCATCACCATAACTTACCCGACCCTCTACATCGCTCACTCTTCCGTTGTAGCTCCAGTTGATGTGTGGCATCGTTGTCTTGGTCACCCCTCCTCCTTTATCTAGTATAAATTACTTTCTCGTTATTCTCTTCCTACTTTTAAAACCAGTAGCATTAATATGCATTGTGATGCTTATCTTAGCAATAAAAGTCATCGACTACCCTTTGGAACATCCTCCATATCTTACTCTAAATCATTTGAAATTATTTATACAGATGTTTGGGGCCCTGCCCCAACCCCTTCTTTTGACAAGTTTAGATTTTATATCATTTTTGTAGACTATTTCACCAATTACACATGGTTATATCCTCTCCACCACAAATCTGACGTTTCAATAATCTTTACCAACTTTTGAAAGTTGGTCGAGAATTTCTTTCAGTCTTCAATCAAAACGGTTTACTCTAATGGTGGAGGCGAATATCAAGCCCTCACATATTGTCTCTCAGCTTATGGTATACAACACCTCAAGTCACCCCCACATACTCCCCAATCAGTTAGTTCTGCTGAACGCAAACATTGGCATATAGTTGAAACTGGTGTCTCACTTCTACATCAAGCATCTATGCCCCTAACTTTTTGGTCAGTAGCTTTTCAAACTACTATCTATCTAATTAATCATATACTCACTCCAATCCTACAATACTAATCACCATTTGAAAAACTTTTCAACAAGCCTCCAAATCTTCAGAAACTCAAAGTCTTTGGCTGTTTATGTTATCCATGGCTATGACCTTATACCTCACACAAACTAACACCTCGATCCAAGCCTTGCACCTTTATAGGATATTCTTTGGAATATAATGCTTTCTGACGTTACGAACCCCAAACTCAAAGGGTCTTTATATCACGTCATGTTACTTTTGTGGAGTCTACTTTTTCTTTTCATAAATATCCTACCGTGCAAGCTATTCTGACAAACATATGTCACTGGAGTATCCCTCCGATCCCATCCCATGAACGTCCTATGACACCATCTAGTCCCTTGCCTTAGGATCTGCACTCTTTTGTTCTCCCGGTTCAACAACTTCTCACTCCCTCTATTTCTTCTCCTCTCCCTTCTTCGCAAGCTTCTCCTATTACTGACGTAATGTCCTCGGAAACACAACATTCTTTACCCTCTTCTAAACACAATGATACTGAAGTACCTCAGCCTGCTCCAACCTGTGTCAATGTCTCTCCACTACCTATACCAACAGCACAAGCTATAGCTCCTAAACATCCAATGACAACACGCTCCAAGAGTGGTATATTCAAACCACGTCAAGTCCTCGACCTACATGCTACTACAAAATCCTCTTCTGAGATCAATGAACCTACCACAATTACTCAAGCCCAAAAATCTCCACACTGGCATAAAGCCATGTGTGAAGAATATGATGCCCTCCTCCATAACTCCATGTGGACCCTTGTACCCCCTTATCCTACACAAAACATCATCGGGTGTAAATGGGTCTTTCGAATTATGCAGAATCCAAATGGATCTGTTGCTAGATATAAAGCACGTCTAGTAGCCAAAGGGTTTCATCAATGACCTGGAGTTGACTTCATAGAGACTTTCAGTCTTGTTGTTAAACCCACAACAATTCGACTTATTCTAAGTTTGGCCGTCTCAAAAGGCTGGCAGCTACGACAACTAGATCTTAATAATGCCTTTCTACAAGGAACTCTAACTGAAGATGTCTATATGCAGCTACCCCCTAGCTTCATTAATCATTAGTATCTAAGATATGTGTGCAAACTACAAAAAGCTATTTATAGACTTCGTCAAGCTCGAAGAGCCTGGTATACTGAACTTGGCTCATTTCTGACATCAACTGGTTTCATCAACTCCAAGTCTGATACCTCGTTATTCTTATGACAATAAAATAGACACATAATATATCTTCTCGTATATGTGGATGATATTATTGTTATAGGCAATGATCCCTTGGAGATTCAAACATTCCTAAAATAATTGGTTGATCAATTCTCCCTCAGAGATCTTGGACCCTTAAGTTACTTTCTAGGAGTTGAAGCAACATTTACATCTTTAGGTCTTCTCCTATCACAAAGAAAGTATATTCAAGACCTATTATCCAAAACAAACATGCAGGATGCAAAAGAAGTTACAACTCCTCTCTCTACTAGTAAATCACTCAAATTATGTAATGGAAGTCCTGCTTCGGATGCTACTCAATATCGATAAGTACTTGGCTCCTTATAGTACTTGGCTCTCACCCGTCCAGATATCTCATTTGCAGTCAATAAATTATCTCAATTCATGCACCAGCCATCTACTACGCATTGGTCTGCCGTCAAATGAATTTTGCGATATCTTAAAGGAACCCTTCATCATGGCCTGTTTCTCTGCAAATACACCCCACTTAATCTTCATGCCTTTGTTGATACTGATTGGGCAGGGAACTTTGATGATAGAACTTCTACGTCAGGGTATATTATTTTCCTTAGAGCTAATCCTATCAGTTGGAGTTCTAAGAAGCAAAATATAGTCGCATGGTCTATGACTAAAGCTGAATACCGTGCCATCGCTACAGCTACTACTGAACTCAATTGGGTCACAAATCTCCTTAAGGAACTCAACGTCAACTCTACCCTTCCTCCTATAATATATTATGATAATATTAGAGCTACCTACTTATGTGCCAATCCAGTATTCCACTCACGCATAAAACACATCGCCATCAACTTCTACTTCGTGCGAGATTAAGTTGTCAGACATCAACTACGTGTCTCTCACGTACATATGGCTGATCAACTAGCAGACTCACTCACGAAGTCTCTTGCCCGTAAACTATTTTCATTACATCGATCCAAGATTGGTATCCTTGATAGAAGCACCATCTTGCGGGGGCATGATAGCGGATAAGATTTCCTCAAACTGTATGAGGAAATCCTACTGGTTTGTTGAGGGAAATCCTCCCTGGTTGTTGAGGAAAATCCTCCTAGTTGTTGAGGGAAATTCTCTCTCCTAACTTGTATAAATATAACTAATATTATACTAATCAAAATAAGTTTTCATGATTATATTTTTATTTTAACAGCTACAAGAGCAAAGTGCAAAACTTAAAAGTTTACAATCTTACACTTGCCATGCTTCTATGTTTGTATGTTGTAATGAAAATTTAGCTTGCATATTTAAAGTGATGAAATGTTTACACAAATTGCTTGCATATCGCAAAGGAAGCAAAGAAAGCGCAACTTGCATATCTCAAGAAGTGAATAAAAAATTACTATCTTGCCTATCTTTTACAAGGAAATCAAAGTACAAACTTGCATAAGAAGCAAGTGTTGAATTGCTATGCTTGGACATCTTTAAAAATCTTACCATGATTATATGTTGAATATCTTGGTTACTAGCTAGTGTATTGTAAAATTTGCATATCCTTGAAAACTAGCTATGATGCAACTTCTCCTTTTTGTTGATGACATAGGGGGAGAAGTAGATTGATGACTTCATACATTATAATGAATATTTTATATATTTGCATGATGGTTTGATAATTCTCATAACATTATGATGAATGTTGCTTGGATTTGGGATAATCCAATGTTTCTATTAATGGCATATTGATAGGGGGAGTTTGGTTAAACTCCAGGGAGTTATGGTTAACTCCGTTAGTCATCAATTAGTTGTCATCATAAAAAAGGGGAAGATTGTTGAATCTCAAATTTTGATGATGAAACTAATTGATTGTGTTTTATGATCTAACAATGTTTTGAGTGACGTAGGTCTACTATCAATCAAGATTAGACAGCTGATGCTGAAGAAATTGACGTTGCGCCGGAAGTGATCATGTCGGGATATTAGATGTCGAGTCGGAGGTTCGATCGATAATCGGCAGGAGGCTTCGGACGTCGGGTATCAGGCCAAGAAGAGTGGAGTTGCGCTAAGGATATCGGGGTTGCGGAGGTCAATCGTCGATTGGGCAATAAGCCATAAGAGAGGACGATGCATTGAAGAATTAGACAATGCGCCGACCAATGACATGCCAGGCAACTGAATGTCAATTCGCATTGTAATAATTGTCTAGATCGAAGTAGAGTTTTGTTTATGTGTGTGCAGGATTAACTACGATGACGATGAAGACATAAAGCAAAACAAAGTATCGGAAGTCAAGTGTGATGGATCGTTGGGAGTTCAAGAATTCGACCGATGTCCGAAGATTCATTGGGAGTGCTGCCGGAACTGGCCAAGAACGAGTAGGGAGCTTGCCGAAGGGTTTTCAGAAGTTCGTCAGAAGGTTCGACGGGAGTTCGCGGAGCTTGGCAAGAAAGATTGAAACTTGCCAAAGAAGCTCGTTGGAACTCTCCAAGATCATCGTGAAGTCCGAGAGCTTGCCGGGAGTTCGTAGAATGGTTTTCGAGGGTTTGTCGGAAGACCACCGGAAGTTCACCAGAAACTCATCGAAAGAAGTCTCGACTTATTGAACTTTGTAATAGCTTAGGAAATATCTTTAATTTCATAGTTAGCATATTAATTTGGGTTAGGATTAGGTGTTGATCCTATAACCCAAGTAGGGGCCCATTGGGCCTTATTTTGGACTGGTTTGAGCTGAGTTTTTGGCCCAAACCAGTGAGCTGAAATAGGCTAGGCGGTGGCACTGCCCAGTGGCCAAAAGCTGGGTGGTGGCATCACCCAGGCTGGGGCGGCGGCACCGCTGCCTTGGGCGATGGAACCGCCTTGTGCATTGTTAGTCTGACAACTGATAGGCGATGGAACCGCCATTGACAGGTGGTGGCACCGCCAGCACCGGGAAGAACTAAAGTGATTCAAATTTGGAATTTGAATCCTCTTGAGGCCTATAAATACCTCTCTCATTCATGGATGAAAAGTTGTCTAGAACTGAGATAAAGAGAGGGAAAATCTGTTGAAAGTGTGTCAAAATCTTCCCTCTAAGTATATTCTAGTCTAAGAGAGGGGTGAGAGGCCTTGTAAGAGTTATCTCCTAAGCCCGGCAAAAGGAGAAGTACTTTAAGGGAGTTCATCCTCGCCCGTTGGAAGGAGGATAGCTAGTGGAAAAGTCGATGGCCTCAAGTGAAGAGGAATCGGGAGTGGATGTAGATCGCATGATCGAACCACTATAAATCGGTTTGTATTTACTTTCTCGCAACTTACTTGACTACAAATCATCTTCATCTTGCTGCCTTACTTGACTTCCTCTTCATCTTCTTATGTATGCTTTCAAGTTAAAATGCAATCGAAACGGTTTCAAACAAAATGTTGCTTTCAACGTATGAAGTTTTCGAAGTTGTTTTAAAAGTGTCGAAGTTGATCATATTTATCCACTGCACTAATTCAACCCCCCCCTCTTAGTGCTAGTCATATGTGCCCTACAAGTCAATCACATGAGTGATGACACTTGTGACTTGATATGCACTTTTTATCTTTGCTTATTATTAGGCGTTTTATCATTTTATCTTGTGTTGCATATATTGTGATGTCCTTGGATCTATGCAATGGGAATCGGATCGTGATGAGATCACGATAATGAGACCGATTCACCTTTAAACACAGACCCTGAATTATCCTGATCATAGGTTACTCCAAAAGGATATCGAGATAACCGGATAGACTGGTGTGCTGTATACCCATCCATATGATGGAGGTAGCTGGTCTCATAGCTACTAGTGTGGGGACACTAAGGGTATAGTACAGGTGCTCATTGGGGAATGAGTTCACTGATTGATCTACCTACGGAATGCTAGATGGTTATTGATACCTCACGTCAGACAGCGATTCCGTAGTCCCAATAGTGTATCTGGTCCTTAGACTTGAGACAATAAAGATGTCCTGTATGAGTACTCTACTCTTTGATACCAGACTTATAGGTTTGGAAAGTTCCAAATCTAGTATAGCTGATTATTGGGAGTGGTAGCCAAACTTATGAGGGTTATTGAGTGTTAATAGAGGATCATCCGCTCTCGGTATCATGAGAGGAATATCCTATGTGTTCTTGTTCGAACAAATCCTTGGCCATGGTTATTCGGATTGAGAGAGAAAGGGTTCTCTGGGAGAATCTAACAAGAGCAAGACTAGATGAGAGACCGTATGGGTTTGATAGCACTATGCCCGGTATAGGGTCTCTGGGATATTGGATAAATGAGGGACTATAGATATATGGTAACTGAGGACAAATAGGTCCAAAGGATTGGATTTTCCTGTATCGTTTGGGGGCCGTGGCGTAGTGGCATGGTACGTCCGCAGTCAATGAGTTAGGTGAATTATTATAGAGATAATAATTCACTAAATCAGAAGGAGTTCTGACAAGTATGACTCACAGCCAGCTCGATATTGGGCCTAGAGGGTCACACACATATGGTAGGTATTGCGACGAGTAAAGGTTCAGATATGAGATATCCGCTGAACCTCTTATCTTATTGGATATCCATTAAGCCCCTGAATTATTGGATCCTGAGATGAGATCCAATAATTACTAATAAGAGATTATTGGGTAGAGACCCACTAATCCAAGAGGTTTGGGTAATTAGATGAAGATCCAATACGCAATAGGGCAAAAGATCCATTAGGGTTTTTAGGGGGCCTCTATAAATAGGAGGGAACCAAAGCTCTATAGGCTAAGGGTTTCTTTTGGTAGCCACCTCCTGTTCTCCTCTCCCTAGAGAGAGAGGTGCATCGTCGTAATCCCTACCATGTGGATACTGCTAGAGAGGAGGACGCTTGACCTCCTTCATCCTCTCCCACAGATCTGTAGGAATTCAGGGATATATGATCTCCCTAGGTATCTTTTTTTACACGTGCAGTTTTACGGATTTGTTTATGACGCATCGATATTCGCATGATGATGGAAACTTTCTATGAGAAATTTGAGGTTTTGTTTTCTATTCTTCCGCTGTGCATGTGATGTCGCTCCTCTTAAGGATTTCATAACACTTAGTTCCACTCGATCCCTAACAGAAATCACTCAAGGCAACTTGGAATCAAGTGCATCAAAAGATGAAGAGCAAACCAATGAAGATGAAGTGGCAAACTATGCATTAATAGCTTTCAACAATGAGATATGTCTACAATCAAAAGCTAGGAACAAGAGATGATATCTTCATAGTGGATGCTCAAGGCACATGACTGGAGATCCAATATATTTCTCTAAGTTCACTAGTCAAAACGAAGGATATGTCATCTCTAGAGACAATAACAAAGAAAAAATTATTAGCAAAGGAAATATAGGTAACAAATCAAACCTCTTGATTGAAGATGTTCTATTAGTAGATGGTTTAAAACATAACTTACTAAGTATTAGTTAATTGTGTGATAAGGAATATTATTTTAAATTTGAAACTAATACTTGCATTATAGAGATACCACACAAAAATAAATCTATGGTTATTTTAAGGAATAATAATGTGTATACTATTGATCTTAATGATTTTTGTGATGAAACTTATTTTTTGATTTTAAATGATGATGCTTAGCTTTGGCTTAGGAGATTAAGTCATGCTAGTATGAAATTGATCTCACAAATCACAACTAAAGAACTCGTAAGAGGAATGCCTAGCATCAAATTTATCAAAGATAAAGTTTATGATGCATGCCAACTAGGTAAACAAATAAAGAGTAGCTCTAAGCCTAAAAATCAAGTGAGTATCTCTAGACTATTTCAATTAATTTATATGGATTTATTTAAACTAATTGATATCACAAGTCTAGGAGGTAGTAAATATACTTTTGTGATTATCGATTATTATAGTAGAATATACTTGGACATACTTCTTGACATATAAAAGTGATTATTTTAAATATTTTATAAAGTTTTACAAACAAGTTAAAAATGAAAAAGATTTTATGATTTCTTCTATTCGTAGTAATCATGGTGGTGAATTTAAAAACCATGATTTTCAAGAATTTTATGATTCAAATGGGTATGATCATAATTTCTCTACTCCAAGAAATTCACAATAAAATAGAGTTATTGAGAGAAAAAAATAGGAGTTTACAAGAGATAGCAAGAACCATACTAAATGAACATAGTCTACCCAAATATTTTTGGGTCGAAGTTATTAAAATAGCATGCTATGAATAAGGTTCTCATATGACCTCTCGTATCTAAAACTCCCTATGAATTATAGAGCAATAAAAGACCCAATATTTTATATTTTAAAATTTTTGGTTACAAATGTTTTATTCTAAATGAAAAGGATACCTTAGAAAAATTTGATGCAAAATTCGATGAAAGCATATTTCTTGGATATTCCGCTATTTCTAAAGCTTATCGTGTTTTCAATAAAAAAAACTTTAGTTATTAAGGAATATATTTATGTTATTTTCAATGAGTCTCCCAATTTAAGAAAAATGATTTTGAATTTGATACATTGAATTTGAATGCCCCTCTCCCAAGCAACTTGGATGCATCTACGTCCAAAGAATCCTTACCCAAGAAATGGAAATATATAGATACATATTCTAAGGAGCTAATCATTGGAGATATATCAAAAGGTGTTCAAACTCGTTTTTCATTTAAAATTTTTTATGCAAATATAACCTTTTGTCTCAAATTAAACCTAAATGCATTGACGATGCTATTAAAGATAACTCATGGGTTTTTGTAATGCATAAAGAATTAAATCAATTTGAGAAAAATAAGGTTTGGATGCATATTCCTAGACCTAGTGATCATCTTGTAATTGGCACTAAATGAGTCTTTAGGAATAAGCAAGATGAACAAGGTATTATGGTTCAAAACAAGGCTAGATTAGTGGCTAAAGGTTTCAACTAAGAAGAAGATATAAACTATGAGGAAACCTTCGCTCCTATGGCAAAGCTTGAAACCATAAGGATACTCCTTGCCTACTCATGTTTTAAAAATTTAAAGTTATTTCAAATAAATGTTAAAAGTACTTTTCTTCATGGTTTTATTTCTGAATAAGTTTATGTTGACCAACCACCTAGATTTGAAAATATTCTTTTTCCAAATCATATTTATGAGTTATCTAAGACTCTCTATGGTTTGAAGCAAGCCTCTAGGGCTTAATATAAGAGGCTTAGTTCCTTTCTTATTAAAATAACTTCTCGAAAGGCAAGGTTGATACCATATTATTTATTAAAAAAATTTAAAATAATTTTTTTATTATTCAAATTTATGTTGAAGATATTATTTTTTGTTCTACAAATGAATCTTTGTGTGAATCTTTTTTTCAAAAGTACGAGCCAAGAATTTGAAATAAGTTTAATAGGTGAATTGATATTTTTCATAGGACTACAAATTAAGCAATTAAATGATAAAATTTTTCTTAGTCAAACGAAGTATACTTTGGGGCTATTAAAACGTATTTATATGGATAGTGCTAAGGCTATTAACACACTAATGAGCATCTCTATCAAGCTAGATTTGGACAATGAAGGAGAATGCTTTGATCAGAAGACTTATAGAAGTATGATAGGTAGCTTGCTATATCTTACTATAACTAGACCTGATATAATGTTTAGTATTGAACTTTATGCTAGATTTTAATCCAATCCTAAACAATCTCATTATAAAGCAGTTAAAAGATTTTTTGATACTTAAAAGGAACTCCAAATCTAGGATTATGGTATCCAAAATCTACAAATTTTGATTTGATTGCATATGCTAAGTCTAACTTTGTAGGATGTAAAATAGATAGAAAAAGTACCTTTGGAACTTATCAATTTCTAGGACATGCACTTGTTTCTTCATCTTCTAAGAAATAAAATTCTATTATATTATCTACAACCGAGAGTGAATATGTGGCGGTAGATATATGCTGTACACAAGTAATTTGGATGAAAAATGCTTTAGAAGACTATAAACTATGCTTGAAAAATGTACTTATAAAATGTGATAATACTAGTACTATTTGCCTATCAAAAATTCTTATTCAATATTCATAAACCAAATATATTGACATTATATATCATTTTATTAAGGACCATATAAGTAATCACGATATATCCTTAGAATTTGTTGATATAAAACATTAACTAGCGGATGTATTTACTAAACTATTGAGTGAGGAATAATTTGATTTTATTAGAAGATACTTAGGCATGTTAAATCTTCCAAACACATGAATTCTTCTTACATGATTTTTTTCTTCAAATGGATCAAATATCTTGATTTTTTGATATTCATGACCTGAGATTTCTTTTGTTTGAGTCAAATTATTTACTATTTGATCTCTTCTGATTCTTCTCTTTGTTATTTACTAAAGAGGATATTTTTTTTCAAATGAATCATGATCTTTTTCTTGATTTCTCAATATTCTTGACTTAAGATTTCTTTTTAAAGAGGAAATTTATCCAAATCATAATATTGATTTCTCGATATTTATAACTTGAGATCTATTTATTTCATTTGACTCCTTCATAATCATGACTTATATTGCTAGTTATAGGTGCCCTACAAGCCAATCACATGAGTGATTGCACTTGTAACACGTTGCGTCAATCTCTTTACTTATGATTATTGACATTATCTCACATTATCTAGATGTATATTGTGATGTCCTTGGATCTATGCAATGAGAATTGGATCGTAATGAAATTACAATAATGAGACTAATTCACCTTTAAACACAGACCCTAAATTATCCTAGTCATAGGTTACTCGAGAAGGACATCGAGATAACCGGATAGACTGGTGTGTTGTATACCTGTTCATATGATAGAGATAGCTGGTCTCATAGTTACTCGTGTAAAGACACTAAGGGTACAGTGCAGGTGCTCATTGAAGAATGAGTTCACTGATTGATCCGCCTACGGAATGCTAGATAGTTATTAATACCTCACGTCAGACAGCGATTCCGTAGTCCCAGTAGTGTATCTGGTCCTTAGATTTGAGACACCAAAGATGTCCTGTATGAGTACTCCACTCTTTGATACCAGACTTATAGGTTTGGAAAGCTCCATATCTAATACAGCAAGTCATTGGGAGTGGTAGCCAACCTTACGAGGGCTATTGAGTATCAATAGAGGATCATCCGCTCTCGGTATCATGAGAGGAATATCTCATGTGTTCTTGCTCGAACAAATCCTTGGCCAAGGTTATTTGGATTGAGAGAGAAAGGGTTCTCCGAGAGAATCCGACAAGAGCAAGACTCAAGGAGAGACCGTATAGACCTGATAGCACCATGCCCGGTATAGGGTCTCTGGGATATTAGATGGATGAGAGATTAAAGATACATGGTAACTGAGGACAGATAGGTCCAAAGGATTGGATTCTCCTGTATCGTCTGGGAGCCGTGGAGTAGTGGCCTAGTACGTCCGCGGTCGATGAGTTGGGTGAATTATTATAAAGATAATAATTCACTAAGTCAGAAGGAGTTCTGATAAGTATGGCTCACGGCCAGCTCGATATTGGGCATAGAGGGTCACACACATATGGTAGGTATTACGACGAGTAGAGGTTCGGATATGAGATATCCACTGAACCCCCTATCTTATTGGATATCCATTAAGTCCCTGAATTATTGGATCCTGAGATGAGATCCAATAATTGCTAATAAGGGATTATTGGGTAGAGGCCCACTAATCCAAGAGGCTTGGGTAATTGGATGGAGATCCAATACCCAATAGGGCAAAAGATCCATTAGGGTTTTTCAGGGGGGCCTCTATAAATAGGAGGGGACCAAAGCTCTATAGGTTGGGGGTTTTCTTTTGGTAGCCACCTCCTGTTCTCCTCTCCCCAGAGAGAGAGAGAGGAGCATCGTTGCAATCTCTGCTATATGGATACCGCTAGAGAGGAGGACACTTGACTTCCTTCATCCTCTTCCACAGATCTGTAGGAATTCAAGGATATACGATCTCCCTAGGTATCTTCTTTTACACATGCAGTTTTCGCGGATTTGTTTTTGACGCACTGATCTTCGCACGACGATGAACACTTTCTACGGGAAATCTGGGGTGTTTTGTTTTCTGTTCTTCCGCTGCGCATGTGATGTCGCTCCCCCCTTGATGGATTTCCCAACAGTCGTATCAGAGCCAGGTTGTTCGTGCGAAGATCGGATCTTAAACTGCATGTATTGTGATCTAGAACAGGTTACATCGCCAAAATCGTTGGCGCTAAGGGTGAGGAAGGGCAACAATCTTTGCCTTTCTTGTGTTCGTCGGCGACGCCGCCCGGCAGTTTAGCCGCTGGTCGTAGGCAGTTACTCGCGCCGGGAGCCACCGCAGGGTCGCCGGCTGGCGCTGCGCCCGTGGGGTCAGCCCGTAGGGGCACCGGTAGGCGCTGCACCCGCAAGGGGCAGCGCCGCCCCGCCCGCCCGCGGCTAGCCCGCAAAGCGTGCAATCGCTTCGCGTTAGCCCGCAGAAGCAGCGCCGCCGCGCCCGACTGTTAGGGCATCTACGGGCGCTCCGCTCGCGGGGTAGCGACGACGCCGCCACCCTCCCCAAGCACAGGGGCGCCGACGATAGGGTGGCAACAGCCGCAGGCGCAACAAGGGTGAGTGATTAGGGTTTTAGGGCAAAAGACGATTTTGCCCCATGAAATTTCAAAAATTTTAGATTCTGTCCCCTTTGATAGAATTACCAAAATACCCTGCGGAATTTCAGAAATTCCAGATTCTGTCCCCTTTGACAGAATTACCAAAATACTCTTATT
Source organism: Musa beccarii (assembly GCA_024322285.1). NCBI lineage: Eukaryota > Viridiplantae > Streptophyta > Magnoliopsida > Zingiberales > Musaceae > Musa > Musa beccarii. The sequence goes on from CM044394.1 coordinate 13,176,240, forward strand.
GGCCGAATTATCGAAAGACCCTTGGGAATTCAGAAAATTTCCTATTTTAGAAAAGTAAATATGTTAATTAAATAGTTTAATTAACTATTATTATTTATCTAGTAGTCCTATAAAGTAACATATACATGTGATGTATGATGTGGACAGATGATCATGGACTTGTGATGTGATGTGTGTATATGTGATTATTATTATTGGGGTCTGCGAGCCTCTATTTTTCTCGTTTATTATCGGGCCTGCGTGCCTGTAATTATGTTGTAATTATCAGAGGAGGCACAGCGGTAGCATGACTCACGAGGCCGAGACAGACGATCTGACACATGGAGATGCGTTGAGATGCCGACGGATCTGACGAAGTGAGATGGACGATCACAGGGCATAGAGATGCGCCGAAGTACACATAGATCTTGATGTGAGTGATTGGGCCCACTGGCTCGGGCCTGATCACATTAGGATATGGTCCATGATCATCTGGTGTGATTGCTCATGTGATGTGTGATTAATTATACACCTACTAGATATGTATATATATATTTACATGCGATATAGATATATACATTAAGTACGTATGTGTGTGACATATTATGTTAGTAGACCAAATAAAAAATCCTCTCCATTAATAATATTAAGTCGGTAAACGTGAGGCAATTAGATTGACCCACGTGGCCTTCCATCGTTATAGCTAGGAGCCGATTCTCGGTGTAGGTTGAGTTAGTCGAGTCCCTCGAGACTCACCTATATCGCGTCTCGCCATCTTATCTACGACATAGAGATGTCAGAGGTGACCTGAGGACATGGTATACTTGGTCGAGTCCCTCGAGAGTATATCACCAAATCAGACTCATCTGGTAACGATGTTAATGACTTAACCGAACATTATTGTTGGTCGAGTCCCTCGAGGTTATGTTAAGATGCCGATTGGATCCTAATCCCCACTAGAGATCCGCCGGGGGTCTCCGATTCACATACCAGAGGGTGTTGTGTGTCTCGTGAAAAATTAGTGGGAATACATTAAGATAAAAGTCCTTATCTTAATTGTTTAAATTTTTACAAAGTCTGCATGTTATTTATTTTTGCTATATCTTTTATTTCAGAAAAATATCACTTTCAAATCCTTTACGTGGCATACTTGATGCCAACCGCCTCACTGGTCCAAATTATACGGATTGGCTTCGTAATCTGAGAATCGTTCTCACGGTGGAGAAAATCGCGTATGTCCTTGATACAGTGATCCCTACGCCCTACGAAGGGGCAAGCGAGGATGAGATCGCTCATTATGCGAAGTACTTAGATGATTCCACTCTTGCTCAGTGTTATATGTTGGCCTCTATGACTACTAAGTTATAGAGACAATATGAAAATATGGATGCTAATTCCATACTCCTACATCTCTGTAAACTGTTTGAGGAACATGGAAGAACTCAGTGATATGAGATATTAAAGAGTCTTTTCCGTGCTAGGATGACTGAGGGGACACCGGTTCAGAACCATGTCCTTAAGATGATTGAGTGGATCGAAAAACTCACAGGTCTAGGAATGGTCCTAGAGGATAACCTGTGTGGATCTTATACTTCAGTCCCTACCAGATTCCTTTTCTCAGTTTATAATAAATTTTAATATGAACAAACTTGAGGTGACCCTCCCAGAGCTTCTCAATATGTTGAGAGAAGTAGAGAGCACCTTCAAGAAAGAGAAGCCGATTCTCTACACTGGTGAGACTAGAAAGAAAAGGAAGGCTGAGAAGACCCTTAAGAAGGGCAAGGGCATGGACAAAATGGGTAAGGCAAAGGTTGCTAAGAAAGACCCAACAAAGGATAAAGGCCAGTGCTTCCACTGCAGCAAAGATGGGTACTGGAAGAAGAACTGCAAAGAGTACCTTGCAGAGAGGGCAAAATAGAAGCTTGCAGAAGCTTCAGGTACATTCATGATCAGTCTCCATTTGTCAGAATCTTATGATAACATATGGGTATTAGATACCGGGAGTACTTATCATATTTGTAATTCATTGCAGGTTCTAGCAGGACCTAGGAGATTGAATAGAGGCGAGATGGACCTTAAGATGGGTAATGGAGCAAAGGTTGCTGTAGTGGCTATTAGCAAGGTCACCTTACATCTGTCTGGTGGAGCTATTATTGCATTAGATGCATGCTATTATGTTCCTTCTATTATCAAAAATATTATTTCCATTTCATGTTTGATAGTTATTGGATATAAATTAGTTTTTAAGAACAATGGTTGTTCAATAATATTAGATAATGAGATCATCACGAAAGGAATATTGCATAATGGTTTATTTATGATAGATATAGCTCCACATATCATGAGTATAAGTGAGTCTAAGAGGAAATGAGAAGTGGAGAACCAAACAGGAAAGAGTATTAAAACCCTTCGATTAGATCGAGGAGGTGAGTACTTGAGTATAGAGTTCACCCAGTTCCTCAAAGACTATGGGATTTTTTCCCAATCGATACCTCCTTATACACCACAGCTTAATGGTGTATCAGAAAGGAGGAATCGCACACTGTTAGACATGGTGCGTTCCATGATGTGTTTCGTCGACCTACCCATCTCATTCTAGGGATATGCCTTAGAGACCGCAGCTTACCTTCTGAATAGAATTCCAACTAAATCAGTGATGTCTACTCCATATGAGATATGGAATGGGAAGAAGCCCGATCTTAAAGTTGTTAAGATTTCGGGCTTCCTTGCCCACGTTAAGAGACACAACCATGACAAGTTAGAATCCAGGATGGAACAGTGCAAGTTCGTGGGATACCCCAAGGGAACTTATGGGTATTATTGCTATCACCCTGAGGACCAAAAGGTCTTTATAGTCAAGAGAGCAATGTTCCTTGAGAAGGAACACATTCTTGGTGGAGACATTGGGAGCATGATAGAGTTGAGCGAAGTTGGAGAACCTAGCTCAAGCACCATTCCACAGCCAGAGTTTATTCAGATACCTAACACACAAGTTCCAACTTTACGTAGGTCCGATAGAGTATCTCATCCTCCTGAGAGATATGTGGAACATATCAGAAGAGAGGATGTTGAAGATATTGATCCTCAGACCTACGAGAAGGCTATTATGAGCATAGACTCCGGGAAATGGCAAGAAGCCATGAATTCAGAAATGGATTCCATGTACTCCAATAAGGTTTGGAACCTAGTTGATACACCCAAGGGTATTGTACCCATTGGTTGCAAGTGGATCTTCAAAAAGAAGATTGGAGTAGATGGACAAGTAGAGACCTATAAAGCAAGGCTAGTGGCTAAGGGTTATCGTCAAAGGCAAAGTGTTGACTATGACGAAATTTTCTCACCTGTAGCCATGCTAAAATCCATTCAAATTCTATTTGCTATTGCAGCACACTATGATTATGAGATCTGGCAGATGGACGTCAAAACCGCATTCCTCAATGGTAACCTTGATGGAGAGGTGTATATGATATAGCCTGAGGGATTCGTGTCCAAGGATAATCCAGATAAGGTGTGAAAGTTGCTTAGGTCCATTTATAGATTGAAGCAAGCTTCCAAAAGTTGGAACATAAGATTTGATGAGGCAATCAGATCTTATAACTTCGTTAAGAATGAAGATGAACCTTGTGTGTACAGGAAATTAAGTGGAAGCACTATCACCTTTTTGGTATTATATGTGGATGACATCCTGATCATTGGGAATGATGTAGGAATGCTCTCCATAATAAAGACTTGGTTATCTAGGCACTTCTTCATGAAAGACTTAGGGGATACGGATCTATAGAGATAGATCCGGGAAATGGCAAGAAGATCCAAGAGGATGCTTAGCTTGTCCCAGTCCAGGTACATAGACACCATTGTCAAAAGGTTTGGCATGGAAAATTCTAAGAGAGGTCTCATACCAATGAGACATGGAATATCACTTTCTAAGAGTATGTCCCCAAAGACTCCTAAAGAAAGGGCACACATGGATATGATGCCATATACATCAGCGATAGGATCTATCATATATGCTATGCTATATACCAGGCCTGATATAGTGCATGCTCTGAGTGTCATGAGCAGATATCAGGCAGATCCAAGCTTGGAGCACTAGAAAGTAGTAAAATGTATCCTTAAGCACTTGAGAAGGACTAAGGATCTTTTACTGGTATATGGAGGTAGTAGCCTTAAAGGTTGAGGGCTACACGGACTTGAGCTTCCAGTCCGATGTCAATGATAACAAGTCTAATTCAAGGAATTTGTTCACCCTGAATGGAGGAGCAATATGCTAGAAGAGTTCCAAGCAAGACACTACTGTTGACTCGACCATAGAGGCGGAATACATTGCTGCGGTAGAGGCAGCAAAGGAGGGATGCTGGATGAAGAAGTTCATCACAGATCTAGGAGTCATCTCGAGCAGCGAGGAGCTGATTCCTTTATATTACGATAAATATAGGACGATTACTCAAATAAGGGAACCCGGGTCTCATCAAAAGTGTTCTGAGGAGGTTCCAACTTATTAGAGAGATCGTGGCCAGAAGAGATGTGGTAATGGAAAGAGTTCCATCCGAAGATAATATTGTAGATCCACTGACAAAGCCATTGACTCAGAATGTCCTTGAGTGTCACAGAGGTCTGATAGGGATCAGACATATTAGTGATTGGCTTTAGGTCAAGTGGGAGATTGCTAGTTATAGGTGCCCTACAAGCCAATCACATGAGTGATTGCACCTGTAACATGCTGCGTCAATCTCTTTGCTTATGATTATTGGCATTATCTCACATTATCTAGATGTATATTGTGATGTCCTTGGATTTGTGCAATGGGAATTGGATCGTGATGAGATTACGATAATAAGACCAATTCACCTTTAAACACAGCCCCTAAATTATCCTAGTCATAGGTTACTCGAGAAGGACATCGAGATAACCGGATAGACTGGTGTGCTATATACTTGTTCATATGATGGAGGTAGCTGGTCTCATAGCTACTCGTGTGGAGACACTAAGGGTATAGTGCAGGTGCTCATTGGAGAATGAGTTCACTGATTGATCCACCTACGGAATGCTAGATGGTTATTGATACCTCACGTCAGACAGCGATTCCATAGTCCAGTAGTGTATCTGGTCCTTAGATTTGAGACACCAAAGATGTCCTGTATGAGTACTCCACTCTTTGATACTAGACTTATAGGTTTGGAAAGCTCCATATCTAATACAGCCGATCATTGGGAGTGGTAGCCAACCTTACGAGGGCTATTGAGTATCAATAGAGGATCATCCGCTCTTGGTATCATGAGAGGAATATCCCATGTGTTCTTGCTCGAACAAATCCTTGGCCAAGGTTATTCGGATTGAGAGAGAAAGGGTTCTCCGGGAGAATCCAACAAGAGCAAGACTCGAGGAGAGACCGTATGGGCCTGACAGCAACATACCCGGTATAGGGTCTCTGGGATATTAGATGGATGAAAGATTATAGATACATGATAACTGAGGACAGATAGGTCCAAAGGATTGGATTCCCCTATATCATCTGGGGGCCGCGGAGTAGTGGCCTAGTACGTCTACGGTCGATGAGTTGGGTAAATTATTATAGAGATAATAATTCACTAAGTCAGAAGGAGTTCTAATAAGTATGACTCACGACCAGCTCGATATTGGGCCTAGAGGATCACACACATATGGTAGGTATTACGACGAGTAGAGGTTCGGATATGAGATATCCACTGAATCCCCTATCTTATTGGATATCCATTAAGCCCCTGAATTATTGGATCCTGAGATGAGATCCAATAATTGCTAATAAGGGATTATTGGGTAGAGGCCCACTAATCCAAGAGGTTTGGGTAATTAGATGGAGATCCAATACCCAATAGGGCAAAAGATCCATTAGGATTTTTCAGGGGGGCCTCTATAAATAGGAGGGGACCAAAGTTCTATAGGCTGGGGGTTTTCTTTTGGTAGCCACCTCCTGTTCTCCTCTCCCCAGAGAGAGAGAGAGGAGCATCGTTGCAATCCCTGCTGTGTGGATACCGCTAGAGAGGAGGACACTTGACTTCCTTCATCCTCTCCCACAGATCTATAGGAATTCAGGGATATACGATCTCCCTAGGTATCTTCTTTTACACATGCAGTTTTTACGGATTTGTTTTTGATGCACCGATCTTCGCACGATGACGAAAACTTTCTACGAGAAATTTGGGGTGTTTTGTTTTCTGTTCTTCCACTGCGCATGTGATGTCGCTCCCCCCTTGATGGATTTCCCAACATATATGCCCCATCATCAAATGATTTAAATTTATCCTTGATATTAATATCTTACATTGAAAGCACCATGAATTTGTTAGGATCAATACGACACTAAGAGGAGGGGGGGGGGTGAATTAGTATAGTGGTAAAAACAACATTTGCATTTCAAAAAACTTTCAGTTCATACGATGAAAGCCTTATCGATAAAATCATATTAGAAAGATGTTGACTTTGTTAGGATCAAGTTCGACACTAAGAGGAGGGGTGAATTAGTGTAGCGGTAAAAATGATTTTAATTTGAAAAACTTCGGTTCGATTCAAAACACGTTTCGATGATTAAGTATGTATTGGTGAAATCATATTGGAAATGCTCTAACTTTAAAGTGTTTGTAGGTGAATGATGAGAAAGTAGAGCAATGAGCAAGTAAAGTAATTTACAATATAAATAAAATCAGAACAAAAATTATAAATTGATTATAGTGTTTCAGTCATCTGACCTACGTCCACTCCTGATTTCTCCTTCGTCGAGGCCATCGACTTTCTATAGCAGTTTTCTTTTAAATGAGTGAAGACTAACTACCCTTACGACTCTCTTCTCCTTTTCACAGGTTTAGGAGAATAACCTTTACAAGCACTCACTCTTCTTTAAACAAAATTCTAAACTTAGAACTAGAGGAGGGGATCTTTCAAATGATTTCTATAGCATTTTCACACTTTTAAATTCTCTGTGCCTTGTATATTCTAACCAAAGATGAGATGGGTATTTATAGGCTCCAAATGGATTCAAACTTGGAGCCAAAACTAGTCTCATCCCAAGTCTTTCGGGTATTAGCGGTACCACCGCCCAGGCTTTTTGATATTAGGTGGTAACATCGCCTAATCTAGCGGTACCACTGCCTAACACTAGGTAGTACCATCACCCAATCTGGCAGTATCACTACCTAACACAATCTCAGAGATTGTCTTGAAGACTGAGCCACCGACGGTTCCACTGCTTGTTCTGGCAGTGCCACCGCTTGACCCACTTTTTGGGTCACTATTTGGGCCTTTCACTTAGCCCAACACAGCCCAAACTTGGGCCCAATTAGCCCCTAATTGAGTTGGCTCAATTCCAACTCAATTAGACTTAAAACCTACTTCGATCTAGATAATTATTACACAGTATGAATCAATTTGTTCGGCATGTCATTGGTCCATCGACGCTTCGTCCGATTCTTCGGCACTTCGTCCTCTCTTGTGGCATATTATCGAATTGCCTAGTTGTCTACTACAACTATAATCTCCTTGGTGCAATTTCGCTTTTCTTGGCCTAATGCTCGAACTCATCATCCGAAGCCTTCTATCGATACGTCGACCGATCCTTCGGCTCGACGTCCAATCTTCTGACATGTTCTCCTTCGACCTAATATTTGATTTTTCTTATTTCAATTGTCTATTCTTGATCGAAGGTAGTCCTGTGTCACTCAAAATGCAGTTAGTTCATAAATATTATCAATTGGTTTCATCATCAAAATTTGAGATTCAACAATCTCCCTCTTTTTTATGATGACAACCAATTGATGGCGGAGTTAACCTTAACTCTCTCTATCAATATTGTCATATTGATAAAACTTTTGAATTCAAAAATTCATAATAATTGCATGCATAATCATAATTTTAGTACATCAAAGTTCATGCATGATTATCATTATACTTCTCCCCCTTTGTCATCAACAAAAAGGAGAAGTTCATCTAGCTACTTTTAAGGATATACAAGTTTTACAACATACAAACTTGTTAGGATCTAAGCGACACTAAGAAGGGGGTGGGAGGGGGTGTTGGGATCTAGAACGGCACTAAGAGAGGGGGTGAATTAGTGCAGCAGTTAATAACAAAAATTTTATATGATTTAAATAAGTTTGTATGTTGAAAACTTCATAGGATAAAATCACGTTTTGATGAAAACCAATTTCGATTAAAGTGTATCAGAAATGAATTTAACTTGCAAGCATTTAGAGATGAAGAAATGGACCAGCAAGTGAAGATGGTTTGCTGAAATGTAAATTGTGAGAAAGTAAATGTAAACTAAGTTTATAGTGGTTCGATCATACGATCTACATCCACTCCCGATTCCTCTTCACTTGAGGCCACCGACTTTCCATTAGTTGTCTTCTTTCCAATGGGCGAAGATGAACTCCCTTACAGCACTCTCTCCTTTTGACGAGCTTAGGAGGTAACCCTTACAAGCACTTCACTCCTCTCTTTCGGTGGAATACAAATGAGAATTAGTGGAGGTATTTCTAAAGTGATTTGAACAATGTTTTCTCACTTTAAAAGTATGTGTACTTGTTTCTTTAACCCAGGGATGGGAGGGGTTTCTATAGGTTCCAATCTGATTCAAACTTGGAGCCAAAAATCTTCCCATCCTGGGTTTACTAGGTATTAGTGGTACTACCACTAGTTTGACCCTAATACTCAGTGGTACCACCACCAGGTTTGGCAGTACTATCACCTGACACACTGCCACGGTCAGTGTAATGAGCGGTACCATCGCCCAAACTTAGTCTTGAAGACTAAGCCTACTGGTGGTGCCACCGCCAACCCTGGCAGTGCTACCACTTGACGTGGCACTTGGGCACTATTTAGACCTTCCATCAGCCCAACACAACCCCAATGCAGGCCTAATTAGCCCCTACTAGGGTTATAGGATTTACACTTAATCATAACCCTAATTATGTGCTAACAATGAAATTAAAGATATTTCCTAAGCTAATACAAAGTCCGACACATCTTCCTCCGGCGAGCTTCCAGCGAACTTCTGGCAGTCTTCCGACGAACCCTCGAACACCATTCTACAGACTCCCAGCAAGCTTCTGGACTTCTCGATTGATCTTGTCGAGTTTCGATGAGCTCCTTTGGCAAACTTCGAGTTTTCTTAACAAGCTCCATGAACTTTCGATGAACCTTCCGACGAACTTCCGAAAACCCTTTAGCAAGCTCCCTACTCATTCTCGGCTAGTTCCGACAGCACTCCCGACGAATCTTCAGACTTCCATCGAACTCTCAAACTCCCAATGATTCCATCATACTTGACTTCAGCACTTTGTTTCACTTTATGCCTTCATCTTTATCGTAGTTAATCCTGCATACTAAGTAAATCTTAACTCTACTTCGATCTAATCAGTTACATGAATCAACCTCCTATTGCCTGGCACGTTATTGGTCGACGCTTCGTCTAGTTCTTCGGTGCATCATCCTCTCTTGTTGCCTATTGCCCAATCAGTGGTTGACCTCCGCAACCCCAATATCCTTAGCGCAACACCACTCTTCTTGGCCCGATGTCCGATGTTCGAAGCCTTCTACCAATTTTTGACCGAACCTCTAGCTCGATGTCCAATATCCTGACGTGATTTTCTCCGGCTTAACGTTGATTTATCCTGTGTCAACTATCAAATCCTAATCGAGTAGACCTGCATCACTTAAAATACAGTTAGATAATAAAATACTATCAATTAGTTTCATCATCAAAATCCGAGATTTAACAATCTTCCCCTTTTTTATAATAACAACTAATTGATGATGGAGTTAACCTTAACTGGAGTTAACCTTAACTCTCAAAATTTAACCAAACTCCTATCAATATGTCATATTGATAGAAACCTTGGATTATTCCAAATCCAAGTAAAATTCATCACATGTTATAAAAACATCATGCAAATATATATAAAACATTCAATCAACATTACATTGCATGAACTCATCAATCTAATTCTCCCCCTTTGTCATCAAGAAAAAGGAGAAGTTGCATCATAGCTAATTTAAAAGATATGTAAGTTTTCCAATATACTAGCTATCAATCTAGATATTCAATTCACATCATACAACATTTAAGCATAGCAAGTGTAGGATTGCAAATTTTCTAAGTTTGCATTTTTTGCTTCTTTTGAGATAGCAATTTTTCTCCTCTTGAGATTGCAAGTTTGCAATTGTTGATAGTGTTCATGATAGCAAGTTTTTTCATTTAAGTGTACAAGCTAGCAATTCTTGCTCCCCCTTTATCATTGTCAAAAGAAGTGGAGGATTACGAATAGTCTTTTACATCAATGCTTTGATCATGACAAAATAATAAATATGTATCATGAATTTTTATTATATCAAATCATGAATCCAAGGGAGTCATAAATAAATCATGATATGAGGAAAATTGATGATAAGCAAGCAAGCAATAATGATAAGCAAGCTAGCATACTTTGCGATATGCAAGCTAGCTCCCTTTCATTTTTTTTTCTTTTGCAACTAAGTTTTGCCTTTGTAAGCTATCAACTTTTTGTTTGCAATGAGCTAGTAATTTTTGTAAAATTTACAATATTTTAAACATGCAAGCTCATGAGTTTAAAAATAATAATAATACTTTACAATTCCTTTCTTCTCATTTTGAGAAGTGTAAGTTTTACCTTTTTGCAAGTTCTAGCTAGCTATATTTACCACTTTCTCTTATGATACACAAGCTAGTAAGCTAACTCCCCCTTTGTCATTGTCGAAAAGAAGGGAGGAGTCAATGACTAATAATTTCAATCATTATACAAGCCATATAAAGAAATCATGTCATGATATCAAGAAAAATCAAGAATGACTTGATTCATTTGACAAATCTTTTTAATAAAGCAAAAGAATTATACAACCAAGGATCATGATAAAAGAAATATCAATATCAAAGATCAAGTCATGATTCATTTGGTAGTAAAAGGAACAACTTGATTTATGCATGATAGATCTAAATTCATCATGAATCATAAAACTAGTTTCAAGTATCACTTATCGATATATCAAGACTTGGATTGTTTTCCTCTTTAGTAAATAAAAAAAAGCAATCATAGAGGAAAGCATTTCAATTTTCATAAAAAAAATCTCAAGTTAAGAATTCAAGAGAGAGTTCATGATTCGCTTGAAATAAAAATCCTCATTCAAACTAATTTGACAACTTGAAACCCATAATCAAATAAAAATCATTTTTGAGATTCAAAACGCTAACAATTTGCATTAATCATGACAAGTGATATATCAAAAGTCTATATCAATATTTCAATTATCTAGTCATGAAGCATACAAAGAAGTATTGAAACATCGGAGAAAAATCGATTTAAGCATGCAATGTTTCAATCAAATTCAAGTCATGGATACCAATGCTAGCATATTTTCTTTACATGTATTTTTAAGCCACAATAGAAAGAATAAATCAATGATTCAATCATATCATGTCACGAAAGATATCAATATGAAAGATCAACAAGGATCAAAAGATATCATTTATGGTTCATAAATATTCCTTTTAGGAGGTATCAAGATCATAATTCAATGATTCATAATAAAGTAAATTAATTTTAAATCACCTCATAAGCATGCAAGCCAAAGTGATCATGTCATTTCTAATTCATCAAGGCTCAAGAAAAATCAAGACGAATATGATTCATTTAAATGGATTCTTTAACACATCATCAAAATCTCATTCATAATTCAAGTGATTCACATGATATCATGAATTTATCACTTGTCTTTTATTGAAAAATCATAAACTTTAGAGAAAGAGAGATGTTCAAGAACCATGCATTTCTCTTTTAGTGATTTCAATTCATGCATTGATTTTATATAAATATGTCTTTGTCTTTTTATGTCAAATCAAAATAAGCATGAAGATTCAAGACTTAAAGGCAAAATCCGTCATCAAGATTTTTTTAAAAAAACCATGTCATATAAAAAATTTATCATAAAAATGATTAAGATGAAAAACACATTAATTCAAAACATAAGAATCACTCATTTTTATGTGTTTCACTTTAAGTTGGTTGTTTTCATATGAGTATGCTCATATTTTTCATATAGATCCAAACAACAACTTTCAAGAGAAATTATTAACACCGAAAACATGATACACACATTTATTTTCAAAACATTGATTATGATTATTTTCATGAGATTCACAAGATTCATGAAATAAATTCATTAATCTCAATAGGATAGAAAATGCATTTTAATTTCATACAATTGATTTCATGTGAGCATGTTCAAGTCTTTTGTGAAAACATGTATCAATATTTAAAAGTGAGACATAAGTTTCATCATAAAGCTATCAAGACCAAACACATCAAAAATAAAACATCATGATATCATATTTTCAATTTTTTATGTGTTTTATTTTATGTGGTTGATCTCATATAAGCATGTTCAAATTTTTATATAAAAGCTACATATCATGATGAAAACGAAATCATCAATATGCTTGCTTCTATCTTTTAATCCTATTTGGTGTGCAAGCATTATCATGAAATATGTGACTATCATGATAATTAATTTTGTGTAAAAGATCATGCATCTTGTTTAAAATCAAAAACAATATAAAATCATCAAGATTCATGAATTTATTATGATCATAAGCTTTCCATTTTATGTGTTTTATTTGTTTCACATAAGTATATTCAAGTTTTCATACGAAAGCCATCATCGTATAAATCCGAAACAAATTTCGTCAAAGCCAAAAACACATTAATCCAAAATAAAAGATTTTAAATCATATGTATGATACAAACATCTATCATCAAAAGACTTTCAAGAAATTCATACATAGATATGTATCATATTTAAAATCAAAAATTGATATGGAAAGCATATGCATGGAATTGTATTATCACACATCATGTCATTATCATCCATAATGCTGCATACATCATTCATAATTTTGAATCATAACATGCACGAAACAATATAATTTTCATGAACAAATTTTTTAATTTTTTTAAAAGCACCAAAAAAACATAATAAAAATTTTAAAATAATTTTTATTTCCTACTATCTAAATTAACCACTCATGGAAAAAATCATGTAATTTCAAAATAGATTAAGGGAACTTTGTTTGAGTTACTTACCTCGAAGTCGAAACCCATCAAAGCCCAATTTATCGTTTCATCACTTGGTTCATTCTTGGGTGTCTTCCATTTCTTTGGTCTCATCCTTCATTCAAGTTCATTTTTAGTTTTATATTTTTGTTTAATGAACTTATTAAAATTTATTGTTATGTGTTCAATATCCTATTCACCATCACTTGAGTTATCACTCAAGGTCTTCATTTGTCCAAAATTTTAAATCTTTTCTGTTCTTTTGAAGGTGGTTCATGTGTTCATCATGTTCATTATGTTTCAAGAATATTATCTCATAGGTCATTAAAGACCCAATGAGTTCTTCAAAAGGTAAGTCATTTAAATTTTTAGCTTCTTGTACGGCGGTTACTTTTGGATCCTACCTTTTTGGAAAGGATCTTAAAATCTTACTTATGAGATCAAAATTTGAAAAAGATTTACCAAGAGCTTTTAGACTATTGATGACATCCGAGAAATAGGAGAACATGTCATCGATAGTCTGTTAGAACCCTCCGCGAATTCTAAGCTTGGGGTTGATCTCTATAGGGGATCGGCCTCCTTGGAACTCTATAGGGGTTCCTTCCTCCAAGTTGCTGCTCAAAGGCTGCTAAAAGATTGATTTATTCATTAATTAAAAAAGGATGAATACATGGCTATTTATAGGGCTTCTAAGCCCCAACTCCTAATAGGACTCTTACTCAAGACTCCTACTTCTAACCAACTTCTAATTAGGACTCCTTCTCTAGTATGATTCCTAATTCTAATAGGACTTTTTCCCTAATAGGACTTCTACTTCTAATAGGACTCTTTTCCTAATAGGACTCCTACTTCTAAGAGGACTCTTTTCCTAATAGGACTCCTACTTCTAATAGGACTCTTTTCCTAATAGAACTCCTACTTCTAATAGGACTCTTTCTCTAATAGGACTCCTTTTCTAAGAAGCAACCTAACCTTAACCTAGCCGGCCTCTTCACCTCTTTAATAGGGGTCGGCTAGATAGGATTTACATGAATGCCCTTATCAATGAAACTAAATTAGGACTCTCATAGCTAGAGTCCTAACAGACCCGCCCACTTCAAATCAGCCTTGTCCTCGAGGCTGACGTTCCATGAATTCTGGGAATTTGATCTTCAAGTCGTTATAGTTCTCCCAAGTGGCATCTTCTGCTGGTAGGTTTGCCCACTGTATTAACACTTCAGTAGTAGGTCGTCGTCGTCGAGTCACGATCTGTCGATCAACAATGGTACTTGGTTGGGTCTGGAGCTCTCCTTGGGTAGTTATATTTGGTAGATGGCTTTGGGTTGTCTCGTGTTGTCCCAACTTGAGCTTCAAACATGATACATGGAAGACTGGATAGATTCGGAAGCTGGTAGGTAAGTCCAATCTGTATGTTATTGCTCCGATGCGCTCCAAGAAATAATTTAGGCTTTTATGGTCGGTCTTAATGTGAAAGTGTCGCCCAATTAAGTACGGTCTCCATTTGGACACCGCATGCACAATCGCGAGCATCTCCTTGTCGTAAATAGTCATCTTGAGATGGGAAGGAGATAACGCCTTACTAGTATAAGCGAGGAGTCAGCCATCTTGCATTAGTACAGCACCAATTTCTGCTTCGGAGGTATCAGCTTCAATAATAGAAGTCTTGTCGAAGTCGGGTAATGCTAGTACTAGCGTTGTTATCATTGCGACTTTAAGTTCATCGAAGGCGGTGGTGGCTTTGTCCGACCACTGGAAAGTATCTTTTTTCAGCAAGGAAGTAAGGGGTGCACTGATCTTTCCATAGTCTTTCATGAACTTACGGTAGTAACCTGTTAAACCGAGAAAGCCAGACAGTGATTTTATGTTCCTCGGGGTTGGCCAGTTCTACATTGCTTCAATTTTGGAGGGGTCCACTACCACCCCTTCCTTTGATATGATATGCCCAAGATATTCCACCTTTTGTTGAAGAAAGCTACACTTCATTTTTTTGACAAAAAGGACATGTTCTCACAAAATTGTCAAAACAAGTTGTAAGTGCTGAATATGACTTTCAAGAGAAGGGCTGTAAATAAGGATATCGTCAAAGAAAACTAGCACAAACTTTCGAAGATAACTCCAGAAAATATCATTCATAAGGCTTTGGATGGTGGAGGGAGCATTGGTGAGACCAAAGGGTATTACCAGAAATTCATAGTGACCGTTGTGCGTTCGAAAGGCAGTTTTCGGTATGTCTTCTTCGTACACTCATATTTGATGATACCCGGATCGAAGGTCCAACTTTGTGAAGACTCGTGCTCCCTTTAATTCATCAAGCAATTCATCTACTACTGGAATAGGATACTTGTCCTTGACGGTTATGTCGTTGAGAGCTCGGTAATCAACGCACATTCGCCATGTTCCATCTTTCTTTCGTACGAGGAGCACTAGTGAAGAGTAGGGGCTGCAACTTGGCCGAATAACTCTTGTTTCAAGCATTTCTTTTATAATCCTTTCTATTTCATCTTTTTAGAGATGTGGATACTGATATGGTCGAGTATTTGCTGGAGGTTTCCCTAGAAGAATCGGTATACGATGATCGGGTCGGCGGTTAGGAGGTAGGCTGCGTGGTTCGTCAAATATATCTGAAAATTCAGCAAGCAAGGGAAGTAGGTTTGGATCTTCAAATTTGGTTGGCTCTCCCTTAGATTGCTGCTCAAGTTATACCAAAAAGCTGCTGCATGCTTTGTGTAAAACTTTCTCCATTCGTTGTGTGCAAATTGTCGTTACGTCGCCCCCACGTTTCCCGTACAGTATCACCTGTTTCCCCTTGCTGTAAAATTTCATAATTAATTTCAAAAAATTCCAGGAAACATCACCTAATATCATCAACCATGTTAGAGCTAGCCCCAGGAAATTACCATAGGGTAATTTGGCAACGCAACAAAGACAATAAACAGAAAAATAAAAGAGGAGACAAGGACACCAGAATTTACGTGGTTCGGTCAATTGACCTACGTCCACAGACAAAAGGAGGAGCAAATCTCTACTAACAAAGAGACAATTACAAATGCCTTAGGAAATTGTTCCTAGGCCAAAAACACCTGAAACGACTAAACAAGAAAAGCCCAAAATATTTAATATGGACTTAATGAAATTAAATCCAAAGCGGCTTTTCTTGTGGTGCCTGTGGTGTATCTGGTGCATCTGTCTTCGAAGCTTAGACTCCTTTTTATAGCATCAATGGGGGATAGCAAAACTGATTTTCCCGATGTGGGACTAAAGGACTTGCCAAACCTAACAAATCTCCACCTTGGCATGTCCCAACAAAACTTGCTCCACCTTTTTCACAAAAGCCCCAACGGGCAATCATCAACAATAAATACCAACCAAGTCCAAGCACTGCTTGAACTTGTGAAGTAGAAGATGCTTCGTAAGCATCATAATCAACCACTTAGCGGAATCATCACAAGAAATTGCATCTGAGTAGGTAGTAGGCTCAGCAACTCCACCTGTTTCTTCTGCAATAGACAGCATATGTAACCATATTTGCATATCTTTGTGGTGATCGAATAACTTCCCGTGGTCTATCCTTGGCTATGGAATATTGCTCTTCCTCTGAATCACCTTTGTCAGTAGACTCGGGAGAATTGAAGCTGACTCTTTTCTGCTTCCCAAAAATGCAATGTTCACAGAAATCCAATGGCCCAGTATTCTGTTTGCAAAGAAGACCCCTTTTTATAGCATCAATAGGGGATAGCAAAACTGATTTTCCCGATGTGGGACTAAAGGACTTGCCAAACCTAACAAATCTCCACCTTGGCATGTCCCAACAAAACTTGCTCCACCTTTTTCACAAAAGCCCCAACGGGCAATCATCAACAATAAATACCAACCAAGTCCAAGCACTGCTTGAACTTGTAAACCGGAAGAGGCTTCGTAAGCATATCAACTGGATTGTCCTTCGTATGAATTTTCTGAACAAGGACCTTTCCCTCAACAATGGTATTATCACAACAAACTGCATTTGAGTAGGTAGTAGGCTCACTAACTCCACCAGTTTCTTCTGCAACAAACAAAGCATATGCAACCAAATTTGCATATCTTTGTGGTGGTCGAATATTTCTCCGTGGTCTATCCTTGGCTATGGAATATTGCTCTTCCTCTGGAATATCTTTATCAGTAGACTCAGGAGAATCGAAGCTGACTCTTTTCTGCTTCCCAAAAATGCAGTGTTCACAGAAATCCAATGGCCCAGTATTCTGTTTGCAAAGAAGACCCCTTTTGCTTAATATGCTCAAACCTTTTTCAGAATTAGACAATGATGATGACGAGATCGGAATCGATCTGTGACAGAGTTCCTGCAAAATATACAAGCTACCAGACCTACAAGCTTTCATAACAATAAGGGCATTTCTAGAAACTTTCATAACTCCACCTTCAGCTGTGTATTTGCACCCAAGAGCCTCTAGGATGCCTAAAGAGATGAGATTCTTTTTCAAATCAGGAACATGTCTAACATTAGTGAGCGTCCTCACAATACCATCATGCATTTTAATTCGGATTGTGCCTTTACCAATAACATCACATGCGGCATTATTGCCCATCAAAACAATTCCACCATTACAAGATTCATATGTGGAAAACAAATCCCTATTGGGACACATGTGATAAGAACAACCCGAATCTAAAATCCATTCATTTTTAGACCTTGTCCTGTCATCAGTAGCAAAGAAAATATTTTCAAAATTCTCATCAGCTACAACACTAGCTTCAGCGGACTCAGTAGTTTTCTCGATAATTTTTTCCTTTTGCTTTAATTTATTTTTCAATTTAAAGCAATCAGCCTTAATATGCCCCATTTTATGACAATATCTGCACTCCAAATTTTTATATCTGGATTTAGATCTAGATTTAGATCTACTACTGTCAAATTCTCTTTTATCAGTTCTACCCCTAACAACCAGACCCTCGGCCTGATTTCCTCTATTCTCCCCAGTGATATCCCTATTAATCTGCTCCTTAGATTTTAATGCAGATTTAATTTCCTGATATGAAATTGTTTCTTTTCCATAAATCGTTATATCACGGAAATACTTAAAAGATTGGGGGAGAGAACACAAAAGTAATAGGGCCTTATCCTCATCATCAATCTTTGCATCTATATTCTCCAAATCCATAACTAAGGAATCAAATCTATCAAGATGTGAGATTATAGATGTACCTTCAGTCATCCGAAGCATATACAAGCTCTGCTTTAAGTAGAGATGGTTCTCCACTGTCCTCTTCATATACAAGGCTTTAAGCTTGTCCCACATGCTCTTAGCCGTAGTCTCCGTAGCTACCTCCCGTAAAACCTCGTCAGAAAGATTTAGAATAATGCTAGATCGAGCCTTCTTATCCATACCTGCAAAAT
Source organism: Musa beccarii (assembly GCA_024322285.1). Lineage (NCBI taxonomy): Eukaryota > Viridiplantae > Streptophyta > Magnoliopsida > Zingiberales > Musaceae > Musa > Musa beccarii. The sequence continues at coordinate 13,194,708 of CM044394.1, forward strand.
CTTCCTCTGACATGCCATCTGGAATTTTCCTAGCTCCCTGTAATGCCAAATCAACTCCGTCTTGAACCAGAATGGCCTCCATCTTGAGTTGCCACATGCCGAAGTTGACATTTGACATTTCTGTCGAATTTCTCAATAACAATCTTTGTTATTGTCATTATTGCTAAAAGATCCCAAAACCAGGCTTTGATACCAGTTTGTTAGAGCTGGCCCCAGGAAATTACCACAGGGTAATTTGGCAACCCAAAAAGACAATAAACAGAAAAATAAAAGAGGAGACAAGGACACCAGAATTTACGTGGTTCGGTCAATTGACCTACGTCCACGGACAAAAGGAGGAGCAAATCTCTACTAACAATGAGACAATTACAAATGCCTTAGGAAATTGTTCCTAGGCCAAAAAACACCTGAAACGACTAAACAAGAAAAGCCCAAAAGTTTAATATGGACTTAATGAAATTAAATCCAAAGCGGCTTTTCTTGTGGTGCCTGTGGTGTATCTGGTGCATCTGTCTTCGAAGCTTAGACCCCTTTTTATAGCATCAATAGGGGATAGCAAAACTGATTTTCCCGATGTGGGACTAAAGGACTTGCCAAACCTAACAAACCATTCGATGCCAAGCACGGCCTCATAATCATCGAGAGAGAGGAGGAAAAAATCTGCAATTATCTCTTGGTCCTGCAGCAATAGTTTCACACGTGGGAACTTACGATCACACTTCAAAATTCGTCTATCTGCGACTTTAACATCGAACCTGCTGCAATTCTCAATAGGTAAGGCCATCCAAATAGCAACCTTGTTGTTCATAAAATTATTAGTGCTCCCGGTGTCAATAAGAACAGTGATCGGTTGTTGCTTCAAAAATCCTCCCACTTTCATTGTTTGCGGGTTCGCGTAACCGGCAAGGGCATGCATCATAATATCAATTGTCTACTGTTCTTCATCTGTGATCTCTTCCTCATGCTCCTGGACCTCCTCCTCCATGTCTTCAAGAGGTTCAATCAATAGGAGGCGGCCCCTTTTGCAACGATGATCGCGGTTCCATGGCTCGTCGCAATGCCAACAAAGACCTTTTGCTGATCGATCACGTAGTTCTTCTCTTGTCAATTTTTTGGGCAGCGAAGGATGGCTGGGAGCAAAAGGGGGTTTATATGTTGAGGTTCTAGGAGTGGTTCTCATCCTCCAAGCATCTTGTTTGAGTCGTTCTTCTTATATTCGGGCAAAAGAAATCGCAGCCATCATGGTACGGGGCTATCACGCCTTAACTTCCCCTTTTATCTCTGGCTTGAGTCCTTTGATAAATGTTTCTAACAATTGATGGTCAGTCCAATCACGAGCAAGGTAGGATAGCTTCTCAAACCTGGTTTGGTACTCTTGAATCATAGAGGTTTGTCGAATCTTTGCGAGTTGGCCGTCGATATTTTCATACTCCGTTGGTCCGAAACGGTTCAGCAGTGCATTCTTAAATTGATTTCATGTCAGAGCCCCATGATTATATTCCAGCCAATTGTACCATTGAATAGCATCTCCTTCAAGGTGGATGACAGCAATCTCCACTATAGCATTATCCGACATTCGGTAGTAGCGAAAGTAACGTTCTGCGCGTGAAATCCACCCCGCTGGGTCTCCTTCTTCCCATCGTGGGAAGTCCACCCTCATGCGTGGCTGAAGCATGTCTGAGGGCTGTCCCTCCTTCTCTGGGGTCCTTTCTAAATCCTCTCCTTGCTGTAGTTTGGTTGGACTCGATGGTTGTCCAATTCTGAATTCTGCAAACAAAGCGCACAATTTGTCTTCCAAGCGCGATTCAAGCCGTGATTCAATCCAAGATTCCCATGCTTCAAATCTAGCATCAATTGGATCTTGAGAAGCCATAGCATATGTCTATAGATTAGAGAGGCCCTTGTCTTTTTTCTGTTGATGGGTTAATGGCATGGGGTGGTGGAAGGTCCGCACAATAGATCGATGATTGAAGGGTTCAGCTATAATGGTTTACTATTTTGGGGTGTGGTTTTTGATGCTGTTAGGGTTATGAAACTAGGTTATGATGGCTGCGTCTTGAGGCTAGAGGGATGCCCTAAAGATGTCTTGGCTTGTGGCAGCAAGGTGGCTAGGGTTTGGTAGGTTACGGAGAAGAAAAAAGGACAAAGGTGCAATACCAGATTTTTCGCTGAAAAATTCCAACAGTAAAGATGTAATTTTTTCTAGAAATTTTCAAAAGAGATTCAAGTAAAACTTAAAGAGATCTACAGATAAGGAAGAGGTAATATTGTAAAAAAATTTATAGGAAGAAACGACAGCAAGAGGTTTGGCAAAATTGAGAATCACTGAGAGGTATTATAGCAGATTTTTACGTCTAAAGTGCAGCAGTTTAGATGTAAAAGATAAGTGGTTTATATTGAGAATTTTTTGACAAAACCAGAGGGAAAACTACTGTTAGGAAGTGTCAAAGCCGTCATAAAAATTTCATAGAGATTTAGATAGAAAAAATATAGTAGCAAGATCAAAAAGGCAGTGCTATGCGGCTGAAATTCTACAGTGTGACTTTCGTTGTAGAGATGAAAACTTTACGACGAAAAGTTTATGCAGCAATATAGGAACAAATTTTTTGGATTTTTTGAATAAGGATAACTAAATTGCAACAGCAGTAAGGTAGATAACTAGAACCTGTTGTAATTCACGGGAAGATCAAAGGATGATCTACGGTGGTGGAGATGACAGTGGAATTCAGCGATGATCTTCTAAGAAATTGTGGGAATTGCTTTGCGCGGTTGTGGAGGGCTGGTGGATGGCTGTGGAAGGGCAGCGAGACACCAAGAACACTGCTCTGATACCAAGTGTAACCCTCTGTGGATTCTAAGCTTGGGGTTGATCTCTATAGGGGATCGGCCTCCTTGGAACTCTATAGGGGTTCCTTCCTCCAAATTGCTGCTCAAAGGCTACTAAAAGATTGATTTATTCATTGATTAAAAGAGGATGAATACATGGCTATTTATAGGGCTTCTAAGCCCCAACTCCTAATAGGACTCTTACTCAAGACTCCTACTTTTAACCAACTTCTAATTAGGACTCCTTCTCTAGTAGGATTCCTAATTCTAATAGGACTTTTTCACTAATAGGACTTCTACTTCTAATAGGATTCTTTTCCTAAGAGGACTCCTACTTCTAATAGGACTCTTTTCCTAATAGGACTCCTACTTCTAATAGGACTCTTTTCCTAATAGAACTCCTACTTCTAATAGGACTCTTTCTCTAATAGGACTCCTTTTCTAAGAAGCAACCTAACCCTAACCTAGCCGGCCTCTTCACCTCTTTAATAGGGGTCGGCTAGATAGGATTTACATAAATTCCCTTATCAGTGAAACTAAATTAGGACTCTCATAGCTAGAGTTCTAACATAGTCTCACTTGGTGTCATTCGAAAAACCTTAAAATCATGCAATAAGAGGTTTACTTTTGGGTCTTTGACTCTACTAGTTCCCTTGTGCGTGATTTCAAGTGTATGCCAAATATCAAAAGCCATTTCATAAGTTAAAATCTAATTAAATTCAATTTTATTCAAAGCACAAAATGAGGCATTCATAGCTTTTGCATTTAAAGAAAAAGATCTTTTCTCTAAATCCGGCCATTCGTTCATCGGTTTAGAGGGAAGTTGAATGTCATTTTCAATGATATTCCATAAGTTTAAATCCAAAGAAATCAAGAAAACTCTCATTCGAGTTTTCCAATAAGTGTAATCCGACCTGTTAAAGAACGGAGGACGAACGATCGAACAACCCTCTTGAGAGCCATGAAGAGCCATTTCTCATAGGTGTAAATTGAAAGAGAAACAACGTGGCTCTGATGCCAATTATTGGGATCTAGAGTGGCACTAAGAGGGGGGGTGAATTAATGCAGCGGTTAATAACAAAAAATTTCTGCGATTTAAATAAGTTCATACATTGAAAACTTCATAGGATAAAATCATGTTTCGATGAAAACCAATTTCAATTAAAGTGTATCGAAAATGAATTTAACTTATAAGAATTTAGAGGTGAAGAAATGGAGCATCAAGTGAAGATGGTTTGCTAAAATATAAATTACGAGAGAGTAAATACAATCCGAGTTTAAAGTGGTTCGGTCATATGACCTACATCCACTCTCGATTCCTCTTCACTTGAGGCCATCGGCTTTCCACTAGTTGCCTTCCTTCCAACGGGTGAAGATGAACTCCCTTACAGTGCTCTCTCCTTTTGACGGGCTTAAGAGGTAATCCTTACAAGCACTTCACTCCTTTTTTTTTGATGGAATACAAATGATTTGAACAATATTTTCTCACTTTTAAAGTATGTGTGCTTGTTTCTTCAACCCAGGGATGGGAGGGGGTTTTTATAGGCTCTAATCTAATTCAAACTTGGAGCCAAAAACCTTCCTATCCTGGGTTTACTGGGTATTGGCAGTACCATTCGCCAATTTGATCTTGATACTAGGCGGTACCCCCGCCAGGTTTGGCGGTACTAATGCATGACACACTGCCATGGTTAGTGTATTGGGCAGTACCACTGCCCAGACTCAGTCTTGAAGATTGAGCCTTCTAGCGGTGTCACCGCCAACCTTGACGGTGCCACCGCTTGACATGACACTTGGGTACTATTTGGGCCTTCCATCATCCCAACACAATCCCAATGCAGGCCTAGTTGGCCCATACTAGGGTTATAGGATTAACACTCAGTCCTAATCCTAATTATATGCTAACTACAAAATTAAAGATATTTTCTAAGCTAATAAAAAGTCTAGAAAGTCAAGACTTCCTTCGGTGAGCTTTTGGTGAACTTCTGATGGCCTTTTGACGAACCCTTAGGCACCATTCTACAGACTCCCATTAGGCTCCTGGACCTCAAGATGATATTGAAGAGTTCCGACGAGCTTCTTTAAATACAGCAAGTTAAAACTCACACATCAAGAGAAGTACACAACAATTTATAGTGGTTTGGTCAAATGACCTACGTCCACTTTCGAAACCTCCTCTGATGAGGTTTCCAACTTTCACTATCAATTCTTCTTCAAGGGGAAGGACCAAGCACCTCTCTTACAAACTTTTACAAGTGGTTCACACTCTTACAAAACTTTAACAAAATAAAACTTGGGAGGTGAACACTCAATTTATTGAATGTAATTTTACTATAGCTTTAACTCAATATTTATCACTTCTCAATGTGTTTAGTTAGTTGAGAAGTAAGGGGTATTTATAGACTCAATTGGCTTCAGGTTTGGAGCCAAAAAGAGTCACATCCCGAATTTTCTGGTATTGGCGGTACCACGGCCTAGCACTAGTAGTACCATCACTAGTTGACCCTGCTCTGTTAGTGTACTGGATGGTATCACCACCTATTCTGGTGGTACTACCACCTGACAAGGTTCTTGGACTCTGTGGAAGGGCAATCGGTATCGCTTGACAGGTAATAACTGTCAGTGGTACCACCGCCGACCTAGAGTAGTACCACCACCTAGACCACCTGGGAACTAGTTCCCGGGATAGTGCCACCACCCCAGTCTGGCAGTGCCACCGCCAGACATGGTCCAACATTACTAAATGGGCCCTGAATCTGACTCAATTTAGTCTAATTAAGCCCTAGTTAGCCCCTTCTAGGGTTAATTAAGATTATCACCTGATCCTAACTCTAATTATATACTAACTACGAAATTAAAAATATATTCTAAGCAAATTCTAATCTGGTAACATCAAGTCTTCTTCTAGTGAGCTTCCGGCGGGAAGCGAACTTCCAGCGAACTTCCGACACACCCTCAAATATCTTCCGGGGGAGTCCCAACAGCCTCTTGGACTTTATGGCGAGTTCAACGAATCTTTTGTCAAGCTTCCAAACTTTCTCAATGAGCTCCGCAAAACTCCAACGATTTTTTTGATGAACTTTTGAAACCTTCGGCAAGTCCCTGATTCATTCTCGACTAGTTTCGGTAGTACTTCTAATGATACTTCGGACTTTCGATGGACTCTCGGACTCCCAACATACTTGACTCTAGCAATTTACTTTATATCTTCATTTGCTATCATAGTTAATACTGCACACTTATCTCAATAATATGGATTAGATCAAATAACTTATCAATTGACTTCATCATCAAAATCTAAGATTCAACAGAACTAGTAATTTATCACTTTACAACATGCAAGCATAGCAAATTTTAAAGATATGCAATTTTACACTTTTGCTTCTTAAGATAGGCACGATAACACTTTGCTTTTCTTGAGATTGCAAGTTATTTCTTCTCTTTTGAGAAGTGTACGCTAGCAAGTTGTCTTTGCAAGCTAACAAATTTTTGAGCTTCCTTAAAATATCCAAGCTAGCAAACTTTTGCTTTATTTTGTGAAGTGTAAGATAACAAGTCTTTCTCCCCCTTTGTCATTGTCAAAAGGAAGGGAATAATATAATGATATAGCTTCTTCTTTTTACAACAACTTTTCACATCAATTAAAAATTTGCATAAATCAATATTTCAATCATCACATGATGCATATAAGCCAAAGAAATCATGTCATGAAGGATATGATATAAAAAAAGCTTTAGTATTAGGTATCAAGATCATAATTCATAAATATTTCTTTTTTTTGCAAAATTAAACATAGGAACTAAAATAACAATGATACAAATCATGATTCATTTTATAATAAATAGCAAAAAGGATAACTTGATTCATACATAAGAAATCTCAATTCATTATGATTCATAAAAAAAATTAAGTTGTGATTTCGAGAGATCAAAAGAAAATTCATGAATCATACGGTTAATTCTCTTTTGATAAAATAGAAGAATCATGGTAAACAATCTAGATTCATAAAGGATTTCATGTTATAAGTCTCGAAAGAATCAAGATCATGATTTTGATAAGAACTCATTCAAATTCAAATCATCAAAATTATCAAAATCACTTTCTAGATATTCAAATTATCTAAATAGACTTGGATAAAACTTATCATTAAATTATCAAAATCACTTTCATAGATTCACGAGATTCATAAAATAACATAAATTGATTCATTAATCTCGATAAGATAGAAAATATATTTCCTTTTTATGTGTTTCAATTTATGTGATTTCTTTTTATAAGCATGTCGTTGTCTTTAATGCTAAATAAAAATAAGCATCAACATTCAAGACCGAAAGACAAATTTCATCATAAAAAATCATCAAGACCAAACATAAAGTATCTTCAAACAAAAGATACATTATTTCAATACATTATTTCAAAATGTAAGATTTCAAATCATCATTACTTCAAATCATCAAACTGATACCAAAACTTTTAACGTTTTCATTACTTCATCAAAATTATCAAGCAATGATTTCATAAGGCATCTTCAAAATCATTTTAATTCTAATAATCTTTCTTTTATTATTGTTAGATGTAATAAGACATTTTCCTTCTTAGTGCAAAATGTTAACATGCAATTCTAATTCACAACCCTTTTTTATTTTCAAAAATCACTAGAAAGAAAAGCATGATATATTTTTATAAATTATTTTTTAATTTTTAAATCAAGCAACTCATGAAAAGAATTAAGTGATTTCATAGTAAAGCAAAGGAGTTTTGGTTGAGTCACTTACCTCAATGTCAAAGGCAGTCAAAGCACAATTGTCACCTCGCCTTCAGATGCACTCGATTCGTCTTTGAGTGCTTTCTTCTTCTTTACTTTTGCAGACTTAGCTTTGGAGCGTCTCAGGTTTTTGCATTCATAGCAAGTGATTGTATTCGGATTAAGTTTATTTTTAATTTTTAATTATTATTTTATAAACTTTTTAAATTTTATAGTGATAAGTTCTATGACATCATCACTTGAGCATTCACTCGAGTGGCCTTCAATGGTTCGAAGTGTCAAACCCTTCTTATTCTTTGGAAGGTGATTCTCAAGTTCGTCATATCTCATAAGTGTTATTTCATAAGTCATCAAAGACTTGATGAGTTCTTCCAATGAAAAAATATTTAAGTCTTTTGCCTCTTGAATAGCGGTTACTTTCAGATCCCAACTTTTTGGAATGGATCTTAAAATCTTGTTTATAAGTTTAAAATTAGAAAAATATTTATTAAGACTTTTTAAACTATTGATGACATCCATAAAATTGGTATACATGTCATCAATAATTTCGCTTGGGGCCATTCGAAAAAGTTCAAAATCGTGCATCAAAAGATTTATTTTTTAGTCTTTGACTCTACTAGTGCCTTTGTGTGTGATTTCAAGTGTATACCAAATGTCATAAGCCATTTTGCAAATAAAAATTTGATTGAACTCGTTTTTGCCCAAAGCACAAAACAAGACATTCATAGCCTTTGCATTTAAAAAGAAAGTCTTCTTCTCTAAATCATTCCAATCGTTCATTGGAAAAGACTTTTGAAATCTGTTTTCAATAATATTATATAAATTTAAATCCAAGAAAAGTAAAAAAATTCTTGTTCGAGTTTTCCAATATGTGTAGTTCGTCCTATTGAATATGGGACGACGAACGATAGAAAAACCCTCTTAAAAGTTGAAAAGAGTCATTTTGCTTGGGTGTTAATCCAAACGAGAAATAATGAGACTCTAATACTAATTGTTAGGATCAAGTTCGACACTAAGAGGGGAGGGGTAGGTGAATTAGTGTAGCAATAAAAATGATTCTATTTTGGAAAACTTCGGTTCAATTTAAAACACATTTCAACGATTAAGTCTATAGGTGAAATCATATCGGAAATGCTCTAACTTAAAAGTTTTTGCAAGTGAGTGATAAGGAAGTAGAGCAGTAAGCAAGTAAAGTAATTTACAATATAAATAAAAGTAGAACAAAAATTATAAATCGATTTATAGTGGTTCGATCATCCGACCTACATCTACTCCTGATTCCTCCTTCATCGAGGCCACCGACTTTCACTAGCAGTCTTCTTTCAAACGGGCGAAGACTAACTACCCTTACAACTCTCTTCTCCTTTTCACAAGTTTAAGAGAATAACCATTACAAGTACTCACTCCTTTCTAAATAGAATTCTAAACTTAGAACTAGAAGAGGGGATCTCTCAAATGATTTCCATAGCGTTTTCACACTTTTAAGTTCTCTGTGCCTTATATATTCTAACCAGGGATGAGAGGGATATTTATTAGTTCCAAATGAATTAAACTTGGAGCCAAAACTAGTCTCATCTTGGGACTTTCGGGTACTAGTGGTACCACTGCTAGTGCTGATGGGACTTTCGGGTACTGGTGGTACCACTGCTAGTGCTGAGTGGTACCATCGCTTGACACTAGGTAGTACCACCGCCTGACATAGTCTCAAAGACTATGTCTTGAAGACTAAGCCACAGACGGTTCTGCCACCTATTTTAGTGGTGCCACCGCCTTACCCACTTCTTGGGTCACTATTTAGGCCTTGCACTTAGCCCAACATATCCCAAACTTGGGCCTAATTGGCCCTAATTAAGTTGGCTCAATTCTAACTCAATTAGACTTAAAACCTAGTTCGATCTAGATAATTATTATAAAGCATGAATCAATTTATTTGGCATGTCATTGGTCCATCGACGCTTTGTCCGAATCTTCGACGCATCATCCTCTCTTGTGGTCTATTGCCCAATCGGCTAGTTGTCCACCGTAACTCTAATCTCCTTGGTGTAATTCTACTCTTCTTGGCCTAATGCTTGAACTCATGATCTGAAGCCTTCTACCGATATGTCGACCGATCCTTCGACTCAACGTTCAATCTTCTAACATGTTCTCCTCTAGCCCAATGTCTGATTCTTCCTGTTTCAATTGTTTATTCCTGATCGAAGGTAGTCCTACATCACTCAAAACGTAGTTAGATCATAAACATTATCAATTGGTTTCATCATCAAAATTTGAGATTCAATAAAATCCATGATATCCTTCTCTTATTTTTTATGACAATGAAGGAGGAGAGAGATCAGTAGTAGTTTGCAAAGAGAAGTAAAAAATTTTAGCTTGCATATTGCAAAGAAAAGCAAAAATTTGCTAGCTTGCACATTGCAAAGGAAGTAAAAAACTTGTATATTTCTCCTTTTTGTAGATGACAAAGCAGGAGAATGATACCAAAGTTGAATATACTTTTTGATGTTTTGTACTCCTTGATGTTTTGCACTCTTTGATATTTTGAAATTATGATGTACCTTAATGATTTGAAATTATGATGCATATAATTAATACTTTGATTTTATGATGATGTATATGATGGATGCAATAATATACATATGAAGTAAGTAATGATTATTGCTCTGATATCTAATGTTAGGATCAAGAACAATTGGTTCTTGAGAATGGTAGCCAACCTTATGAAGGCAACTGAGTATCAATAGAAGATCATCCACTCTTGCTATCATGAGAGGAATATCTCATGTGTTCTTACTCAAACAAATCTTTGGCTAGTGTCATTCAGATTTAGAGAGAAAGAGTTCTTCAGAAGAATCTGATTAGAGCGAGACTCGAGTGGAAACTGTATGGGCCTGATAGCATCATGCTCGGTATACGATTTTTGAGATATTAGATGGATGAGGGACTATAGATATATGGTAACTGAGGATAGATAGGTCCAAAGGATTGGATTTCTCTATATCGTCTGAGGACTATGGCGTAGTGGCCTAGTACGTCTGCAATCGATAAGTCAAATGAATTATTATAAAGATAATAATTCACTGAGTCAGAAGGAGTTCTGATAGGTATGACTCATGGTCGGATCGATTTTGGGCCCAGGGGGATACACACATATGGTAGGTGTTATGACAAGTAGAGATTTGGATATGGGATATCCACTAGAGCCCCTATATTATTGGATATCCAATAAGCCCCTGAATTATTGAATCCCATGGATGAGATCCAATAAGAGCTAATAAGAGATTATTGGGTAGAGACCCACTAATCTAAGAGGCTTAGGTAATTGAATAAAAATTCAATACCCAATAGGACAAGATCCATTAGGGTTAAGTTGATAGGGGGCCGCTATAAATAGGAGGGAACTAAAGGCCCATAGGCTGGGGTTTTCATGGTTGTCACCTTCTATTCTCCTCCCCCTTGTGGAGGGTCTTCATAGCCCTTGTCGTGTGGATCACCGCAAGAGAAGAGGATGCTTGACCTCATTCATCCTTTCTCACGAGTCTATAGAAATTCAAGGATATACGATCTCTTTAGTGTTAGGATCAAGAGCGACACTAAGAGAGGGGGTGAATTAGTGCAGCAGATAAAAATTGACATTTTAAACTGATTCTAAAAAATATTGTGCATCAAGAAGTTTTATCCAATGAAAATGATTTCGACAAAGAGAATGATTCGAGTGAATATAAAAGAGAGTAGAGAAGGAGAGATTGAAAGATTGCAACTAAGTAAAAATAGAAATGCAATAAATGTAAATACGCACCAAGAGAAGAACGCAGCGATTTTATAGTGGTTCGGTCAATTGACCTACGTCTACTTCCAAAACCTCCTCCGATGAGGTTACTGGCTTCCACTATCAATCCTTCTTGAAGGGGAAGGATCAAACACCTCTTTTACAGAACTTTACAAGTGGCTTACACCCTTTTATAGAATTGTACACTTGGAATTTGGGAGGTGAACACTCTAATTTTTCAAGACTATTTCGCTATAGTTTTGACTCAATTCTTATCACTTCTCAATGTCCTTTGCCAGTTGAGAAGTCAGAGGTATTTATAGGCTCAATTGGCTTCAAAATTGGAGCAAAAAAAGGTCACATCTTGGATTTCTGGGAGTTGGTAGTACCATCGCCAGTCACTAGCATACCATTACCAATTGACCCTGACACTAGGCGATACCACCGCCTAGTCTAGCAGTACTACTACCAGAGCAAAGCCTCGGGCTCTGTTGTGGGGCAGTACCACCGCTTGACAAGCGGTACCATCGCTGACCTGGGTGGTACCACCTCCTAGTGCTTTTCGGAATCTGAACCTTGGGCAGTTCCACTGCCCTAGTTTGGTAGTGCTACCGCCAGATAAGGTTTAGCACTTCTAGATGGGCATAGAATCCAGCTCAATCTAGTTAATTTACGAGCACAGTTAGCCCTTACCAAGGTTATAGGATTAACTCCTAATCCTAACACTAATTATATGCTAACTATGAAATTAAAGATATACACTAAGCAAAAACATAAACCGACACATCAAGTCTTCTTTCAGTGAGCTTCTAGCAAACTTCCGATGGACTTCTGACAAACCCTCAGACATCTTCCGGCAGATTTCTGGCAAGCTCCCGGACTTTACAATGACATTGGCGAGTTCCGACAAGTCTCCTTTGGCAAGCTCCGATCTTTCTCGGTGAGCTTCCGCGAACTTTCAATGAACTTTCAACAACCCTTCAGTAAGCTCCTGATTCATTCTCGGCCAATTCCGACAGCACTTTCGACAATACTTTGGACTTCTGGTGAACTCTCGAACTCCCAACAATTCAAAAGTACTTGACTCCGGCACGTCATTTTGCTTTATGTCTTCATTGCAATCATAGTTAATCCTGCACACTTTTCTCAATAATATAGATTAGATCAAATAATATATCAATTGACTTCATTATTGAAATCTGAGATTCAATAATCTTCCTATTTTTTATGATGACAATCAATTGATGATGGAGTTAACCTTAACTCCCCCTATCTATATGCCATATATGAGAAAAGAAACACTTGAATTCAACCTTTTGAATTCAAGCCCAAACTGATAAGTTGCATACATTCGAACTTATTCACATACTCAACAACTATGATTTTTTATCCCAAATATGATTCTTCATATTTTTCATAATACGAAAATGATGTCAAGACATGACATCCATTTTCAAGTCCAATGTTGAATGATGATAGACAATCATCATCTCAACAAACGATACAAACTTTAATTTTGAAATTTAGTAAGAATCAAATGATATCAAATAAAAAATTTACCATTTCAAGGTATGCTATCAATTGACGATACATCATTCAAAAAATGAAACCATATTATCGTATCAAGGGAAGATGCCAAATTTAAACATGATATGATAACGATCATTTGAGATGCATACAATATATTTCATACATTTGCAATACATTACAATATGTTTCAAGTATTTGCGATGCTTTTGACGATACCAAGCAATTTACGATACAAAGTATGTCATCAATTTGCTTTTATGATACAGGCAAAGCATTTTATAAATTACATTTATCAATACAAATCATGCCATCAAGTCATCAATTTACCATATTTTTCTCCCCCTTTATCATCAACAAAAAGGAAATGGGCCATCGATACCAAATATTACGATAGAATTTTTTGTGAAAGTGGCAAAAGGAATAAATCCATGATTCCATCAAGAAGAATTCATTTAAGAATAACAAAAAGTAATTCATTCATTCTATTGAAAATTCATACCATAGATTCATGAGGTAGAAAAGAGAGATCATCAAAGCAAAAATTCATAAAAATTTCAAGAGTCCATATTTCCACCAAATAAAATTTGTGTGGTAGAAAAGAGATCATTTAAGCACAGATTTTATAGAAACTATGTATTCAAGAAAAATCAAGATGTTAAAAGTCATGAAAAGTTCAAGAGGCAATTTGTTCAAATGATTAAAAATTCAAGCCATAGAAAGAGACCAATGATAATAGCTAACTCCGCATTTCCATGAAACAACCATGAAGTGGAAAACAACCTATTCAAGTCATGAAAAATTCATAAAAAGCTCATGACACAAAATTTACACAAGAGTTAAGTCATTAAATTTGCATTTAGAGAAGTGAATGAAATTCAAATTGATTTTAGGAGAGCATTCATAGAAGCTTCTTCTTTTCATGATACAAAGATATGTATAAAGAGAAGAATTCGGTGATCCATGAAAGCAATTTGGTCAAGATTTTATCAAACTTTTATTTTTCATCAAAATCTCATGAAAATGTGAAAAGTCAATGAACATGAACCATCAAATATATATGATACTAAAAATCATCCATCGATGAAGCAAGAATATTAATCCAATATTAGAGGAAGATAAAAATGAAAGCTCCATCTACGAAATCAAAAAATGACACAAGATAATATGAAATCAAAAATAGATGATATCAAGATAGGTGAGGGATCAAAATAAGGTCATGAAAACTGAAAAGATGATACTGTAAAAAATTCCAAAAGAGGAGTACTCTTGATTTCAAGCATTCAATTCAACATATATAAAACTTCAAATATACTAAAATAGCATAAAGAGTACAAAAGGGAGTTATGAGCTCCATTACGACACATAAAGTCAACATAAAATTTTTTACAACTATTCCTAGGGTGGAATGCCAAAATGTCTATACAAAGTATCGATCTTATGATTCACTTGACGCACTTCATTTAGGATCTCATTTTGTTGTCGTTTGAGTTCATCTTATTGTGACTTGAGTTGATTTAATTGAGTGATAATCAGATCATGTGAAGATAAAGGTATAGGAGCTGGATCTATCGGTGCAGCACCAAAGGGACTAGGGAGAGGAGACTCATTACCCATAAATATAGGTGTTTCAGGTTGTTCTTCTATAGGAGGGGGAGGATCAATCCTTCTAGGCAGTTAGTCTAGATTTTATTCCTAAATGTGCACCTTAATCGCTTAAGTAGGTTTCTGTTTATGGCATTGTATCTATCTACTTTTATTCCTTCTTCGTTGGGTGGTATCCTAATGTTGTATGATTATAATAATCTTGTGATTAACCCTCCATATGGAAGCATTAAGTCCTTAGATGATATGTCAATCATGTTTTGCTGGATTAAGTATCCAAAACAATTTTCTTATCTGACCATTATCCAATACATTGTACCTAACTCTATTTGATTAACTTCATCGTGGTGATATTGTTTTAGAATTGTTAGGGATCGAGTGGCACTAAGAGGGGGGGGGGTGAATTAGTGTAGCGGATAAAACGATAGATTTTTTTGACGATTTAAAATAAGCTTTGAAAACTTCGTACGATGAAAGCAACGTTTCGTTTGAACCCGGAAAGATTGTGTTTTAACTTTAAAGCATGCGTACAAAGATGAAAAGGAAGTGGTGTAAGTAAAGTAAAGGCTTGCAGCAAAGTAAAGAGATAAAACAGAAATTTAAACACTCACACAATCAAGACGCAGCGATGTATAGTGGTTCGGTCAAAGTGACCTACATCCACTTCCGAAGCCTTCTCCGATGAGGCTCCCTTCTTCCACTACCAAATCCTTTGAAGGGGAAGGATCAAATACCCCTCTTACAACCCTTTACAAGTGGTTCACACTCTTACAAGATTTCACAAGAAGAATGAGGTGAACACTTAAGCAAATGAAGAACAAGACTTTCCTAAGACTTATTTTCAAAATCTAACTCTCTAAGGATTGTTCTTTCAGCTGAAAAAGAAGAGGTATTTATAAGCCTCAAAGTGATTCAAATTTGGGCTCCAAACTTGGAGCCAAAATTTTGAACCTTTTGAGTTTTTCGGTGTTATCAGTCCTGGCAGACTAACACACCCAAGCGGTGCTACCACCTCAGCCAAGCGGTGCTACCGCCTGGCTACAATAGCCGGGCGGTGCTACCGCTGGCTACAATAGCCAGGTGCCTGCTGCAGTAGCCGGGCGGTGCTACTACCCCAGCTACAGTAGCCAGGCGGTGCTACTACCCCAGCTACAGTAGCCGGGCGGTGCTACCGCCCCAACCAAGTGGTGCTATCGCCTGGCTACAGTACCCGGGCTATAGTACCCGGGCTACAGCAGCATGCACGTAGCATGTATGCATGCTACTCTGGTTCTGTTTGGGCCAAAAAACTTTGGCCCAAACTAAGGCCCAATGGCCCCTACTTCGGGTTAAAGGATTAACACCTAATCCTAACCCAAATTAATGTGCTAACTACGAAATTAAAGACATTCCTGAGCTATTACAAAGTCTGCAAGTCAAGTCTTCTTCCGGCGAGCTTCCGGCGAACTTCCGGTGGTCTTCCGACGATCCCTCGGAAACTATCCTGCGGACTCCCGGCAAGCTCTCGGACTCCACGATGATTTTGGCGAGTTCCCCCGAGCTTCTTTGGCAAGCTCCGATCTTTCTTGGCAAGCTCCGCGAACTTCCGACGAACCTCCCGGCGAACTTCTGAAAACCCTTCGGCAAGCTCCCTACTCGTTCTCGGCCAGTTCCGGTAGCACTCCCAACGAATCTTCAGACTTCCATTGAACACTCAAACTCCCAATGATCCATCGCACTTGACTTCGACCCTTAGTTTCGCTTTACGTCTTCATCCTTATCGTAGTTACTCCTGCACACAAACAACAAACACTTTACTTCGATCTAGACAATTATTACAACACGAATTGACATTTAGTTGCCCGGCACGTCATTGGTCGGTGCCTCGTCCGATCCTTCGGCACATCGTCCTCTCTTGAGGTCCGTTGCTCAATCGGCGATTGACCTCCGCAATCCTGATATCCTTGACGCAACACGCCCTTCTTGGCCCGATGCCCGACGTACAAAGCCTCCTGCCGATAGTCGACCGAACCTCCGGCTCGACATCCAATATCCTGACATGATCACCTCCTGTTGAATCTCAGATTTTAATGATGAAACTAATTGAGTGTGTTTTGTTATTTAACTGCGTGGAGTTACGCAGGTCTACTATCGATCATGATTAGACAGTTGATGCTGGAGGAATTGACGTTGCGCCGGAGGTGATCATATCAAGATATTGGATGTCGAGCCGTAGATTCGGTCGACTATCGGCAGGAAGCTTCGTACGTCGGGCATTGGGCCAAGAAGTACGGAGTTGCACCATGGATATCGGGGTTGCGGAGGTCAACCGCTGATTGGGCAACAAGCCACTAGAGAGGGCGATGTGCCGAAGGATCGGACGAAGCACCGACCAATGATGTGCCGGGCAACTAAATGTCAATTCGCATTGTAATAACTGTCTAAATCGAAGTAGAGTGTTTGTTTGTTTGTGTGCAGGATTAACTACGATGACGATGAAGACGTAAAGCGAAACAAAGTGCTGGAAGACAAGTGGGATGGATCATTGGGAGTTCGAGAGTTCGATGGAAGTCTGAAGATTAGTTGGGGGTAGTTGCCGGAACCGACCGAGAACGAGTAGGGAGCTTGCCGAAGGGTTTTCGGAAGTTCACCGGAAGGTTCGTCGAAAGTTCACGAGCTTGCCAAGAAAGATCGGAGCTTGCCAAAGAAGCTCGATGGAACTTGCCAAGATTATCATGAAGTTCGGGAGCTTGCCGGGAGTCCGCAGAATGGTTTCTGAGGGTTCGTCGGAAGACCGCTGGAAGTTCGCCAAAAGCTCACCGAAAGAGGTCTTGTCTTATGAACTTTGAAATAGCTTAAAAAATATCTTTAAAATTTATAGTTAGCACATAATCTAGTTTACGATTAGGTGTTAATCCTATAAACCAAATTTGAGCCAATTCGGACTTCGTTTGGACCGGTTTCAGCTGAGTTTTCCGCCGAAACCACTATGCTGAAAAAAAAAAGACCTGGGCGGTGGCACCGCCCAGAGACCGAGACCTGGGTGGTGGAACCGCCCCAGGCAGGCGGTAGCACCGCCCAGCACCTGCTGTGTCGTCGACACTGTGCGGTGTAGCACCTGGCCTCGACAAAGTGTAGCACCGCTTCTCCGACAAAGGGTAGCACCGCCCGACACCGGGAAACTCAAAAAAATTCAAATTTGGAGCCCAAATTTGAATCACTTTGAGGCCTATAAATATCCCTCATATTCTTGGATGAAAGGTGTCTAGAACTGAAAAATAGAAGGGGGAAAACTCTCTTGAAAGTATTCAAAATCTTTCCTCTTAGTTTAAAGTGTGTTCTAGTCCAAGAGAGGGTGAAAGGCTTTGTAAGGGTTATCTCCTAAGCCCGTCAAAAGGAGAGGAGTTGTAAGGGAGTTCATCCTCGCCCATTGGAAGGAGGATAGCTAGTGGACGAAGGGAGCCTTATCGGAGAAGGCTTCAGAAGTGGATGTAGGTCACTTTGACCGAACCACTATACATCGTTGCGTCTTGATTGTGTGAGTGTTTAAATTTCTGTTTTATCTCTTTACTTTGCTGCAAGCCTTTACTTTACTTGCTCCACTTCCTTTTCATCTTCATATACATGCTTTAAAGTTAAAACGCAATCAAATCGGTTTCAAATGAAATGTTGCTTTCATCGTACGAAGTTTCCGAAGCTTGATTTAAATCGCTGAAAAATCTATCGTTTTATCCGCTGCACTAATTCACCCCCCCCCCCTCTTAGTGCCGCTCGATCCCTAACACCTCCGGCGCAACGTCAATTCCTCCAGCCTCAACTGTCTAATCCTGATCGATAGTAAACCTGTGTAACTCAAAACGCAGTTAAACCACAAATCACACTCAATTAGTTTCATCATCAAAATCTGAGATTCAACAATCTCCCCCTTTTTGATGATGACAACTGATTGATGACTGACGGAGTTAACCATAACTCCCTGGAGTTTAACACAAACTCCCCCTATCAATATGCCATTGATAGAAACACTTGGATTATCCCAAATCCAAGTAACATGTATCATTCATGTAGTGAGAAAATAACAAACCATCATGCAAATATATAAAGTATTCAAGCAATGCATGAAGTCATCAATCTACTTCTCCCCCTATGTCATCAACAAAAAGGAGAAGTAGCATCATAGCTAGTTTAAAAGATATGCAAATTTTTACAACATACTAGCTATCAATCTAGATATACATCATACAACATTTAAGCATAGCTTTGCATTACAACATCCAAACATACTATTCAATCATAGCAAGTTTCAAAGATGGGCAATGATGGTAATTTTCACTTGCTTCATAAGATGTGTAAGTTTACACTTTCTTTGCTTCCTTTGCATGTTTCTAGCTAGCAAAATTTTTCTTTGCGATACATAAGCTAGCAATAAATCTTCTCCCCCTTTGTTTTTGTCAAAAAAAAATGGAGTACAAATAGTCATGACAAAATAACAAATTTGTAACATGAATTTTTAGCATATTAAGCCATGAATTCAAGGGAGTCAAAAATCAAGATATGAGAGAAAAGGATGATAAGCAAGCAATCAATAATAATAAGCAAGCTAACATACTTTGCGACACGCAAGTTAGCTTCCTTTCAGTTCTTCTCTTTTGTAACTAAGTTTCACCTTTGCATGCTATCAACTTTTTGTTTGTAATGAGCTAGCAATTATATATAATCACTTTAAATATATATGCTAACTTTTCATTAAAACATACAAACATAAAGGCATGACAAGTATAACATTTCAAATTTTTAAAGTTTTACATTTTGCTTCTTTTGAAATAGTCAAGATAGCAATATTTACATCCTTTGAGATAACAATCCTTAACTTCTTGCGAAATTGCAAGGTAGAAATTTTTCTCCCCCTTTGTCTTTATCAAAAAGAAGGGAGGACTAAATGGCTAAAAATTTCAATCATTATAAAAGCCATTTTTCATATCAATATCAAGGATCAAATCATGATTATAAGTGCTAACATATTTTCTTTTCATTCATTTTTAAGCCATGATAAAAGAATAAATCAATGATTCAAATATTAAGCACATTTCTTTTTTATCAAATTTTCAATCATCACATAAGGCATTCAAGGAAGTATTGAAACAATAAAAAGAATCAATTTTAGCATATAATGTTTCAATCTTCAATCTTGAGTCATGAATCCAAAAGTCATAAATCAAAAGGTTCATGAATCATTTTGACAAGTCTCTTTTTAGGAAATATCAAGTGGAAGTCTTAGGAGATCAAACATAAGATCTTGATTCATACATAAGAATTTTTACCAAGATCACATTTCATAAGAATCAAGACATGAATTCATAAAAATTCAAGTATTGAATTCCGAGAAATCAAAAGACAAGTTATATTTCATTTAAGGAATTTTCTTTTGATAAAATGGAAGGAGCCTGGTAAACGATCTTGATTTATAAATAGCTTCAAGTTATAGTTGTCAAGATCATGATTTCAATAAAATTTCTTTATAGCAAAATGAAATATTTTCGAACTTGATTCAAGCATTAAATATGTCTTAACAAGTCATAATTCCAAAAGATTCAAGAATCATTAAAAGAAAAATCATTCAAGCTCAATTCATCAACTCAAGACTCATAATCAAATTATTATTTTTGAGATTCATAATATGAATAAAGTTATTACCGTATCATCAAAATCATTTGAAATTCTAGTGATTTACAAAATATCATAAATGAATTTATCACTTGTCTTTCATCAAAAATTGTAAACTTTAGAGATAGAAAGATTTCAAGAAACATACATTAATGTTTCAATCATCAAGCCATGTATATTGAAACATAGGAGAAAAATCAAATTATGCATGCAATGTTTCAATTTTCAAAACATATTTTCTCAAGTTGAGTATCAATAAGTTAAGAGAAAATAATTTATGATTCATTTAGATTTTTCTTCAACAACATAGGAGAATCATGATATGAAGTGAGAGATCTTGAAAGACTCAAGTTATCAAGATCACAATGTAGTTTAAGCTCAATCAAATCAAATTATTAACTTGGAACTCATAATTGAATCATCAAAATTAATTTTGAGATTCACAAAATATCATGAAATCATTAATCTCGATAAGATAGGAAAAATATCTTCTTTTTAAGTTATTTGTTTCATACAAGTGTGCTCATGTTTCTAAAATGAGTATCAAATTTAAGATTAAAATATGAGTTTGTCATCAAGATATAATGCTTTTAAATACTCATGATATCATAAAATCATTAAGCATGACAACCAACTATCATTATCAATGATGATTACATAAAGTATGTCCAATTATTTATATGAAAGTCATCATTGTATTACTTTGAAATACAAGTTGTCATTTGGCCCATTAAGATCAAAAGCATTATACATAAGCATCATGATAGCGCAATTTCTCATTTTTTTATGTATTCCATTTCAAGTGATTTGATGTTCATATGAGTACTCATGTTTTTCATATAGGTCCAAAGAGCAAGTTTCAAGAGAAATCATTAAGACAGAAAACATGAAGCACATTGTTTTTTTAAATATTCATCATGTTTATTTTTATGAGATTCACAAGACTCATAACATGAATTCATTCATCTCAATAAAAAAAATATTTTCATTTTAAGCAATTTGATGTGAGCATATTCAAAAAATTTTATGAAAACATGTATCAAAATAAAACACAAGCTTAGTCATAAAATCGTCAAGACCAAATACATAAAAATGATAGCACACTTTCAATTTTTATGTTAAAAGGGCATGCTCAAATTTTTGCCAAAATCATGCATCTATTTATAAATTCAAAAAATAAGTTTCATCATCACAATATGACACTTTAAAAGCTCATGCATGATGAAAAGCAATTAAAATACATATGCGTGGATTAATTATAATAGGTGTACAATCATTACCACAAATCATCATACATCATTTATCAAAAAAAAATTTACTTTTCAAAAATCCTAGAAAGAAAAAGCATAAAATAAAATTTTATTTCCTAGTAACTAAGTTAAGTACTCAAGAAAAATATCATGTGATTTCATAACAACTCAAGGGAGTTAAGTTACTTACCTCATTGACGAAGCTCATTAAAGCGTAATTTGCTTCTTCTTTCCTTGATTCTTCTTTGCAAGTCTTCTTCTTCTTCTTTGGTCTCATCCTCCGTTCAAGTTCATTGTTCATTTTAGATTTTTGTTTAATAAACTTATTAAGATTCATTAAAAGTTCAATGTCCTCTTCATTGTCCTCATCACTTGAGTCATCACTCAAGTGGTATTCATTTGTCCGATTTTCCAAATCCTTCTTGTTCTTTAGAAGGTGGTTCATGTGTTCATTGAGTTCAAAACGTTCCAAGAAACTCATTTCATAGGTCTTTAAAGACCCAATAAGTTCATCAATAAGATAGTTATTAAGATCTTTTGTTTCTTGTATTGCGGTTATTATCGGATCCCATCTTTTTGGAAGGGATCTTAAAATCTTGTTTACAAGTTTAAAATCCGAAAAACATTTACCAAGAGCTTTTAGACTATTGATGACATCCGAGAAATGGGAGAACATGTCATCGATAGTCTCACTTGGTGCCATTCGAAAAATCTCAAAATCGTGCATCAAAATGTCAACGTTTCGTTTGAACCCGGAAAGATTGTGTTTTAACTTTAAAACATGCATACAAAGATGAAAAGAGAGTGGTGTAAGTAAAGTAAAGGCTTGCAGCAAAGTAAAGAGATAAAACAGAAATTTAAACACTCACACAATCAAGACACAGCAATTTATAATGGTTCGGTCAAAGTGACCTACATCCACTTCCGAAGCCTTCTCCGATGAGGCTCCCTTCTTCCACTACCAAATCCTTTGAAGGGGAAGGATCAAATACCCCTCTTACAACCCTTTACAAGTAGCTCACACTCTTACAAGATTTCACAAGAAGAATGAGGTGAACACTTAAGCAAATGAAGAACAAGACTTTCCCAAGACTTATTTTCAAAATCTAACTCTCTAAGGGTTATTCTTTTAGCTAAAAAAGAAGGGGTATTTATAAGCCTCAAAGTGATTCAAATTTGGGCTCCAAACTTTGAGCCAAAATTTTGAACCTTTTGAGTTTTTCGGTGTTGTCATCTGGCAGATCGACACACCCAGCAAAGTCTAACCGCCTCGGCCCAGCGGTGCTACCGCCTAGCCAGCGGTGCTACCATCAGCTACAGAATCGAAAGCGCTTGCTACAATAGCGGGCGCGCTCACATAAGAGGCGGTGTTATCCTTGACCCACCAGCGGTGTTACCGCTTGGCTACATTACCCGGGCTACAGTACCTAGGCTACAGCAGCATGCACGTAGCATGCATGCATGTTGCTGGTTCTGTTTGGGCCAAAATCTTTGGCCCAAACTAAGGCCCAATGGCCCCTACTTCGGGTTAAAGGATTAACACCTAATCCTAACCCAAATTAATGTGCTAACTACGAAATTAAAGACATTCCTGAGCTATTACAAAGTCCGCAAGTCAAGTCTTCTTCCGACGAGCTTCCGGTGGTCTTCTGACGATCCCTCGGAAACCATCCTGTGGACTCCCAGCAAGCTCTCGGACTCCACGATGATTTTGGCGAGTTCCCCCGAGCTTCTTTGGCAAGCTCCGATCTTTCTTGGCAAGCTCCGTGAACTTCCGACGAACCTCCCGGCGAACTTCTGAAAACCCTTCGGCAAGCTCCCTACTCATTCTCGGCCAGTTCCGGTAGCACACCCAACGAATCTTCAGACTTCCATCGAACACTCGAACTCTCAATGATCCATCGTACTTGACTTCGACCCTTTGTTTCGCTTTACGTCTTCATCCTTATCGTAGTTACTCCTGCACACAAACAACAAACACTCTACTTCGATCTAGACAGTTATTACAACACGAATTGACATTCAATTGCCCGGCACGTCATTGGTCGGTGCCTCGTCTGATCCTTCGGCACATCGTCCTCTCTTGCGATCCGTTGCCCAATCGGTGATTGACCTCCGTAATCCTGATATCCTTGGCGCAACACGCTCTTCTTGGCCCGATGCCCGACATACGAAGACTTCTACCGATAGTTGACCGAACCTCCGGCTCGACATCCAATATCCTAACGTGATCACCTCCGGCGCAACGTCAATTCCTCCTGTGTCAACTGTCTAATCCTGATCGATAGTAGACCTGCATAACTCAAAACGCAGTTAAACCATAAATCACACTCAATTAGTTTTATCATCAAAATCTGAGATTCAACAAGAATTAGGATACTAATAATGATGTGATGGAGAACCTTAAAGCTAAAATGTAGTAGGTGCTCATAGCTTTTAGGGACTATGGATAAGTTTGGATTTTCAAAAATGGTCCCTAAGGTCTTGGAATAGGTTACTCCGATTACGTCTAAATTCCATTGGCCTCTAAAATAATAACCTCTTCTCTTTTTGAAAATTCCTATTAGGTCACAAATCATATTATCCGTAATTGAGATTTGATTCCCTAGAAGATAAATTGATATATTGTCGTCTTCATATACGTTTAGGTTGATATAAAACAAATGAACTAGCCTAGGGTATATTAGTTCACTAATTTGTAAAATAGGTAAGACATCTAAGTTGGCAAACCATTATATAGATTATAGGTTTCCTAATTCACCTAGATCAATATATTTACCCTTGTGTATACTCCTAGATTCAAAACTAGGATACCTAAGGGCATTTTCACTAGAGTTAAATAGGGAGGAGTCATATGAATCTCATTCTTTCCTCTTCCCTTTGTCCCTAGATGATCTCCTAGGTGTCATTTGTCTACAAATGATGATAATGAAAGAATGATTTCAAAAGGGCAGCAATACAAGATGAATTCAAAGGAAGGAGTGCAAAGAACACCATAGTAGAAATCTTAGTTTTGAAGATTGATGCAAATCTTGATGAAGTAGAGACCCCTTTTAGGTTTTCTAGAGGATGAGGATCAAGATTGAGAGATGGGAAAGAGATCTTAAGGGCTACAGCAAACGGGAGGGTCGGTTCTACTGCCGGCCCTAAAACCCATTTATATAAGGGGGGCTCTTGGGTGGTGCCACCGCCAACTGGGCAATGTTACCGCTAGTTCTAGTAGTGCCACCGTTGGCACCCATACTTAGGCAATTTTCGAGGGCAGCAACACCTTGGTCTTTTGATCAATTGTTATTCCTATATCTTGTAGAGATTATAATGTTGAATTGTTTGAATTTATTTGTCATGCATTTGATCAACATGTTAGTCAATTTCATCCTTCACTATTCATTGATTTGAATAGACTCATCAAACAAAAAAAAATCAAAGGAAGATGTAATAATCATCAAGATCAAAAGAAAATTCAAGTATCAAATGCATTCAAACCATCAATGCTCAATAAGATATGATTCTAACATAATAAAGTTGTGATTTCAAAAGTTTAAAAATAGAAGTCATGAATCATTTTGAAAGATCTCATTCTAGTTCAATTCATCAACTCCAAACTTATCATCAAAATCACATTCAAGAAGTTCACAAGATTCATGAAATAAATGAGTTCATTGATCTCGAATAAATAGAAAATATATTTTCTTTTAAGTATTTCAATTTAAGTGGTTTGACCTTTCATAGGAATGTTCAATTTTTTCATACGAAAGCTAAGTATCATCATATAGATCCGAAACAAGGTTTCATCAAAATCATCAAGACCAAAAACATATCATTCCAAAACATAGGATTTCAAATTATAAAATCAAGCATAATACAAACGTTTTCATCAAAATCATGCTAGTATGCTTTAGTCTCATTCAATGCATTGCACTCAATGGTCTTCTTCATTGCCCGAGCTAGTGAGCTTAATAACGATCATGCATCATGAGGTATCGTTACTCGCTCCTAGCTTGTGATGGTTAAGATGCCTACATAAGGTGATATTTGGGTATCCATTTGACCTTGGGTGCCTCAAATATTGATCTACGCATCTTATCATTTTGCATTGAAATATTTATGGTTCCTTTAGGAACCCATATCACTTTATGTGGGCTAAATTTTTTAAATGGACATTTGTACACAACATGTCCAGGTTTGTAACTAAAGTTACACTTTATGTGAGGTGATACATACAATATAGGTCCTTTAACGAAAGTGGTTGGATTTCAGTGAGATTTACTCGCAAATCCGATTCCACTTCTTTTATGAACGTGACCCTTATTTGCGAGGATTATGTCCAAAGATTTGCTACCAACCTTAAATTTATCTAAGGTTTCTTTAAGTAGCAAGTTCTTCTTCTAAATTACCTCTAAGTGTTCACACTTAGAGCATGGCAGCAAAGAAGGAGTGTTGTGTTTAAGATTTTTAAATTTATCAACTAAGAGAGCATGCTCCTTTTTCAATAAATTAAACTTTTTACTAATTATTCTACACTCATCAAATAATTCATGAAAAATATTTGAAAGCTCATTGAAAGTTAAATTTTCATTAAATAAATCACTTACCTCTTCTCCGATAGCCATTAAGGTGAAGTTGGTAACCTCCTTATTGCTTGGTTCTTTATCTTCGGAGCTGCTTGAGTCATCCCATGTTGGCTTTAGAGCCTTCTTCTTCTTCAGTTACTTCTCTTTTGCTTGGGGACATTCGCTTTTGAAATGCCCTAGCTTCTTGCATTCATAGCATATCACTTGTTCTTTCTTGGGTTCAAGTTTATTTTTAGAGTCATTTATAAATTTATTTGTTCTTATAAATTTTTAAAATTTTCGTGTTAAGAGTGCAAGTTCGTCATCATAGTCCTCATTATTTGAAGATTCTTTTAAGTGGTCTTCTTGTATTCTCAATGTCATATCCTTCCTGTTATTTGGAAGGGAGTTCTCAAGCTTATCATGAGCATTGCAAGTCATCTCATAGGTCATTAATGACCCAATTAGTTCTTCGAGAGAAAAGTTATTTAAGTCCTTGGGCTCTTGAGTGGCCGTAACTTTAGGATCCCAACTCTTTGGAAGGGATCTTAAGATTTTAGTTACAAGTTTGAAATTAGAAAAACTTTTCCCAAGTGCTTTTAGTTCATTGACGACATCAGTAAATCGGGTGTACATGTCTTTAATAGACTCACTTGGTTTCATCCGAAATAACTTGTAAGAATGTACTAAAAGATTAATTTTGGACTCTTTCACTCGATTAGTACCTTTGTGAGTGATTTCAAGAGTATGCCAAATATCAAAAGCCGATTCATAAATTGAAACACAATTAAATTCATATTTGTCTAAGGCACAAAAAAGGCATTCATAGCCTTGGCATTAAGAGTGAAAGTCTTCTCCTCCGACTCATTCCAATCACTCATCAGAAGAGAAGACTTTTAGAAGCTATTTACAATAATGTTCCAAAGTTCAAAATTTATAGAAATAAGAATAATTCTCATGCGAGTCTTCCAATATATATAATTTGACTCATTGAACATAGGCGGACATATGATTGAGTGGCCCTTTTGTATGCTGGTAAATACCATCTCTCTTGGGTTTTAAACCAAAATGAGAGTAACCTTACTCTAATACTAATTATTAGGATCAAGAGCATGTTGGGAAATACAAGGGGCGACATCTGATGAGCAGCAGAAGAATATAAAAATAAAACACCCTAGATTTTTGTAGAAAGGTTCTGTCGTTATACGAAGATTGGTGCGTCAAAAATAAATCCGCGAATCTAAAAATTACATGTGTAAAAAAAGTACCTAGAGAGATCGTATATCCTTGAATCTCTACATATCTGTAAGACTAGATGAAGGATCAAATGTCCTCCTCTTTAGCGATAATCTACACAGCAGGGACTGCAATGATGCTCCTCTCTTAGGGAGAGAAGAATAAAAGATGACTACCAAAAAACCCCAGTCTATAGACCTTTAGTTCCCTCCTATTTATAGAGGGCTCCCTGTAAACCCTAATGGATCCTGCCCTATTGGGTATTGGATCTTCATCCAATTACCCAAGCCTCTTAGATTAGTGGGTTTCTACCCAATAATCTCTTATTAGCTCTTATTGGATCTCATCTTATAATCCAATAATTTAGGGGCTTAACGGATATCCCATAAGTTAGGGGCTTCGGCGGATATCTCAAATCCGAACCTCTACTCGTCGTGGTACCTACCATATGTGTGTGACCCTCTAGGCCCAATATCGAGCTGGCCGTGATTTATGCCTGTCAGAACTCCTTCTGACTCAATGAATTATTATCTCCTTAATAATTCACTCGACTCATCAACTACGGACATACTAGGCCACTACGTCGCAATCCCCAAATGATACAGGGGAATTCAATCCTTTGGACCTATTTATCCTCAATTATCATGTATCTATAGTCCTTCATCTATCAAATATCTCAGAGACCCTATATCGGGCATGGTGCTGTTAGGCCTATATGATCTTTTCTCAAGCCTCGCTTTAATCAAATTCTCTCGGAGAACTCCTTCTCTCTTAATTTGAATAACCTTAGCCAAGGATTTGTTTGAGCAAGAATATATGGGATATTCCTCTCATGATACTAAGAGCGGATGATCCTCTATTGACACTCAATAGCCCTCGTAAGATTTACAACCACTCCCAATAACCGGTTGTACTAGATCTTGGAACTTTCAAACCTATAAGTCT
Source organism: Musa beccarii (assembly GCA_024322285.1). Classification (NCBI taxonomy): domain Eukaryota; kingdom Viridiplantae; phylum Streptophyta; class Magnoliopsida; order Zingiberales; family Musaceae; genus Musa; species Musa beccarii. Next base: position 13,222,824 of record CM044394.1, read on the forward strand.
GGTATCAAAGAGTGGAGTACTCATACAGGACATCCTTGGTGTCTGAAGTCTAAGGACCATATACACTACTGAGACTACGGAATTGCTATCTGACGTGAGATATCAATAACCATCCAACATTCCATAAGAGGATCTATCAGTGAACTCATTCTCCAATGAGCACCTGTACTATATCCTTAGTGTCTCCACATAAGTAACTATGAGACCAACCACCTCTATTATATGGATGGGTATACAGCACACTAGTATATCCAGTTATCTCGATGTCCCTCTCGAGTAACCTATGATCGGGATTATTTAGGGTCTGTGTTTAAAGGTGAATCGATCTCATTATCGTAATCTCATCATGATCCAATTCCCATTGCACAGATCCAAGGACATCATAATATATGCAACACGTAAGATAAAGTGATAAAATGCCTAATAATAATAAATAAAAAAAAAGTGCATGTCAAGTCACAAGTGTCATTACTCATGTGATTTGCTTGCATGGCATATATGACTATCAATCTCTCACTTGACCTAAAGCCAATCACCTATGTGTTTGTTCCCCATCAGGCTCCTGTGACGCTCAAAGATAATTTGAGACAATGGCTTGGTCAATAGATCTACAATGTTATCTTCGGATGAAACTCTTTCCATTATCTCTCTGATAAGCTGGAACCTCTTTAGAACACTTCTGATAAGACCCGAGTTCCCTTATTTGAGTAATCACCCCATAGTTGTCGCAATATAAAGGAATCAGCTCCTCGTTGTTCAACATGACTCCTAAATCTGTGATAAAATGCTTCATCTAGACTCCCTCTTTTGCTGCCTCTGTCGTAGTAATGTATTTCGCCTCTATGGTCGAGTCAGCAGTCATGTCTTACTTGAAACTCTTTCAACATATTACTCCTCCATTCAGGGTAAACACATGCCTTGAATTAGACTTACTATCATCGATATCGGACTAGAAGCTTGAGTTTGTGTAGCCCTCAACTCTGAAGCTACTTTCTCCATATATCAATAAAAGATTCTTAGTCCTTCTCAAGTACCTAAGGATATACTTTACTATTTTCCAATGCTCTAAGTCTGAATCTGCCTAATATCTGCTTGTGACACTTAGAGCATATGCTATATCAAGCCTAGTACATAGCATAGCATACATGATAGATCTTACCACTGAGGCATATGGTATCCTATCTATGTGTGCCCTTTCTTCAGGAGTCTTTGGGGACATACTCCTAGAAAGTGATATTTCATGTCTCATTGGTTTGAGACATCTTTTAGAATTTTTTATGTCAAACCTTTTGACAATAGTGTCTATGTACCTGGACTAGGATAAGCCAAGTATCCTCTTATATTTATCTCTATAGTTCCGTATCCCCAATACATAGGATGCTTCCCTTAAGTCCTTCATGGTGAAGTGCCTAGATAGCTAAGCCTTTATTATGGAGAGTATTCCTATATCATTCCCAATGATCAAGATGTCATCCACATACAATACCAAAAAGGTGATAGTGCTCCCACTTACCTTCCTATACACACAAGGCTCATCTTCGTTCTTAACGAAGTCATAAGATCTGATCATCTCATCAAATCTTATGTTCTAACTTTAGGAAGCTTGCTTTAGTCCATAGATGGACCTAATCAACCTACACACCTTATTTGGACTATCCTTGGACACGAATCTCTCAGATTGTATCATATACACCTCCTCCTCGAGGTTACCATTAAGGAATACGGTTTTGATGCCCATATGCCAGATCTCATAATCATAGTGTGTTGCAATAGCTAATAGAATTCGAATGGATTTTAGCATGGCTACGGGTGAGAAAGTTTCGACATAGTCAACACCTTACCTTTGATGAGACTTCTTAGCCATTAGCCTTGCTTTATAGGTCTCTACCTTTTCATCTACTCTAATCTTCTTTATGAAGATCCACTTACAACCAATGGGTATGATACCCTTAGGTGCATCAATTAGGTTCCAAATCTTGTTGGAGTACATGAAATCCATCTCTGAATTCATGCTTCATGCCATTTCCCGGAGTCTATACTTGTAATATCCTCCTTGTAGGTCTGAAGATCAATATCCTCAACATCCTCTCTTTTGATATGTCCTACATATCTCTTAGGAGGATGAGATACTCTATCGGACCGACATAAAGTTAGAACTTGTGTGCTAGGTACCTGAACAAATTCCGACTGTGGAATGGTGCTTGAGCTAAGTTCTCCAACCTCACTCAACTCTATCATGCTCCTACTATCTCCACGAAGAATGTGTTCCTTCTCAAGGAACACTGCTCTCTTAGCTACAAAGACCTTTTGGTCCTTTGGGTGATAGAAATAATACCCACAAGTTTCCTTGGGGTATCCTACGAACTTGTACTGTTCCATCCTAGATTCCAACTTGTCGGGATTGTGTCTATTGACGTGGGCACCCTTAAATCTTAACAATCTTAAGATCAGACTTCTTCCCATTCCATATCCCATATGGGGTAGACACTATTGACTTAGTTAGAATTCTGTTCAGAAGTTAAGCTGCAGTCTCTAGCGCATATCCCCAGAATGAGATGGGTAGGTCGGTGAAACTCATCATAGAACACACCATGTCTAACAGTGTACGATTCCTCCTCTTTGATACACCATTAAGCTACAATGGATAAGGAGGTGTCCATTGGGATACAATCCCATGGTCTTTGAGGAACTGAGTGAACTCTATACTCAAGTACTCACCTCCTCTATCTAATCGAAGGGTTTTAATACTCTTTCCAGTCTGGTTCTCCACTTCATTCTTATATTCCCTGAATTTCTCAAAAACATCAAACTTGTACTTCATCAAGTACACATGTCAGTATCTTGATAAATCATCAATGAAAGTAATGAAGTGGGAGTAACCACCTATGGCATGAGTCGACATGGGACCACATACATCACTATGTATGAATTCCAGTAACTCAGTGGCTCTCTCTCCAGTTCTACTAAATGGAGAGTTAGTTATCTTTCCCCGAAGCCAAGGTTCGTAAGTCGCATATGACTCATAGTCGAATGGATCTAGATATCCATTCTTCAGCAACTTTTGAATATTTTCCTCATGGATGTGACCTAGCCTACAATTGTTAGGATCGGACAAGCACTAAGAGGGGGGGGGGGGGTGGGGGTAGTGAATTAGTGCAGTGGATTAAAATCGTAAACTTGAAACCAATTTCGGTAAAAGGCTAGTTCGTATGAAAACTTTGATCCGACGAAAGATGACTTGGTAGAAGTTGCTTGAGTAAAAGTAATGACAAACTGAATGGTTTGTAGCCAAGTAAAGAGATGAAATAGAAATTTAAACACTCACACATTCAAGACGCAGCGATGTATAGTGGTTCGATCAAAGTGACCTACATCCACTTCCGAAGCCTTCTCCGATGAGGCTCCCAACTTTCACTAGCAAATCATTTTGAAGGGGAAGGACCAAACACCCCTCTTACAACCCTTTACAAGAAGTTCACACTCTTATAAATTTTCCAAAGAGAAAGAATGAGGTGAACACAAACTACTGAAAACAAGACTTTTGTAAGACTTTAGCTTGATTTCTAACTCTCAAAAGGGTGCCCTTTCAACTGAGAAAGGGGGGGTGTCTATAGATCCAAAATGGATTCAAATTTGGGCTCCAAATTTGAAATCAAATTGAGTTCTGTCTTTGGCGGTGCTCTGCTTTGTCGAGAAGGCGGTGCTACCGCTTGTCAGTCGTCAGACTGACAGTGCACAGGTGGTACTACCGCTTGGAGCAAGTGGTACTACCACCACTATTCACTGTAGTCGGGCGGTACTACCGCCCCAGGTTGGGCGGTAGCATCGCCCAGCACATGGCTGTTAGGCGGTTCTACCGCCTGGCCCATTCAGCAAAGCTGAATGGGCCTTGTTCAAGGCCTAAAAGGCCTAGTAAGGGCCCGGTTGGCCCCTACCAATTTAGAGCAAGATTAATTCGAAACCCTTGCCCTAAGTATATGCCAACTACGAAATTAAAACATAATTAATAGTGATTTAAACCGACATTCTTCAAGTCTTATTCCGGCGAGCTTTACGATGAGACTTTGACGATCCTCCGATACTTTCCTCGGATTTTTTCCGGTGGATTCCCAGCATGCTCCCGGCTTGTATGGCACGCTCAACGAGTCTTTGACAAGCTTCTGAACCTTCTCGGCAAACTCTGCGAACCTTCGACGATCTTTGTAGCGAACTTTCGAAAACTTTGGTAAATCCTTGATTCGATCTCGGTTGATTCCGGCAACACTTCCGACGATCCTTCGGACTTTCAACGAACTCTTGAACACCCGACAGACTTGACCTCGGCAAATCACTTTATGTTTCTGACCCATCGTAGTTAATCATGCACACTTATCTTTGACAATATAGATTAGAACAAATATTTCACCAATTGATTTCATCATCAAAATCCGAGATTCAACAATCTCCCCCTTTTAGATTCAACAATCTCCCCCTTTTTGATGATGACAATCAATTGATGATGGAGTTAAACTCAACTCCCCCTATCTATATGTCATATCATTAAAAGGTAAAAAACACTTGAATTTAATCTTTTGAATTTAAGCCCAATCGAATAGATTTCATTTAAAATAAAGCTTAATAAACAAGCTTAGGCATAAATACTAAAAATACTATATTTTAAACAATGTCAAAGTATTTACACCTATAATAACCAGAAATATTAATTCAAACATGATAAAGATCAAGTGATATCCAAAAGAGTATTTTAATATCAAGACATGATATCAAATGAAAAAGTAGCTTATCTCAAGAATAAGAGTTCTTAAGCATTTGCAATACGATACAATTGATTCATATTTCACTTTAAGCATTTTATTCCAACATAGCAACAATTACTCCATCATAGCAATTTACATTTTTCTCTCCCTTTGTCATCAACAAAGATAATGAAGGTGGAGAAACCATTCATTGTCATCAAGTGAGCCATGGAGAGAGCAAGGAGAGAGCCATGGAGAGAGCATGAAACCACTCGAGAAAGGTATCAAGTCATAAAATAATATAAAAGTATCATCCATAGTAGTCACAAGAAGGAAGGTATCAAGTCATAAAATTACGATCGAACCGAAAAAAAAGTTCATTCAAAAGTTGAGTAGATGAAATGAAAGAAACAACACACAACATCATCCATAGTAGTCATAAGCATAACAGGACAAGTGTTTTAAAAAGAAAACAACAGCTACTCCAGAGGGGGAACGCTAAAATGCCTATACAAGTGATCTATTTTGCGGTTCATTTGTTACACTTCCTTCAAAATTTCAGCTTGTTGTGATGTGATTTGATTTAAAGCAAGCATGATCGGATCTTCAGTAGATGGAGCAGGAGCTGGCTCAGATGGTGCTGGATCAACGGGACTAGGCGAAGGAGATTCATTTCCCCTAAAAATTGGTGTTTCAGGTTGCTCTTCTGGTGGAGGAACTATATCAACCCTTCTAAGTTGCCTAATCCATATGGCATCTCTAAAGATGCATCTAAGCCGCTTCAGGAGACTTCTATTAATTGTATTATATCTATCAACCTTCATTACTTCCTCATTGGGTGACACACAAATGTCATGGGCAAAAATGAATCTAGTGATCAACCCACCATATGACAGCATCGAGTCTCTAGAGAAAATTTCTATCATGTGTTGTCTAATCAAATAACCAAAGAAGTTGTTTTGTCTAGTCATAATCCAATACATCGTACTCAGTTCTAACATACTCATTTCATCAGGATAAAACTGCTTCGGAAGTAGAATGCTTATAATAATGTGATGAAGTAATTTTGAGTTAAAAGGTAATAAGTACTCGTAGCTTTTAGGGATGATGCCTAGGTTAAGATTAGCAAAAATCATTTCTAAAGCTTAGGAGTGGGTTGCTCCGATTGCATCCATATCCCATTGCCCTCTAAAATAACATCCTCTATTCTTTTCTTCAATTTTAAGTAACTCACATATGATATGATCAGAAATCTGAATTGTGGTTCCTAACACATAGGTAGACAAAACATCATCTTCAATAATCATGTTAGCATAAAATAGCTTAACCAACCTAGGGTAGATTGGTTCATTAATTTGCAAGATAGGTAGAGCATTTAGATTAGCAAACCATCTAATAGGTTCTAGGTTTCATAGTTCACCTAGATCAACATGTTTACCCTTATGTATGATTTTACAATCAAAATTTGGGTATCTTAAGGCTATCTCATTAGATCTAAAAAGGGTTGGGTCAAATGAATCTCCTTCCAACCTTTTTCCTTTGCCTCTTGTTGATTTCTTAGGAGCCATATCTATATCTATTCATGATGAACAAACAAAAGGAAATAATAAGGAAAAGACAAGCAAATGTGAGTAGAAGAGAAAATTTCAGCTATTACCTTGTTTGTGTTTCCTAGAGAGGTGAGGAGCTTGGATCACAAAAATGCCTTTGATTGCCCTTTAGGAGGAGGAAGAATGGAGAGAAGAAAGCTTAGAGGAGCTTAGGAGGAAGAAGGATGAAAGGGAGGAGGTTTTCGATGGGTTCTACCACCGACCCTAACACCCCCTTTTATTTGGGGGTGTTCGGGCGGTACTACCGCCAACCAGGTGATGCTACTACCTAGGAGCCGAGTACCCAGGTGGTACTACCGCCGGTTCAGGCGGTGCTATCGCTGGCCCCACAAAATAATTTTTTTTTAAATTTGTTTACTAGTGTTGAAATGAGATGAGATGTAATCATAGATCACTCCTTGAGATATAGAATTAAAATGAGGGAGGCAAATCCGCAAGAGCCAAGTTTTCGTAAAAACCATGAAAGCCAAAAGAAACTATATATAATGCTTCTCATTCACAAGGATAATTTAACATGCCTATTTCCCTCCTAATAAAGTCAAATTGTTCTTCATTTAAAGGTTTCATAAAGATGTCCACTAATTGATGTTTTGTATCAATAAATTCAAGAGTGACATTGTTACTATTAACATGATCTCATATAAAGTGATGTCTTATGTCAATGTGTTTAGTTCTAGAGTGTTGAATAGGAATTTTGGTTAGACAAATAGCACTTGTATTATTGCATTTTCCAGGAATGTTATTTAAATGAATTCCATAATCTTCTAGTGTATTTTCCATCTCGCCTCTCTTCAATCTCCTAGGTCTTGCTAGAACCTGCAACGAATTATAGATATGATAAGCACTCCCGGTATCCAATACCCATGTGTTATCATAAGATTCTGACAAATAAAGATTGATCATGAATGTACCTGAAGCTTTTCCAAGCTTCTGTTTTGCCCTCTCTGCAAGGTACTTTTTACAGTTCCTCTTCTAGTACCCATCTTTGTCGCAGTGAAAGCACTAGCCTTTATCCTTTGTTAGGTCTTTTCTAGCAACCTTTGCCTTATCCATTTTGCCCTTGCCCTTGCCCTTCTTAATGGACTTCTCAGTCTTCCTTTTCTTTCTGGTCTCACCAATATAGAGAACTGGCTTCTCTTTCTTGATAGTGCTCTCTACTTCTCTCAATATATTGAGGAGGAGAGTCACCTCAAGTTTGTTCATATTAAAATTTATTATTAATTGAGAAAAAGAATCTGGTAAGGACTGAAGCATAAGATTCATATATAGGTTATCCTCTAGGATCATTCCTAGACTTGTGAGTTTCTTGATCCACTTAATCATCTTAAGGACATAGTTCTAAACTGGTATCCCCTCAGTCATCTTGGCATGGAAAAGACTCTTCGATATCTCATATCACTGAGTTCTTCCCTATTCCTCAAATAGTTTACAGAGATGTAGGAGTATGGAATTGACATCCATATTTTTATGTTATCTCTATAACTCAGTAGTCATAGAGGCCAATATATAATACTGAGCAAGAGTAGAATCATCTATGTACTTCACATAACGATCGATCTCATCCTCGCTTATCCCTTCATCGGGCGTAGGGATCACTGTATCAAGGACATACGTGATTTTCTCCACCGTGAGAATGATTCTCAGATTACGAAGCCAATTCGTATAATTTAGACCAGTGAGGCGGTTGGCATCAAGTATGCTAAATAAAGAATTTGAAAGCAACATACAGAATTTGTAAAAATTAAACAGTTAAGATAAGGACTTCTATCTTATTCTACTCCCACTAATTTTTCGTGAGACACACAACACACTCCGGTATGTGAATCGGAGACCCTCAATGGATCTCTAGTGGGGATCGGGATCCAATCGACATCTTAACGTAACCTCGAGGGACTCGATCAATCACGTTAAGCTCATAAAAGTAAGCAACTTTTGTCGAACACAACTCTTTGTGATTCCCATCCTATTTAGCCTCCGAACCACTATGGTCTCGAGGGACTCGACTAACCATGATGTTCAGTTAAGTCATCACTATCATTATATGATGAGTCTGATTCGATGATATACCCTCGAGGGACTTGACCAAGCATACCATTTCCTCAGGTCACCAGTGACATCTCTATGTCATAGATAAGATAGCGAATCACGATATAGGTGAGTCTCGAGAGACTCAACTAACTCAACCTATACCAGGAATCGGTTCCTACTTATAACGATGGAAGGCCACGTGGGTCAATTTAATTGCCTCACATTTACCGACTTAATATTATTAATAGAGAAGATTTTTTTATTTGGTCTCCTAATATAATGTGTCACACACATACATATTTAATATATATCTACATCATCTGCAAATATATATACATATCTAGTAGGTGTATAACCAATCATACATCACATGAGCAATCATACCAGATGATCATGGACCACATCCTAATGTGATCAAGCCCGAGCTAGTGGGTCCAATCACTCACATCAAGATCTATGTGCCTCGGCACATCTACATGCCCTGTGATCGTCTATCTCACTTCGTCGGTTCCATCGGTATCTCAACGCATCTCCATACGTCGGATCATCTGTCTCAACCTCGTGGGTCTTGCTCTTGTTGTGCCTCTTCGTATAATTACAATATAATTACAAATACATAGGCACGATAATAAACGAGAAAAATAGAGGCTCGCAGGCCCCAATAATAATAATCACATGTACACACATCACATCACACGGTCCATGATCATTTGTCCACATCATACATCACATGTATATGTTATTATATAGGACTATAGATAAATAATAATAGTTAATTAAATATTTAATTAACTAATATATTTTTAAAAAAATAGAGATATACAAGGAATTTTTAGAATTCTAAAGGGCATTTTGGTCATTCGATAAAAGGAACAAAACTAGAATTTTAGAAATTCCTTCGGGCAAAGTTGTCTTTTGGCCGAAAACCCTAATCCCTCCTCTATAGCATTCCAGCCATTGCGTTGGTTGGGCGTGGTGGTGCACTACCCATGCCCATGGGCGGCCAGACGATGCCATCCCTTCGAGGGGGTGACCCTGCAGCGCTGCCTCGTGGGTGCCACTCTTGCGGGCGACTCCTAGCCCACGGGCGATTGCTTGCGGGGACTCTTGGCCCGCGGGCGATGCCACCCCTATGGGAACAGTGCCCGCAGGTGACACTGGCCCTTGCGAGCAGGCCGCTTGCCTGTAGCTCGCAGGCCGCCGGCGTTGCTTGTTGTAGCCTTGGTTGTGGCCGCTTTACGAGTACAGTAAGGGCAGCAACAGTTGTTGCCCTTCCTCGCCTTTTGCGTCAATAATTTTGATGACAAAAGTTATTCTAAATCACAACACATACTTAAAATCTGATCTTTGCATGAACAACCTGGCTTTGATACCACTGTTGGGAAATACAAGGAGCGACATCTCATACGCATCGGAAGAACATAAAAACAAAACACCCTAGATTTTCATAGAAAGGTTCCATCATTATGTGAAGATCAGTGCGTCAAAAATAAATCCGCGAATTTGAAAACTACGTGTAAAAAGAAAGTACCCAAGGAGATCGTATATTCCTAAATCCCTACAGATCTATAGGACTGGATGAAGGAGTTCAAATGTTATCCTCCCTAGTGATAATCCACATGGTAGGGACTGCAATGTTGCTTCTCTCTTGGGGAGAGGAGAATATAAGGTGGCTACCAAAAAACCCTAGCCTATGGACCTTTAGTTCCCTCATATTTATAGAGGCCCCTTGTAAACCCTAATAGATCCTGCCCTATTGGGTATTGGATCTCTATCCAATTACCCAAGCCTCTTGAATTAGTGAGTTTCTACCCAATAATCTCTCATTAGCTCTTATTGGATCTCATATTATGATCCAATAATTCAGGGGCTTAATGGATATCCAATAAGTTAGGGGCTCCAATGGATATCTCATATTCGAACCTCTACTCATCGTGACACCTACCATATGTGTGTCACCCTCTAGGCCCAATATCGAGCTAGCCATGAGTCATACTTGTCAAAACTCCTTCTGACTTATTGAATTATTATCTCCTTAATAATTCACTCGACCCATCGACTACGAACGTACTAGGCCACTATGCCACAATCCCTAGACGATAAAAGGGAATCCAATTCTTTGGACCTATCTGTCCTCAATTACAATGTATCTATAGTCCCTCATCTATCTAATATCCTAGAGACTCTATACCGAGCATGGTGCTGTTAGGCCCATATGGTCTCTCCTCAAGTCTTGCTCTAATCGGATTCTCCCGGAGAATTCTTTCTCTCTCAATTCAAATAACCTTGGCCAAGGATTTGTTTGAACAAGAATACATGGGATATTTCTCTCATAATACCGAGAGTGGATGATCCTCTATTGACACTCAATAGCCCTCGTAAGGTTGGCTACCACTCCTAATAAATAGTTGTACTAGATTTGGAACTTTCAAACTTATAAGTCCGGTATCAAAGAGTGGAGTACTCATACAGGATATCCTTGGTATCTCAAGTCTAAGGACCAGATACACTATTAGGACTACGGAATCGCTATTTGACGTGAGTTATCAATAACCATCTAGTATTCTGTAAGCAAATCAATCAGTGAACTCATTCTCTAATGAGCACTTGTACTATATCCTTAGTGTCTCTACACGAGTAGCTATGAGACCACCCACCTCCATCATATGGATGGTTATACAGCACACCAGTCTATCCGGTTATCTCGATGTCCCTCTCAAGTAATCTATGACCAGGATTATTTAGGATCTATGTTTAAAAGTGAATCGACCTCATTATCGTGATCTCATCATGATCTAATTCTCATTGCACAGATCTAAGGACATCACAATATATGCAACACGCCATGTTGTGCATTGAAAAGTTTTGTTCAAGGAAATTAATTTCGACAAAGAGAATGATTCGAGTGAATATGAAAGAGAGTAGAGAAGGAGAGATTGAAAGATTGCAGCTAAGTAAAAATAGAAATGTAGTAAATGTAAATACGCACCAAGAGAAGAACGCAATAATTTTATAGTGGTTCGGTCGATTAACCTACATCCACTTCCAAAACCTCCTCCGATGAGGTTACCGGATTTCACTATCAATCCTTCTTGAAGGGTAAGGATCAAACACACCTTTTACAAGTGATTAACACCCTTTTATATAATTTTTACACTTGGAAATTCGGAAGGTGAATACTCTAACTTTTTAAGGCTATTTTGCTATAATTTTGACTCAGTTCTTATCACTTCTCAATGTGCTTTGCCAGCTGAGAAGAAAGGGGTATTTATAAGCTCAAATGGCTTCAAAATTAGAGCCAAAAAAGGTCACATCCTAGATTTTCGGGAGCTGGTGGTACCATTGCCTGTCATTGGTGGTACCGACACCAATTGACCTTGACACTAGGTGATACTACCGCTAGAGCAGAGCCTTGGGCTCTATTGTAGGGTGGTACCACTGCTTGACAAGCGATACCACCGTTTGGTAGTTAATAACTATCGGTGGTACCACCATTGACCTGGGTGGTACCATCGCTCAATGCTTCTGGGAATCTAAACCCTGGGCGATTCCACTGCCCCAGTCTGGTGATGCCACCACTAGACAGGGTTCAGCACTTCTAAATGGGCCTAGAATCTGGCTCAATCTAGTTAATTTATGAGCCTAATTGGCTCGTACCAGGGTTATAGGATTAACACCTAATCCTAACCCTAATTGCATGCTAACTATGAAATTGAAGACATACACTAAGTAAAAACATAAACCGGCACATCAAGTCTTCTTTTGGCGAGCTTCCAATAAACTTCCGATGGACTTCCGACGAACCCTTGGACATCTTCTAGCGGACTTCCGGTAGGCTCCCGGACTTTATGACGACCTTGGCGAGTTCTAACAAGTCTCCTTTAGCAAGCTCCGATCATTCTCGATGAGCTTCCGTGAACTTCCGATGAACCTTCCGGCGAACTTCTAACAACCCTTCAGCAAGCCCCTGATTCATTCTCGGCCAATTCTGACAACACTTTCAACAACCCTTCGCACTTCTGGTGGACTCTCGAACTCCCAACGATTCAAACGTACTTGACTCCTGCACATCATTTTGCTTTACGTCTTCATCGCTATCTTTGTTAATCCTACACACTTTTCTCAATAATATAGATTAGATCAAATAATCTATTAATTGACTTCATCATCAAAATCCGAGATTCAACACCTAGGTACTATCTTATATATGTAGTTTTTGATTTCGCAGGTTTTTTGGACCAATCTTTGCATGATGACGAAACTTTTTCATGGAAATCTAGGATTTTTATTTTCTATTCATCTGTTGCACATGTGATGTCGCCTTTAGATTTTCCAACAGTGGTATTAAAGTCAGATTATTCATGTGAAAATTAGATTTTAAACTCCATGTATTATGTTTTAGAAAAGCTTTTGATGTCAAAATCGTTGACGCAAAAGAGCAAGAAAGGGCAGCAACTGTTGCTACCCTCGTAGTGCAGGTGGCCGATAGCGACGTTGGGTGTAGGTGGCCTGCCTACAAGGGTAGGCGACACCTGCACCAACTTGTAGGCGGCCTACTCGCAAGGGGTGGGTCGTGCCCACTTGCAAGCGGCCTGCCTTCAAGGGGCGGGCAACACCTACGAGCATGGGCGATGCGCCCACACGCAATGGTCACCCTTGGCAAGGTAGTAGTAGTCACAACGCAGTGTGCAGAGGAAGGAATTAAGTTTTTCGACAAAAGATAATTTTGTCCCTTAGAATTTCAGAAATTTCAAGTTATCTCCTTTCTACCCAAATTACTAAAATACCTTTTATAATTTAAAAAATTTTCTATATGTCCCCAAATTTAGAAAAATTAGTTAATTAAAAATTTAATTAACTATTATTATTTATCTAGTAGTCCTATATAAGGTGTTAAAGGGAGTAAACTCTTGTTGATGATGGATTTACTATCCCTTTGGTCTTTCTTTCTAGGGCAGATTAGAATGATTAGATCACATGCTTCTTTCCTCTTTTATTGGCTTCATTGATTTAGTTTTTTTTTTTTATAATGATGAATTCAACTACAACGTGTTGATTGGCCTCTTGTAGAAACTCCAAATATGTGGCAAGAAGTTTTGCAATAATCAATCAAAAGAAGCTAGAAGGTTTGAGGTCACTGATATAAGAGTTGATGAGGATATATAGATTTGGGTCCAATATTATCCTTATTTAATTATAGAACATCTTCGTATAGCTTGCCAATGTCTCTCTATCTTCTTGACATATGACTAGAAGAGAAGTTCTTGGCTTATTTGGAGGTTAGTAGCTAATAAAATCAAATTGAAACTCTTTAGCTATTTGCACGAATGAGGAGACTAATTTGAAAGGTGAGTTAGCAAATTACTCCCATGTTGACTCTCACAGAGTGGCCAAGAAGGTCTGACATATGAGTGAGTCAAGCGTCCCATAAAGCATCATATGAAAGATGACTACTATCACATGCTCTAAAGATCAAATTTATATCATAGAGATTGTGTAGGTAAACTTAACCCTTGTATGATAAAAGGGAATAATATATATGATTCATATTTTGGTTATTTCCCTTGCCTAATCTTTTTCCTGATGTCCTTTAACCATTCATCCATCTTAAAGAATTGAACTTCGACTTCAAGAAAGGGCTCAAGAGACACTTTGGGCTCAAGCTCTCGTGGAGGAGTTTGGTGTGGTCTAAGAGGGGTGAATATGTCTCCCATAGCGTGTCAGCAGTAGGTGGTCAAAACTCTTTCATGATGCTTGGGGCTGGGATTGGTGGAGTAACATGAGAAAATAGTGGAGTAAACAGGGTAGCTACCTCTTGTTGTGCATTTTGAAATAGTTGGACACAAAGCCGAGGATTTTGGGATTTGCAAGCTAGGTTTGCAATGGCGTTGACAGCTACAAATCACACTTGGGAGGACCGGTATAAGCGAGTCCTGACCCAGAAGTTTGGCCTAAGACAATAGTTCTTATTCAGCGGGACGATCCAATGAAATTTGACAATTCAACAAAAATTTTTTAAGACATACCGAAGGCTCTTCTTCTAGTATTAAACTGTTAAGTCAAAGTTTAATTATTCATGCTAAATATTTATTTGGAGTCAATCAGGATCTCTCTTTCATACTAGTCTTATGTTAATTTAGACTAAAACCATACTCAGTTTAACTTCAATGATACTAAATCCTATAAACTATATCGAGAACATTCCGACAACGCTCCTGGGATGCTTATGTCAATTACTTTATTGGAAGAGATCTTTAAAAGTGTACTTGAGGAGCTTTTTTATAATGGGATCTCAAGACCATTACTCTCATGATTGACACTAATTATGAGAGCAGTTGTGTGCTTCTCTGAGACTTAATAATGATTAAATCTAAAATATAATAATATCTATTTAATTTAATCTCGTGTCAAGGTGTTAGTCATGTATTAATCATGTAATGTTGAGATGCTAATTATATGATGACCATATACCATTGATGTATCGATCATGTGATATTGAATGAATTATGGATCAGATTCATATCTCTATGTTACTATCCAAAATGAACCTATCTATTGTCGCTAATCTTGATTTTTTTTTAATAGAAATAATTTTGATAGTTATAACTTTGACTTTTGGGTTACAACGGTTGCAAGGCACTAGCAAATTAGAAAAAAAAAATAGATACTTTATCTAAAGAGTAGATGTGAACTTTTTTTAATTTTTTATAATAATAAAGAGAATTTAATCAAAGTGGCATAAAATAAACGAGACAATGACAAAGTGGCTTTAGTTCAGCTCTTAATGGAATTGCTTTCTCTCAGTTGCTGTGTTCAAATTCAAAGGCATAAAATAAGCTAAATGCCACGGATATTGATAGCTTAATAAACTTCCCCAATAAATTCTCCGTTATTACGAAGTTTCGTTAAACTTCATTTATCATATGACAATGTAGTGATAAAGCCTTCGTGGGCTTCCACCAAAATGAATACATGATTGACGAAGTGAAGGCACAAAGACAAAGAGAGGCTTTTACTCCGCACCAAATCTCCAAAATGCCATCTCCTCCGGTCCGTCTCACACGAGAGTGAACCCGAGGAACACGACAGCGGCGGCGACAGATCCCACTGCCGCGGAGACTCCGACCACCGCCGCCTGCGTGCCGCTAGATCCCTGAGCTGGCGTAGGGCCGAATACGATTGGGTAGGACTGGGACTCTGCCGGGGGGGCGGTGGAGTCGGCGGCAGGGCTCGGAAAGAAAGTGCCGTTGGCAGAGGGGACGGCGACGACCAGCTTCTGGTTCTTCTTGCAGTGACCGGCGACGCCGCTGGTGAAGTAATAGTACCCCGGCACAGTCAGATTGAAGAGGGAATTACCGTCGTTCAGCCTCAGCACGGGCTCCCCCAGGCTGCAGCTGTTGAACGCGCGCTCCGTCACCTGGATCACCGAATCCTGGCTCGGCGGGTACAAGAACACTGAACCACGTACCCAACCATCACGAAAATTCAGATCCAGGAGACAGAGAAGAAGACGAATGATAGCAGTGAAGGGTCTTTTGCTTACGGAGGGAGTCGCCGAGGCGGAAGTGGTGGTTCTGAGACCAGGCGGAGTAGAGAAGGAGGTTGGAGGGAGGAGGAACACCCCAGCAGTCGAGATCGCCAACCTTGTATTGGTAGCACCAGCAGCCATTCTGTCGTCGGAGCAGAAGCAGCAGCGCTGCCGCCAGGACGATCCGGAACGATGCCCCACGATGTAAGAAACAGAGCGGATGCATTCTTGTTTGGATCTGTCGTCCCTCTTCTGGCATTTGCTGCGGAAGAGAATGTGAGAGTTGGAGGAATAAGAAAGGGAATACGAGGGGGATGGACTTCTCTTTCCCAGTGAAGCGAAGATGACGGTGGTGTTGTGATGGATGCAGAAGAATGGATTTGGATACACGCAGCGGCATGATGGGTTGGCTTTTGAGGCACGGCACGTGGGCCGGTTGGGTGAACACGCTGTTCCAGATCGGGTGTCGGGAGACCTTAGGCCGCGCCGCTGGGGAGCGCTGCGGCCCTCGGAGGGCCGTCTATATCTAGGTTAGACCTTTTTAAGATGCGTGCAAAATCGATTGATAGTTTGGATTTGGAAGCCTCAGGAACGCCGTGCGACGGTTTACGGGTATATATATATATATATATATATATATATGTTGATTTTAAAAGTGAATGTTGGTGGAGGTAGAATATTAAATTATGAAAGAAAAAATAACAAATTATGTATTTATGATTTTTGATAATGAGGTAATAAAATTTTTCAAACCTTTTTATCGTAGGATAAATTAATTAAAATATTTCATGACTTATATGATAAATTTAAAAATAATAAATATATAATTTATTAAAAAAATTATATTTTACTTGCTAATGAGCTTGATATACTAAAAAATATTTATGATAAATATATTCATTGCATTAAATGTGAAAACTTAAAATTGTGTCATCCTAAACTTAAAATTGAGTTATTCCAAAAATCAATAAATTTATATATTTTAAAAAATAAAAAATATACTAATCATGAATAAAAAATTAAAAAATTACTTGAAAGATTCAACTAATAGTAATAATATAATAGAATCACTTGGAAAATGTGTTTTTACAACATACATTGAAAAAAATTCAAAGTAGGAAATAAGTGTCTTGATTCTTGCTTTAAAAAAGATAATGCACTTTGAAAAGATAGAATTGGACACATCCAATCTTATGACATAGAATCCATGGACATGTAGATCCAATTATATTCTGTGGAGAATTGTCGAAGTACAAGTTCATGAAAACAATTAATAATACATCATTAGAAGGCTTATTAGTTCATACAACGTAAATAATTTGATTATAAAAATATATATGCACTTGTCATAAACAAATAAATTAAATAATCCAAGATCCATTTTTTATTAAACATGAGAGAACACTATTTTATCAAGTTTTGTAAATATTTTAAAAAATATTTCACATTAAGGATGTTTGTGTATAAAGTTGCTAATATACTTTTGATGGATTTATTAAGTACAATTTTTTTATTTTAGGATTTATAAATATATCATATCTCAAATATTTGATATTTTGTTGCTATGATACTATCTGATATGTATAAGGTTTAGGTTCGATGTTCCGTTTACTCGATACTATCTTCTTACGAAAGTTTTAGTAAATGAGAAAACTATTGCAAATAGATCAAGCATAAAATAAAAAAAAAACCTATATTATTTGTAAAGTGAAAGCATCAACTATAAGACTTAAAATAATTAAATAAAAGTATGATAGAAAGCTTATAAAGAATATGTATGCAAGTTTTTTGGACAACACTTAGGTGCTTTTGGCAGTTTATGTATCATTATTAGTTTTGTTCTCCTCCTTCCCTCTCATTATAAAAATCTTTTTCTAAAATCTTTTCCTAAGATTGTTGAATTTTGATAAAATAAATTAATGAGTTTTTAACAGAGATAACTGACACAAGTGAAACTTCAATCATAGACTTGAATCATTGAAGTAGAAGAATCAGATATTGGGCCAAAAAGCATTATGTTAGAGATTGGATGTCAGGTCAAAGATGTCAAAGGATAGACTTTGTGCCATAAGTTTGGGCATCGGACTAGAAGGATCGGGTATTGCACCAAGAAAATCGAATGTTGTGGGAGGTCAACATGGTAATGGATTAAGCAATATGCCAAAGGAAAAGACGATGTGCTTGAGGTTCAAACGAAGTGTCGGATAAGCAAATTACATGCTGGATAATGTAAGCTTTATTACTGTAATTGTTAAGTCTTAATTGAAGTCGTTTATAGTCTAATTGAGTTGATTTTGGGGTGTAACCAGGCCAACTTAATTAGGAGCCCATTCGGCTTATTAGAAGGCTAATTCAGTGACCTCAATTGTGTTGAATCTCAAATTTTGATGATGAAACCAATTGATTATGTTTTATGATCTAACTACGTTTTAAGTGATGTAGGACTACCTTCGATCAGGATTAGATAATTAAAGCAGGAAGAATCAATGTTGAGCCGGAGGAGAATATGTCAGATGATTGGACGTCGAACCAGAGGACTGATCAATGTATTGGTAGAAGGCTTTGGACAAAGGATTTGGGCATCGAGCCAAAAAGAGCGGAGTTACACCAAGGAGATCGGAGTTGCGAAGAATAACTACCGATTGGGCAACAAGCCGTAAGAGAGGACGAAGCGTTGAAGAACCGGATGAAGCACTGATGGACTAATAACATGCCGGATAACAAAATTGATTCACTTTGTAATAATTATCTAGATTAGAGTAGGATTAGGTCTAATTGGATTAGAAGTGAGCCAACTCAATTAGGGGCCAACTAGGCTTGAATCAAGGTTGTGTTGGGCCGAATGAAAGGCCCAAACAATGCCCTAGTGCCATGTTAGGCGGTGGCACCACTAGGGTTGGTGGTGGAACTACATGAAGACTCGATCTTCTAGGCTAAGTCTGGGCAGTGGTACTGCCAGACTAGGTAGTGGTACCGCCCAACGTCAATGGCCTGGGTGGTGATACCGCCATACTAGGGTGGTGGTACCGCCCGATACACTATCAGCACAGTGTGTCAAGTAGTGGTACCGTCATACTGGACGATGGTACTGCCTAGTGACAAAAAACTTGGGCAGTGGTACCGCTAGCTCCCGAAAGACCTGGGTTGGGGTTGGTTTTGGCTCTATGTTTGAATCTATTTGAAACCTATAAATATCCCTCTCATCCCTAGTTAGAATACATAAGATAGAAAGTTTAAAAGTGAGAAAATACTATAGAAATCAGTTGAGAAATCCCCTCCTATATTCTTTACTTACTTTCGGTTTAAAAAAGAGGAGTGAGTGCTTGTAAAGGTTCTCTCATGAGCTTGTCAAAAGGAGAAAGTACTGTAAGAGTAGTTGATCTTCACCCATTAGAAAGAAGATCATTAGTAAAAGCCGATGGCCTCGAGTGAAGAGGAATCGGGAGTGGACGTAGGTCAGGACGACCGAACTACTATAAAATCTAGTTTGCATTTACTTTATACTTTTTATTCATGCTGCAAATCATTTTACTTTACTTGCTCGACTTCCTCATCACTTTCTTACAATTTCTTTCAAGTTAAACATCTTTTCGATACACTTTCATCGAAATGATTATTTTTATTGTACGAACCAGGTTTTCGAAAATCTACAAAATCATCATTTTTAACCGCTGCACTAATTCACCGCCCCCCCCCCTCCCCTCTTGGTGTCAGACTCAATCCTAACAATTGGTATTAGAGCCTGATATTTCTATTTCAGATTAATACCCAAGAGACATAGCTCTTTTCGTATTTCAAGAGGGCTTTTCTATCGTTTGTCCTCCCATATTCAATGAGACGGAGTACACTTATTGGAAAAATCTGATGAGAGTTTTCTTACTTTTTATGAATCTTGATTTATGGAATATTATCGAATATGATTTTCAATAACCCTCGAAACCTATGAATTAATGGACAAACTTTAAGAAATTTTTTTTTTCATTAAATGCAAAAGCTATGAATGCTTTATTTTATGCGTTGGATAAAATGAGTTTAATTGGATTTTGACTTATGAAACGGTTTTTGACATTTGGCATACACTTGAAATCATGCACGAAGGCACAAGTAGAGTCAAAGACTCAAAAGTAAATATTTTGATGTATGATTTTAACTTTTTCGAATAGCATCAAGCGAAACTATTAGTGAAATGTATATCCATTTCATGGATATCGTCAATAGTTTGAAAAGTCTTGGTAAATATTCTTCAAGTTTTGAATATGTAAATAAGATTCTAAGATCCCTTCCAAAAAAATGAGATTCGAAAGTAACTGCTATACAAGAGACTAAATATTTGAATAATTTTCCTATTGAAGAACTTATCGGGTCATTAATGACCTGTGAGATGACATACTTAGAACATGATGAACATGAAAATCACCTTCCAAAGAACAGGAAGATAATTGCACTCAGAACGGAAGAAGACCACTTGAGTGATAACTCAAGTGATGATGATGAGAACCTTGAACTTTTGACAATAAAACTTAAAAGGTTCATAAAACAAGAAACTAAGAAGGAAAATGAACTTAAAAAGAAGAAGATGCCAAAGAAGAAGAAAGCACTCCAAGAAGAATCAAGTACATCCGAAGACGAAGTCGTAAATTGTGCTTTGACGACTTTCAACAATAAGGTAAGTAACTCATCCAAAATATTTTTACATTATCATGAAATTACTTGATCTTTTCATAATTTGCTTGATTTGGTTTGTAGGAAATAATCTTTAAAAAAATATCAGGCTTTTCTTTCTAGCATTTTGAAAAATTAAAAAAGTTGTTCATAAGTTTTATGATAAAGAAACAAAATATTGATCTAATGCTTGTACACCTAATAAGATCAATTTCATGTATGTTTTCCATATCGGTTTTTGGCTTCAAATAAGATGCATGGTTTTGACACAAAAAAAATTAATTATCATGATAATTGCATGAATTGAAACATATAAAATGAAAATTGTACTATCATGATCTTTCATTTGAAGATGCTTTGTGTTATATTTGGACTTGATGGATTTTATGATGAAACTTATTTTTTGGATTTATACAATGATGCACGATTTTGACAAAAAATATTTTAGCATGACTTTTGATTTCTCACACTAAGCTAGAATCATGTAAGAAGGAAAGCATTTTGTTATAACTAACAACAATGTAAGAAAGAATATTAGAATTAAAATGATTTTGATGATGCTTTATGAAATCATGTTTGATAATTTTGATGATTTAATGAAAATGCTTGTATCATGCTTGATTTTATGATTTGAAATCTTGTATTTTGGATTAATGTGTCTTAATGATTTTTACGACGAAACTTGTGAATCGGTCTTAATATTGATACATGTTTCTATTTGATTTAGCATAAAAGGACAAAGGTATGCTTATACGAAATGAATCACTTGAAAAGAAAATGCATTTCCTATCTTATCGAGATTAAAGAATTCATTTATGATATTTTATGAATCTCGTGAATCTCTAGAAAGTGATTTTGATGATTTAACGATTTGATGATTTGAATGAGTTTTATGAATCATGATTTTGATTTCTTGGAACTATATATTTGAAATTTTTTTAGAGAATATTTATCTAATTATGATCTTGATAACTCGATATTTGACACTTTTTTTAAAATATGTGATTTGATGAAATGTCTTATGCTTGAATCGAGAATTTTTCTCCTATGTTTCTTCTTGTCATTTACTAAAAGGGAGAACTTTCTAAATATATCATGAATTTTTTGGAATCATAACTTAAATTTATTATGATTCATGATGAATTGATAGATATTATGCATGAATCGAGATCCCTTCTTTGTTTTCCTAAAATTCCTTTTTGCTATTTATAAAAGAAGAGACATATCAAAATGAATCATGACTTGAATTTTTATGATTGAAACATTTATATAAATATTTATTTTGTTACCTCATTTGTCATTATTTGAAAATTTGATGAAAAGGGAAATGAATTACAACATTGTATTCTTCACTTCCTTTTAACAATGACAAAGGGGGAGAAAAAGTGTGCTAGCATGGCATGTCGCAAAGAAAACAAATTCCTAGCCTATAAAAGAAGAAGAGAACTTGCCATCTTGAAACATCACAAAGAATTGCTAGCTTACAAATGCAAGAAAAAAAAGTGTAAACTTGAAAATTTACAATCTTGCACATCCTTAAAATGATGATTTAGTGAACATGTATATTGTAAAGTATTATAAGTCTAGCTTGTATGTTGTAGAAACTTGCATATCCTTAAAACTAGCTAGATGTAACTTCTCCTTTTTGTTAATGACAAAGGGGGAGAAGTATATTGATGATTTCATACATTGTATGATGTCTTGAATATTTTGAAATATTGCATGATTTTTTTATGACATGTTATTTAGATTTTTTTTTAAATCTAAAGGTTCTATCAACATGACATATTGATAGGGAGAGTTTGTTTAAACTCTGGGAGTTTGTCTAAACTCCGTCATCAATTAGTTATCATCATAAAAAAGGGGATGACTATTGAATCTTAGATTTTGATGATGAAACCAACTGATTGCGTTTTATGATCTAACTACGTTTAAAGTGACACAGGACTATCTTCAATCAGGATTAGACAATTGAAGTAGGAAGAATCAACGTTGGGCCGGAGGAGAATATGTCAGATGATTGGACGTCGAGCCGGAGGACCGGTCGACGTATCGACAAAAGGCTTCGAACAAAGGATTCGAGCATCAGGCCAAGAAGAGTGGAGTTGTGCCAAGGAGATTGGAGTTGTGGAGGACAACTATTGATTGGGCAATAGATTGCAAGAGAGGACGATGCGCTGAAGAACCAAATGAAGCACCGATAGACCAATGACATGCCGGACAACAAAATTGATTCACTTTATAATAATTATCTAGATCAGAGTAAGATTAGGTCTAATTGGGTTAAAAGTGAGTCAACTCAATTAGGGGCCAATTGGGTCTGAATCAAGGCTGTGTTGGGCTGGATGAAAGGCCCAAACAGTGCCTTGGTGCCATGTCAAGTAGTGGCACCACCAGGGTCGGCGGTGGAACCACCTAAAGGCTCAGTCTTCTAGGTTGAGTCTGGGCGGTGATACCACCGGACTGGGCAGTGGTATCGCTCAGTGTTAGTGGCCTAGGTAGTGGCACCGCCAGACTAGGATGGTGGTACCGCCTAGTATACTATCAGCACAGTGTGTCAAGCGATGGTACCGTCAGACTGGGTGGTGGTACTGTCCAATGATAGAAAGCCTGGGCGGTGGTACTACCCAACAGTGGTGGTGGTATTGCCAGCACCCAGAAGACCTGGGATGGGATTGGTTTTGGCTCTAAGTTTGAATCCATTTGGAGCCTATAAATACCCCTCTCATCCCTGGTTAGAATACACAAGTACAAAAAGTTTAAAAGTGAGAAAACACTGTAGAAATCACTTGAGAAATCCCCTCTAGTCTTTACTTACTTTCGGTTTAAAAGATAGGAGTGAGTACTTGTAAAGATTCTCTCTTGAGCCTATCGAAAGGAGAAAGTACTGAAAAGGTAGTTGATTTTCACCTATTGGAAAGAAGATTCTTAGTGGAAGCCGATGGCCTTGAGTGAAGAGGAATCAGGAGTAGACGTGGGTCGGGATGACCAAACCACTATAAAATCTTGTTTGCATTTACTTTACGCTTTTCATTCATGCTATAAACCATTTTACTTGCTCCACTTATCACCTTCTTACAATCGCTTTCAAGTTAAACATCTTTCCGATACACTTTTATCGAAATGATTCTTTTCATTCTATGAACCGAGATTTCAAAAATCTATGAAATCATCATTTTTAACCGTTGCATGAATTCATCCCTCCCTCTTAGTGTCGGACTCGATCCTAACAGGTTGGGCCAAGCGATGGTAACACCAAGCTAGGTGATGGGACTACCTATGAGCCAAAGAGTATGGATTGTATGTTTTCAGGAAACTCGGTGGTAGTACTGTCAGGGTCAATAGTAGTATCGCCTAGTTGTCACGGATAAAATTGTAAACGGCTTGTTCGGTGTAATGCTTATGCTTGTCCGTGTCACTTTTGGTTGGTTGTAATTTATAAAGCTTGTAAAGGGCTTGTCAAAGGCAAAATACCCTATTTGAGCGAGTTTGGTAGCCATTGTAGGCTTGTACATAATGTTTGCGTCGAGTGCATACTTATACTAGAATTCGGTCTGTAGTGGACCAATTTTATGCCTTTGTTGTGCAACCGTTCTGAGCTTGTAATATCCATGGTTGGAATGTGCATCGGCTATAAAGTGTCTGCTAAAAGAGTGGCTTGCGGATCCCGTGTGAAGCGCTTTCTCTGTCCCGTCTTCTCTTTCGTTGGTCCTAAGGGATTGTAGGAGATTTCGGGGAGGCTGACCTTTGCGGTGATACGCATTGGTGCCGCACGGCTTAGGCAAAACCAGCTAAGTCCGTGACAGTTGGTATCAGAGCGGGACAAGCCCACTTACAAACACTTAGCATGCAAACGTGGGGGACCTAGCGAGGCACCACGAGTACAACAAACTAAGAGGAATTGCGGAGCGCACAAAGGTCGGGATGGCCGAGTTCGAGCGGTGGCTCGACGTTAGCACCCAACCTTGATGGTGCTCGAGGCAAGCGGAGTGCTTGGCAAAGGATGAGACCGTGCAAGGTGGAGTGGGTTGTTCAACGATTGAAAGAGTTGTAAACTCAAGGAATTCGATACTCATGCATGGCCTTGCATGCGGACGATGGATTGTTCATGGCCATCCCAAGCCGACCGAAGGTCGGTGCCATGGAGCATTAAAACTTTCTCTTCGGCATGTGCAGGATACTTTCGTAAGAGGCTGAAGTGTGCAGCAGGTTCAACATTTTGCTAGACCCAGAGGGGTGTAGTGCTAGCTGTATTGGTGAAGTGTCACAATCTAGCAAATGCATTTGCAAAGGCAGAATTGGGCACAGTTTGTTCAGCAGAGGCAAAGTAGTCCAAGAGGATGATGATCTCCTAAACTTCCCAAAGGGAAGGATGCGAAGAGAGAAGTTGCTCCAACGGGGCAGATACCCAGGAGGGATAAGTCTCGGTTCTACAGAGGTAGAATCATGTGCAATGAACCGCACTAGTTGAGGAGTACCTCAAGACGAAGCTCGATAGATCGAGTGAGCAGTAAGGAGTCATTGCATGATCTCGCAAGTGGTGATGCGTTGGTAGACGCATAGCGAGATCAAGTGGGGGAGCAACCCAGGCAACACAAAGTGAAGGCACACTTGGAGCCGATAGCGAGATCAGACTCAACAGAGGGCTAACCCGTGGAATGGTTGGCGTGAGGGCCACCATTAACACAATGCAAATCGAGAAGCGGAACAACTTGGGGGTAACTTATTGATGTACCCAAACCGCATGAAGGGAGTTGGCAAAGAAGATAGAACGTGGAGCGGAGGCGTGGAGCTTTCCTTAGACAGAAGTTAAGGACATGGACTCTTGCAAAGACAAGAGTAGGATCATGTCGTTCCATGAGTTCTCTATTCTGATGAAGCAGACTCATCTTGTATGGTGCCAAAGACGAAGGGAACTTCGAGGCATATGCACCTCGTCTCGGTGAAGCATTTGACGGGGTAACTAAGTCGATACAACTTGCAGTGGCGAAGTTGGTGTTAGAAGGCCTTGGCACGGGGTAAGAGGATGCTAAGGCAGATGCTCTTGAAGAATATGCCACAGTGTTGCTATTCGAGTTGTCATGAGGAAAGCGGTGCAGCAAATGAGATTGTGCTTTGGTAGGGGCGAGAGTCCCGTGATCCGCATAAATGTGCACCTATTTCAAAGTCGGGGACTTCGGAGGAGCGCTAGGCGATGGACTGTCCTAGAGCTAGGCTTCGTCCGAGTGTGACTCGAGAGTGGGTGGACGAAGGTTGATTGCCAAAGGAGCGAACAGAATCGAAGCTGGCGAAGGCCCTGCGATGTGTTGGCAGAGTCCACACATGGAGATATCGTAGTTCGAGTTCATATCACAGGGATCAGAATGCAAGGAGATGTCACCAGGCGATGACATGATGCAGCGGATCGTGGTGGAATGGTTCGTGGCAAGTCAACACACACGGTGAGTCCCATGGGGGGGACTAGATCATGCAGAGGTATGATCGGGAGCGCGACTAGGAGCTCCAAGTCGGTGAACAACACGACGGTAAGAAGAGCTATGGATTCAAGCAGTGAATGCCATGGTACCGCAGAAGCGGGTCTTCCGTGCATGCACCGAATGTTGCATTGAATGGGAGCCTTGGATATCAGCTTATGGGGGTTGTGCCCTATCGAGGAAGAAGTTCATATGCAAGTACCAGGGAGTCCCACAGGGGGACTGGATCATACAGAGGTATGATCGGAGCTGTTGAAGAGTGGAACTACTTCAGAGCTCACATTCGCTTAAGGGAGCCCAACAAGTCGGAGGACAAGGCCGAGTAAGTGAACATTGCGACCAATGAAGCTAAGGAGAACAGAAGCGGTGTAAACCCTGCAGCATGATGGCAGAGGCCATACATGGGAGTTGCAGTCTGTCTTTCCATCGACCAAGTAGAACTGCTCAGAGAACACAGAGGTGTTGAAGCAGATGGTCGAAAAGGGCCAGGAAGCAATGACGAGTCCAGAGGGACTCAGCTACCCAAGATCAGTCATCGGTTAGAAGGAAGGTGGACTCAGAGGAGTGCCACATTGCCGCAGAGGCAGATCTACCGATCACGAAGAAGGGATGTAGATGCGAGACAACGGATAGTAGCGCCATGGACATTGTAGTGTCATGGTACCGCAGAGGCAGGACTTTCGGGGAGTCATCAATCCCTTGCTCTCATAGAGGGAGAGTGTTTGGTCATGATATGGGCCGTGGAGGAGGAGAATGCTTTGGCAAACTCCATGTACCAAGACAAGGTGAAGGGCGGCTTGAGAACTTCGTGAAGACCAAAGTGTCACAGACTTTCCATCAAGATAGCCGTGAGTGAAGGACTTGGTCGATGCAAGAGTGCATGACCAAGGATCGAAGGCAGCAAAGATGCTGCGGTCTTTGTATCTTTGCTACTCAAAGGAGTCGGCGACAGAAATGATGGAGAAGGCGGTACAATCCCAAAGGCGACCAGATCTACCGGAGACTTACTCCAAGTTGGAGTGATAACTTCTTGCATTCCAGAAGTTCAATGGCAATGAGAAGGTGAATCACAGTAGCTGACTCAGCGCAAGGATTGCAAACACTTCAAGTACTTCGGAAGTGTGAGCTAAGAGCAGGCGAAGTCCAGTAACCAGCTCGACGCACGAAGTACAAACTCGAGGAGGCGGGCGAAGACAAGTAACCTTTGCCTTCTCAACTCTCAAGAGAATGGGTGAAACCGAGTACCCCAGCTCTCTTAGTTATCCAGCAGAGGAGCTTTGTGCAAATTTGAAGACCCTTCGAAGAGACTAATGGAAGACAACAGTTGTTAAGTCCTCACCAACGGTGATCAGTGCTACTAAGAGTAGATTGTCTGCTTCATTTCCCAATTGAATGCCAATCGAAAGCGAAAGTGATGCGAGCCTACTTGGGCAAGACAACTAAGTGGAAGAAGATTCGATGGGCAAATTTTACAGAGGAAGGACCGAAAAACTTGAAAGGTTGCGAGGCGATGCTCGTCAAAGCTCCAACAAGTATCTATCCAGTTCAGGAGACAAGAAGGATTTGAAGACTGACGCAAATCAAAGATGGTCTTTTCTCTTCATCAGATCAATCCGCAAGAACCAACAAGGATCAGCATAACTCTGCCAACCCCACAACAGAGTCAGAGTCATTGGCGAGTTGAAGCAGCATGGCAGATTAAAGTTCGACGACTCAACAACAACAAGTGAAGAACAATTGGGAGTCAAAGGGGCGCATCGCAGCAGGAGCAGAAGATCGAAGATCCAACAAAGAAAAGAAGTTGCAACGTCAGCAAAGGCTTCAACGAGGACGTCGAAGGAATAAGTGGGGGAGAATGTCATGGACAAAATTGTAAACGGCTTGTTCGGTGTAATGCTTATGCTTGTCCGTGTCACTTTTGGTTGGTTGTAATTTATAAAGCTTGTAAAGGGCTTGTCAAAGGCAAAATACCCCATTTGAGCGAGTTTGGTAGCCATTGTAGGCTTGTACATAATGTTTACGTCGAGTGCATACTTGTACTAGAATTCGGTCTGTAGTGGACCAATTTTATGCCTTTGTTGTGCAACTGTTCTGAGCTTGTAATATCCATGGTTGGAATGTGCATCGGCTATAAAGTGTTTGCTAAAAGAGTGGCTTGCGGATCCCGTGTGAAGCGCTTTCTCTGTCCCGTCTTCTCTTTCGTTGGTCCTAAGGGATTGTAGGAGATTTCGGGGAGGCTGACCTTTACGGTGATATGCATTGGTGTCGCACGGCTTAGGCAAAACCAACTAAGTCCGTGACATAGTGTCAAATAGTACTATCACCTAAGCAGGCAATGGTACCATCAAAACATAGTTTCCTAGGCTATCAAGTGATAGTACCATTAGAGCCCAGGTTTCCAAGGGATTGTAGGAGATTTCGGGGAGGCTGACCTTTACGGTGATATGCATTGGTGTCGCACGGCTTAGGCAAAACCAACTAAGTCCGTGACATAGTGTCAAATAGTACTATCACCCAAGCAGGCAATGGTACCATCAAAACATAGTTTCCTAGGCTATCAAGTGATAGTACCATTAGAGCCCAGGTTTCCAAGCTCTATGCAGGCGATAGTACCGCCTGGTGCAGGCGGTAGTATAGCTATTACCTTGAAAACCTAGGGATTTAAATTTTGGACTCCACTTTTTAAGCCATTTGGGGTCTATAAATACCCCACTCATGCTTGGTGAAACAATGAAAACTTGTGATTGTAAGTATTGAATCTTAAATTTTAATGATGAAATTAATTAATACATTTATGACTAATAAGCATTCAAGAAAATGATGTAGGAGAATTTTTGATCTTGTACTTAAATCGTAAAGCAAGAGAATAACATGATACCCCAAAGAGTACCATGTTAGAAATTGGATGTCGGCCCGTAAGATTGGTTGATATGTTGGAAGATGGACTTCATGCCATGAGTTCGAGCATTGAGCTAGAAGGATCGAGTATTGCTCTAAGATCAAATGTTGTGGGAGTTCAACATGCTGATAGATCAGACAATACGTCAATAAAAAGGATAATGTTCCAAAAGATAGAATGAAGTACCGAATGACATGCCAGATAACATGCTTCACGATTATAATTATTAAGTATTGATCAAAGTAGTTTAGAGTCTAATTAAGTTGATTGAGGCATAACTAGACCAACTTAATTAGGTTGAATTAGGCCTATTGGAAGGTTAATTTAATGACCTGAAGTTGGGTCAGGCGATGGCACTGCCAGACCAAGTGGTGGGGCTACTTGTGAGCTGAAAAGTACTGAATGTACTTTTTTAAAAAACCCAATAATAGTATAGCCAGGGTCAATGGTGGTACCACCCAGTGTTAGGTGATGGTACCGCCAGAACATAGTCTTAGAGACTATAAGGCAATGGTACCATTTAAGTAAGTGGTGGCACAGCCACAACCTAGTCTCCCAAGCTTTGTTAGGTGGTAGTACCGCCTAGTATAGGCGGTGGTATCGCTAGTACCCCGAAAGCCCAAGGATTCAAATTTTTGGCTCTATTTTTAAAGCTATTTGCAGCCTATAAATACCCTACTCATGTTTGCTATGTGAAAAGAACAAAAATATAGAAAAACTTGTGATTGAAATGTTGTAAGCTCTCTTATAAAGAATTGAGTCTCATCCTCCTAAAGTTTAGAGTTTATTCTAGGGGAGCTGTAAGATTTGTTATAAAAGAGAGGTGTAAAGGTTCTCTCCTCAACCTGTGAAAAGGAGAAAGAGTTGTAACAAGGGTAGTTGTTCTTCGCCTAATGAAAATAAGATCGTTAGTGAAAGCTAGTGGCCTCGAGGGAGGAGGAATCGAGAGTGGATGTAGGTCGTGATGACTAAACCACTATAAACTTGAGGTGCATTTTTTATTATACTCTTCATTGCTATTGCTTACTGATTTAATTACTCACTATACTTACTCATATTCTAAGTTAAACATATTTTCGATTCCAGTTTCATCGAATGAATTTTCAAATCGGTCCTTTATTTTGAAAGCACTAATTCACCCCCTCTTAGTGTCTTTATGATCCTAATAGTTGGTATTAGAGCTTGGTTCTTTTAGTTAGTTTAACACCTAAGAAAGATTAAATGACTTTTTCTAGCAATCAAGAGGATCACTCTATCACTCATCCTCCTATGTTTGATAAGACGAACTACACGTATTGGAAAACTTAAATTTAGATTTTTTTGCTTTCGATGGATTTTGATCTATGGAATGTTGTTGAGTTTAGCTTTCAAAAATCCTCTAAACCAATGAATGAATGGAATGATTTAGAGAAGAAAATATTTTCTTTAAATGCAAAAGCTATAAATGCTTTAAAAATGAGTTTAATCGTGTTTCTACTTATGAAATGACACATAATATTTGGCACACACTTGAAATTACTCATGAAGGCACAAATAGAATTAAAAAATCTAAGATTAATCTCCTGGTGCATAATTATAAATTATTTAGAATGAAACTAAGTGAAACCATTGGTGACATGTATTAGGATCATTATGGCACTAAGAGAGGGGGGGTGGGGGAGTGTTAGGACTCTAGTTATGAGAGTCCTAATTGATAAGGGCATTCATGTAAATCCTAGCTAGCCACCCCTATTAAAGAGGTGAAGAGGCCGGCTAGATTAGGGTTAGGTTGCTTCTTAGAGAAGGAGTTCTATTAGAAGTAGGAGTCCTATTAGGGAAAGAGTCCTATTAGAATTAGGAGTCCTACTAGAGAAGTATTCCTAATTAGAAGTAGAAGTTGGTTAGAAGTAGGAGTTGTTGAATCTCCAATTTTGATGATGAAGTCAATTGGTGAAATATTTGTTCTAATCTACTTTGTCGAGATAAGTGTGTAGGAACAACTACGATGAGAAGAAAACATAAAGCAATTTATTGAGGTCAAGTCCGTCGGGGGTTCAAGAGTTCATCGGAAGTCCGAGAGATTTTTGGAAGTATTGCCGGAACCATCCAAGATCGAATCAGGGACTTGCCGAAGTTTTCGGAAGTTCATCACAAAGATCGTCGAAGGTTTGCGGAACTTACCGAGAAGATTCGGAAGCTAGCCGAAGACTCGTTGAGCTCGCCATACAATCCGGGAGTATGCTGGGAGTCCGCTGGAAGCAATCCGAGGGAAGCATCGGAAGCATGCCGGAATCTCACCGTAAAGCTCGCCGGAAGTTGACTTGAAGAGTGTCGGGTCAAATCACTTTGAGTGATATTTTTAAGTTCATAGTTTACACATGAGTAGAGCAAGGATTTAGAAAAAATCCTGCCTAATATCGATGGGGCCAACCGGACTCATCGGGCCGAAGGTTTTAAACAGGCCCATTCGGCCTTGGTGAATGGGCAAAGCGGTTGAACCGCCACTTGGGCGGTGGCACCGCTGGTGGGTGGTAGCACCGCCTATACACATACAGCGGTAGCACCGCCTGGGTGGCGGTGGCACCTTTCGCTGGTGGGCGATGGCATCGCCTTGGCCGCCATGATCGAGCGGTAGTACCGCCTGCCTAGGGCGGTGGTACGCTTCTGTGTGTCGGCCGTGCCAGATCGACACAGCGCCGGCACACGCCTCGACACCGATGTAATGGGAACTCCAATTTGATTTCAAATTTGGAGCCCAAATTTGAATCCATTTTGGATCTATAAATACCCCCCCTGAAAGGGTACCCTTTTGAGAGTTAAAAAAAAAACCTTGAGTTAAAGTCTTTGATTAGTCTTGAAAAGTCTTGTCTCTTGCTAAGTGTTCACCTCCTCCTTATTCTTGAGAAATCTTGTAAGAGTGTGAACCTCTTGTAAAGGGTTGTAAAAGAGGTATTTGGTCCTTCCCCTTCAAAGGATTTGCTAGTAGAAGAGCAGAGCCTCATCGTGAAGGCTTCAAGAGTGGATGTAGGTCATTTGACCGAACCACTATACATCATTGTGTTCATGAATGTGTGAGTGTTTACATTTTTGAATCATTTCATTACTTAGCTGCAAGTCGTTTAGTTCATTGTTATTTCCTTTACTCAAGCAATTACTTTCAAGTTCTCTTTTGTCAAATCGAAATCTTCCTACGAACTTGTGTTTTTGTAAAATCGGTTTCAAAAGTACAATTTTAATCCGCTGCACTAATTCACCCCCCACCCCCTCTTAGTGCTTTTTAGATCCTAACAGGAGTCTTGAGTAAGAGTCCTATTAGGAGTTAGGTTTAGAAGTCCTATAAATAGCCATATATTCACCCTCTTTTCATAAGGAATAGATCAATCTTTTAGCAGCCTTTGAGTAGTAACTTGGAGGAAGGAACCCCTATAGAGTTCCAAGGAGGCCGATTCCCTATAGAGATACCCCAAGCTTAGAATTCGTAAGGGTTTTAACACTTGGTATTAGAGCAGCGTTCTTGGTATCTCGCTACCCTTCCATAGCCATCCATCAGCCCTCCACAATCGCCCAAAGCAATTCCCACAATTGCTTAGAAGATCATCGTCGAATTCCACCGTCGTTTCCACCACCGCAGATCATCCTTTGATCTTCCCGTGAATTGCAATAGGTTCTGATTATCTACCTTACTACTGCTGCAATTTAGTTATCCTTATTCAAAAAATCCAAAAAAAATTTGTTCCTATATTGCTGCGTAAACTTTTTGTCACAAAGTTTTCATCTCTATAATGAAAGTTGCATTGCAGAATTTCAACCGCATAGCACTGCCTTTTTTATTTATTATTATATTTTTTCTATCCAAATATCTATGAAATTTTTACAATGGCTTTGACACTTCCTAACAGTGGTTTTCCCTTTGGTTCTGTTAAAAAATTCTCAATATAAACCACTTATCTTTGATGTCCAAACTGTTACACTTTAGACGTAAAATTTTGCTATAGTACCTCTTCATGATCCTCAATTTTGCCAAACCTCTTACTGTCATTTCTTTCTACAAAATTTTTAACAGCATTAGCTCTCCTTACCAGTAGATTCCCTTTAAGTTTTGCTTGAATCTCTGTTGAAAATTTCTGAAAAAAAATTGCATCTTTACTGCTGAAATTTATTCGATAAAAATTCTGGTGCTGCGCCTTTGTCCTTTTTCTCCTCCGTAACTTACCAAACCCTAGCCACCTTGCTGCCACCAACTAAGATGTCTTTAGGGCATCTATCTAGCTTTAAGATTCAGCCATCATAACCTAGTTTCATAACCCTAATAGCATCAAAAACTATAGCCTAAAATAGTAAACCATTACAGTCGAACCCTTCTATCACCGATATATTATCCAAACCTTCCACCACCCCATGCCATTAACCCATCAACAAAAAAAAGACAAGGGCATCTCTGATCTACAAGTATATGCTATGGCTTCTCAAGATCCAATTGATGTCAAATTTGAAGCATGGGAATCTCAGATTGAATCACGGCTTGAATCGCGCTTGGAAGATAAATTGCACACTTTGTTTGCAGAATTCAGAATTGGACAACCACCGAGTCCAACCAAATTGCAGCAAGGAGAGAATTCAGAAAGGACCCCAGAGAAGGAGGGATAGCCCTCAGATATACTTCAGCCATGCATGAGGGTGGACTTCCCATGATGGGAAGAAGGAGACCCGACGGGATGGATTTCGTACGCCGAATGTTACTTTCGCTACTACCGAACGTCGGATAATGCTATGGTGGAGATTGCTGTCATCCACCTTGAAGGAGATGCTATTCAATGGTACAATTAGCAAGAATATAATCATGGGGCTCTGACGTGGAATCAATTTAAGAACACATTGCTGAACTATTTTGGACCTACGGAGTATGAAAATATCGATGGCCAACTCGTAAAGATTCGACAAACCTCTACGATTCAAGAGTACCAAACTAGGTTTGAGAAGCTATCCTACCTTGCTCGTGATTGGACTGACCATTAATTATTGGGAATATTCATCGAAGGACTCAAGCCAGAGATAAAAGGGGAAGTAAAAGCGCGACAGCCCCGTACCGTGATGGCCACGATTTCTTTTGCCCGAATACAAGAAGAACAGCTCAGCCAAGATGCTCGAAGGATGAGAACCACTCCTAGAACCTCAGCATATAAACCCCCTTCTACTCTCAGCCATCCTTTGCTGCCAAAAAAATTGACAAGAGAAGAACTACGTGACCGATCAGCAAAGGGTCTTTGTTGGCATTACGACGAGCCGTGGAACCATGATCATCGCTACAAAAGGGGCCGCCTCCTACTGATTGAACCTCTTGAAGACATAGAGGAGGAGATCCAGGAGCATGATTAAGAGGTCATGGATAAAGAATAGCAACTAATTGATATTACGATGCGTGCACTTGCCGGTTACGCGAACCTGCAAACAATGAAAGAGGGAGGATTTCTGAAGCAACAACCGATCACCGTTCTTATTGATACCGGGAGAACTAATAATTTTATGAACATCAAGGTTGTTATCCAAATAGCCTTACTATTGAGAATTGTAGTAGGTTTGATGTTAAGGTCGCAGATGGATGAATTTTGAAGTGTGATCGTAGGTGCCCATGGGTGAAACTATTGCTATAGGACCAAGAGATAATTGTAGATTTTTTCCTCCTCCCTCTCGATGATTATGAGGCTGTGCTTAGCATTAAATGGTTGATGACATTAGGTGATGTTTCTTGGAATTTTTTGAAATTAATTATGAAATTTTACAGTAAGGGGAAATGGGTGATATTATGCGGGAAACGTGGGGGCGACATAACGACAATTTGCACACAATGAATGGAGAAAGTTTTGCACAAAACATGCAGCGGCTTTTTGGTACAACTTGAGCAGCAATCTAAGGGAGAGCCAACCAAATTTGAAGATCCAAACCTACTTCCCTTGCTTGCTGAATTTTCAGATATATTTGACGAACCACATAGCCTACCTCCTAACCGTCGGCATGATCATCATATACCGATTCTTCAAGGCAATCCTCCAGCAAATACTCAGCTATATCAGTACCCACATCTCCAGAAAGATGAAATAGAAAGGATTGTAAAAGAGATACTTGAAACAGGAGTTATTCAGCCAAGTTGTAGCCCCTACTCTTCACTGGTGCTCCTCGTACGAAAGAAAGATGGAACATGATGAATGTGCGTTGATTACCGAGCTCTCAACGGCATAACCGTCAAGGACAAGTACCCTATTCCAGTAGTAGATGAATTGCTTGATGAATTAAAAGGAGCATGAGTCTTCACAAAGCTGGACCTTCGATCCGTGTATCATCAAACACAAGTGTGCGAAGAAGACATACAGAAAATTGCTTTTCGAATGCACAACGATCACTCCGAATTTCTAGTAATGCCATTTGGTCTCACCAATGCTCCCTCCACCTTCCAGAGCCTTATGAATGATATTTTCCAAAGTTATCTTCATAAGTTTGTGCTAGTTTTCTTCAACGATATCCTTATTTACAATCTTTCTCTTTAAAGTCATATTCAATATTTATGACTTGTTTTGATAATTTTACGAGAACATGTTCTTTTTGTAAAAAAAAATGAAGTATGACTTTCTTCAACAAAAGGTGGAATATCTTGGGCATATCATATCAGAGGAAGGGGTGGTAGTAGACCCCTCTAAAATTGAAGCAATGCATAACTGGCCGACCCCGAGGAACATAAAATCACTGCGCGGCTTTCTCAATTTAATAGGTTACTACCACAAGTTCATAAAAAACTATGGAAAGATCAGTGCACCCCTTACTTCCTTGCTGAAAAAAGATGCTTTCTAGTAGTCGGACAAAGCCATCACTGCATTCGACGAACTTAAAGTCACAATGATAACAACGCCCGTACTAGTGTTACCCAACTTCGGCAAGACTTTTATTATTAAAGCCGATGCCTCCAGAGTTGGAATTGGTGCTATACTAATGCAAGATAGCCACCCCCTCATTTATACCAGTAAGGCGTTATCTTCTTCCCATCTCAAGATAACTATTTACGGCAAGGAGATGCTCGCGATTGTGCATGCAGTGTCCAAATGGAGATCGTACTTAATCGGGTGACGCTTTCAAATCAAGACCGACCATAAAAGGCTAAAATATTTCTTAGAGTAGAAGATAACTTCCCCTGAGCAACAAAAATGGATAACAAAGCTTCTTGGATATGATTATAAAATAACTTATAAAAAGGAAAAAGATAATGTTGTTATAGATGCGCTTTCACGATTACCCAAGTAAGCTGAATTTTCGACTATTTCACTTCCGACCAGCGAATTCCTTGAGGATATTAGGAGGGAATGGCAAGATAATTCAGAAATGAGTAAAATTATAAAAAATTGGAGGAAGCACCAAGCTCCATGGCTCATTACAGGTGGGACTCAAAGGACTTGCGATTTAAGGGATGCATTGTGCTTATGCCAAATTCTACTTGCATAAAACCATCCTTCAAGAGATGCATTCCACACCTATGACTGGGCACTTCAAGTTCCTTAGAACCTATAAAAGAATTAAGTAAAATTTTAATTGGATAGGGATGAAAAATATTATTGCTGAATTTGTAGCACAATGTGATGTATGTCAACGACACAAAGGTGAGACAGTGGCAAGTCCCAGAAAGTTGCAACCTCTACCCATCCCAGAATCAATATGGATTCATATATCAATGGATTTCATTGAAGGGCTTCCCTCATCACAAGGAAAAGGTACAATTTTTATCGTGGTTGATCGCCTTACAAAGTATACTCACTTTTGTGCCATCCGTAATCCCTACACTATTTCTAGTATTGCTCGAATCTTTATAGATGTAAAATTACATGGGATACCGAGATCTATTGTAAGTGATCGTGATAGGGTTTTCACAAGCAAATTTTGGATAAAGTTATTCCAGATGCAAGGCACTAAATTAAAGATGAGTATGGCATATCACCCACAAACTAACAGCCAAACTGAAGTGGTGAATAGGTGTTTGGAGACATACCTCAAATGCTTCACTAGTGACCGACCAAAAGAATGGACAAAGTGGCTTCCTTGAGCCGAGTGGTGGTATAATGCAACTTATTATTCATCTACAAAATGTACTCCCTATGAGGCTTTGTATGGCCGACCCCTTCTATAATTCCAAAATATGTGTTGGGCACCTCTAAAGTAGAATAAGTAGATAGGGAACTATAGGACAGAGACAAAATGCTGAAGTTGCTAAAAGATAATCTCACTGCAGCACAAGCAAGGATAAAATAGTAATATGATCAACACAAAGATGAAAGAGAATTTTCAGTAGAAGATTGGGTCTTCCTACGGCTCTAGCCATACAAGTAAACATCAATCTAAACCAGAGCATCTATGAAGCTTTCACCTCGATTCTATGGACCCTACCAGATTTTGGAGCGCATCGGAGCAGTAGCATACAGATTAGACTTACCCGCCAGCTTCCGAATCCATCCAGTCTTCCATGTATCATGTTTGAAGCTCAAGTTGGGACAACATGAGATAGCCCAAAGCCATCTACCAAATATGACTACCCAAGGAGAGCTCCAGACCCAACCAAGTGCCATTACAGATCATGACTCGACGACGACGATCTGCTACTGAAGTGTTAATATAGTGGGCGAACCTACAAGCAGAAGATGCCACTTGGGAGAACTATGATGACTTGAAGATCAAATTCTCAGAATTCAAGGAACGTCAACCTTAAGGATAAGGCTAATTTGAAGAGGGCGGGTCTGTTAGGACTCTAGCTATGAGAGTCCTAATTGATAAGGGCATTCATGTAAATCCTATTAGGGAAAGAGTCCTATTAGAATTAGAAGTCCTACTAGAGAAGGAGTCCTAATTAGAAGTAGGAGTTGGTTAGAAGTAGGAGTCTTGAGTAAAAGTCCTATTAGGAGTTAGGGTTTAGAAGCCCTATATATAGCCATGTATTCATCCTCTTTTCATAAAGGAATAGATCAATCTTTTAGCAGCCTTTGAGCAGCAACTTGGAGGA
Organism: Musa beccarii; assembly: GCA_024322285.1. Classification (NCBI taxonomy): domain Eukaryota; kingdom Viridiplantae; phylum Streptophyta; class Magnoliopsida; order Zingiberales; family Musaceae; genus Musa; species Musa beccarii. Next base: position 13,260,774 of record CM044394.1, read on the forward strand.
AGGAACCCCTATAGAGTTCCAAGGAGGCCAATCCCCTTTAGAGATCAACCCTAAGCTTCGAATCTGCAAGGGTTCTAACAAAAACCCAAAACACTAAAAAAACTCACAAAATTAAAAAAAATCATAAAACTAAAAATCGTACATATTAAGGCATGTGTGTTACCTAGGGAGATTGTATATCTCTAAAATACTATAAATCTGTGGGAGATGATGGAGGTCAATTGTTCTTCTCTCTAGTAGTGATCCACATAATAGGGGCTATGAAGATGCTCCTCAAATCGCTATACAAACCTTTACTTCACATGCACCATGTAATCAAGAAGGGGCCGACCCTTTTTGTTGTCTACAAGCCCCAAACTAGGGCTAGCAACTGAGGAGAAGGGGAGAGGAGAATAGGAGGTGGCAACTAAAAGGGGTCTTGCCTATAGCCCTTTAGTTTCCTCCTATTTATAGAGGTCCCCTATCAACTTAACCCTAATAGATCCTACCCTATTAGGTACTGGATCTCCATCCAACTATCCAAGCCCCTTAGATTACTAGATCTTTACCCAATAATCTCTCATAGGATCTTATTAGATCTCATCCATAGGATCTAGTAATTCAAGGGCTTATTGGATATTTAATAAAATAGGGGCTCCAATGGATATTTCATATTCAAAGCTCTACTTATCGTAACACCGATCATATATGCGTGACCCTTTAGGCCTAATATTGAGCTAGCCACGAGTCATACCTATCAAAACTCCTTCTAGCTTAGTGAATTATTATCTCTATAATAATTCACTTGACTCATTGGCTACGAACGTACTAGGCCACTACGCCGTAGTCCCTAGACGATACAAGAGAATCTAATCTTTTGAACTTATCTGTCCTCAATTATCATATATCTATAGTCCCTCATATATCTAATATCCCAAAGACCATATATCGAGCATGGTGCTATCAGCCCATACAAAATCTACTTGAGTCTCACTCTAATCGGATTTTCCCTATGAACTCTTTCTCTCTTAATCCGAATGACCTTGGATAGAATTTTCCTGTGCAAGAATACATAGGATATTTCTTTCATGACATTAAGAGCAGATGATCCTCTATCAATACTCAATTATCCTCATAAAGTTGGCTATCACTCCCGATGACCGACTATGATAAATCTAAAACTTTCAGACCTATAAGTCCAGTATTAAAGAGTGGAGTACTCATACAAGACATCCTTGGTATCTTAAGTCTAAGGACCAAATGCACAACTGAAATAACGGAATCGCTATTCTGACAATGAGGTATCATCAACCATCCAGCATTCCATGAGCGGATCAATTAGTAAACTCATTCTCCAATGAGCAGTTACACTGTATCTCAAGTATCCCCATATGAGTAGCTATAAGACTAACCACCTCCATCATATGGATGGGTATATAGTGCTAGTTATAAGTGCCATACAAGCCAATCACGTGAGTGAAGACACTTGTAACACATTGTGTCAATCCCTTTGCTTATGATTATTAGCATTTTCTCACATTATCTGGATGTATATTGTGATGTCCTTAGATCTGTGCAATGAGAATTAGATCATGATGAGATTACGATAAGGAGATAGATTCACCTTTAAACACAAACCTTAGATAATCTTGGTCATAGGTTACTCAAGAGGGATATCGAGATAACCGGATAGATTAGTGTGCTGTATACCCGTCCATATGATGGAGGTGGCTAATCTCATAGCACTTGTGTGGGGACACTAAGAATACAACAATAGTTGCTACCCTTCCTCGCCTTTTGTGTCAACGATTTTTTACGACAAAAACTGTTCTAAATCACAACACACACAATTTAAGATCCGATCTTCGCATGAGCAACCTGGCTCTGATACCACTATTGAGAAATCCACAAGGGGCGACATCTTATACACAACAGAAGAACAAAAAAAACAAAACCATAGATTTCTTGCAGAAAGGTTCTGTCATCGTGTGAAGATCAGTGCGTCAAAACAAATCCACAAAAATTACATGTGTAAAAGAAAATAGCTAGGGAGATCGTATATCCCTGAATCCCTACAGATCTATAGGAAGGATAAAGGTGGTCAAGCATCCTCCTCTCTAGCGGTATCTACACGGTAAGGACTGCGACGATGCTCCTCTCTGGGGAGAGGAGAACAAAAGGTGGCTACCAAAAGAAAACCCTCGGCCTATAGAGCTTTGGTTCCCTCCTATTTATAGAGGCCCCCTGTTAAACCCTGATGGATCTTGCCCTGTTGAGTATTGGATCTCCATCCAATTACTCAAGCCTCTTGGATTAGTGGGTCTCTACCCAATAATCTCTTATTAGTAATTATTAGATCTCATCTGAGGATCCAATAATTCACGGGCTTAATAGATATTCAATAAGTTAGGGGCTCCAACAGATATCTCATATCTAGACCTCTACTCATCGTAACACCTACCATATGTGTGTAACCCTCTAGGCCCAATATCGAGCTGGCTATGAGTCATACTTGTCAGAACTTCTTTTGACTTAGTGAATTATTATCTCTATAATAATTCACCCAACTCATTGATCGCGGACGTACTAGGCCACTACGCCGTAGCCCCCAAACGATACAGGGGAATCCAACCATTCGGACCTATCTATCCTGAGTTACAATGTATCTATAGTCCCTCATCCAACTAATATCATAGAGACCCTATATCGTGCATAGTGCTATCAGGCTCATATGGTCTCTCCTCGAGTTTTACTCTTATCGGATTCTCTTGGAGAACTCTTTCTCTCTCAACCCGAATAACCTTGGTCGAGGATTTGTTCACGCAAGAATACATGGAATATTCCTCTTATGATATCGAGAGCGGATGATCCTCTATTGACACTCAATAGCCCTCATAAGGTTGGCTACCACTCCCAATAATCGGCTGTACTAGATCTGGAACTTTCTAAACCTATAAGTCCGGTATCAAAGAGTGGAGTACTCATACAGGACATCCTTGGTGTCTTAAGTCTAAGGGCCAGATACACTACTGGGACTACGGAATCGCTGTCTGACGTAAGGTATCAATAATCATCCAACATTTCGTAGGCGGATCAATAAGTGAACTCATTCCCCAATGAGCATTTGCAATGTACCCTTAGTGTCACCACACGAGTAGTTATGAGACTAGCCACGTCCATCATATGGACTGATATATAGTACACCAGTCTATCCAATTATCTTGAGGTCCCTCTCAAGTAACCAATGACCAGGATTATTTAGGGTTTATATTTAAAGGTGAATCGGTCTTATTATCATGATCTCATCACGATCCGATTCCCATTGCACAGATCCAAGAACATCACAATATATGCAACACGCAAGATAAAGTGATAAAATGCTTAATTATAAGCAAAGAGAAAGAGTGCATATCAGGTCAAAAGTGTTATCACTCATGTGATTAACTTACAGGGCACATATGACTAGCAAGTCGGTTATTGGGAGTGGCAGCCAATCTTACGAGGGCTATTGAGTATCAATAGAGGATCATTCGCTCTCGGTATCATGAGAGAAATATCCCATGTATTCTTGCTTAAGCAAATCTTTGGCTAGGGTCATTCGGATTGAGAGGGAAAGAGTTCTCTAAGAGAATTCGATTAGAGTGAAACTCTATTGGAAACCATATGGACCTGACAACACTATACCCGGTATATTATCTTTGGGATATTAGATGGATGAGGGACTAATGGTACATGGTAACTGAGGGCATATAGGTCCAAAGAATTGGATTCTCCTATATCATCTAGGGACTACGGTATAGTGGCTTAGTACGTCCGTAGTCGATGAGTCGAGTGAATTATTTTGGAGATAATAATTCATTGAGTCAGAAGGAGTTTTGATAGGTATGACTCATGGCTAGCTCGATATTAGGCCTAGAGAGTCACACATATATGGTAGGTGTTGCGACAAGTAAAGGTTCGGATATGAGATATCCGCCGGAGTCTCTGTCTTATTGGATATCCAATAAGCCTTTGTATTATTGGATCCCATGGGTGAGATCCAATAAGAGCTAGATTATTGGGTAGAGACCCATTAATGTAAGAGGCTTGGGTAATTGGATGGAGATCTAATACCCAATAGGGCAGAATCCATTAGGGTTTACAAGGGGTCTCTATAAATAGGAGGGAACCAAAGATCCATAGGCTGGGTTTTTTTGGTAGCCACCTCCTGTTCTCATCTTCCCAAGAGAGGAGCATCATTGTAGTCTCTGACGTGTGGATACCGTTAGAGAGGAGGATGCTTGACCTCCTTCATCCTCTCCTATAGATCTGTAGGAACTCAAGGATATACGATCTCCCTAGGTACTTTCTTTTTACATACGTAGTTTTTAAATTTATGAATTTGTTTTTGACACACTGATCTTCGCACAATGATGGAACCTTTCGTGGAAATCCAGGATTTTTATTTTCTGTTCTTTCATTGTGCATGAGATGTCGCCCCTTGGATTTCCCAACATATAGCACACTAGCTTGTTCGGTTATCTCGATGTCCCTCTTGAAAAACCCTATGATCGAGATTATTTAAAGTATATGTTTAAAGATAAATCAGTCTTATTATCATTATCTCATCATTATCCTATTCTCACTACACAGATCCATAGACATCACAATACATGCAATAGATAACATAAAGTGAGAAAAAGTCAAATAAATAATAAGCAAAAAGAGTGTGTATCATACCACACGTGCCATCACTCATATGATTAGCTTGTAAGGTACCTATGACTAGCAATCTTTCACTTGATCTAAAATCAATCACCTACATGTCTGATCCTCATCAAACCCCTATGACGCTCAAAGACAATTTGAGATAATAGCTTTGTCAATAGATCTGCGATGTTATCTTCGGATGAAACTCTTTCCATTGCTATATCTCCTTAAGCTATAATCTCTTCGATCAAGTGGAACCTCCTTATAACATGCTTGAACTTCTGATGAGACTTGGATTCCTTCGCTTGAATAATTACCTTGTTGTTGTCATAATATAAGGGAATCGGCTTCACGTTACCCAACACGACTACTAGATCTATGATAAACTTCTTCATCCAGACTCCCTCTTTTATTGTCTCTGCTATAGTAATGTATTCTGCCTTTATGGTCGAGTCAGTAGTAGTATCTTGCCTGGATCTCTTCCAGTATGTTGTTCCTCCATTCAAGGTGAATACATGTCTTAAATTAGACTTGCTATTATCGATATCGGATTAGAAATTATTAGGATCTAAGCGGCACTAAGAGGGGGGGGTGTAAATAAGTACAGTGGATAAAAATCATAATTTTAAAAGCAAATTTGGAAAGAGTTGTCTATAGAGAAATTTCGGTCTGATGCAAAAGATTTCAGCAAAGTGATTCAAGTGAATGCGATAGAAAGTAGAGAGGGGGAGATCGAGAGATTATAGCTAAGTAAAGTTTGAAATACAGTAAGTTAAAGCTCACACATCAAGTGAAGTACGCAGCGATATATAGTGGTTCGGTCAAATGACCTACGTCCACTTTCGAAACCTCCTCCGATGAGGTTCCTAACTTCGATTATTAATTTTTCTTAAAGGGAAAGGACCAAGCACCCCTCTTACAAACTTTTACAAGTGGTTCACACTCTTACAGAACTTTGATAAAGTAAAACTTGGGAGGTGAATACTCAAGCTATCGAATGTAATTTTGCTATAGCTTTGACTCAGTTTTTATCTTTACTCAATTGTACTTTGCCAGCTAAGAAGTGACGGGCATTTATAGACTTAATTGGCTTTAAAATTGGAGCAAAAAAGAGTCACATCCCAGATTTCCGGGTACTAGCGGTACCACCACCTAGCACTGGCAGTACCACCACCAGTTGACCCTGCTCTGTCAGTGTATTGGGTGGTACTGCTAGTCATATGTGCCCTGCAAGCCAATCACATGAGTGATGACATTTGTGACTTGACATGCACTCTTTCTTTTGTTGTTTATTATTAGGCATTTTATCACTTTATCTTGCGTGTTGTATATATTGTGATGTCCGTGGATCTATGCAATGAGAATCGGATCGTGATGAGATCACGATAATGAGACCAATTCACTTTTAAACACAGACCCTAAATAATTCCGGTCATCGGTTACTCGAGAGGGACATTGAGATAACCAGATAAACTGGTGTGCTGTATACCCATCCATATGATGGAGGTGGCTAGTCTTATAGCTACTCTTGTGGAGTCACTAAGGATACAGTACATGTGCTCATTGGAGAATGAGTTCACTGATTGATCTGCTTACGGAATGCTAGATGGTTATTGATACCTCATGTCAGACAGCGATTCCGTAGTCCCAGTAGTGTATCTGATCCTTAGATTTGAGACACCAAGGATGTCCTATATGAGTACTCCACTCTTTGATACCGAACTTACATGTTTGGAAGTTCCAGATCAAGTAAAGCTGGTTATTAGGAGCGTAGCCAACTTTATGAGGGCTATTGAGTGTCAATAGAGGATCATCTGCTCTCGATATCATGAGAGAATAACCCATGTATTCTTACTTAAACAAATCCTCAGCTAAGGTTATTCGAATTGAGAGAGATAAAGTTCTCTGAGAGAATCTGACTAGAGTGAGACTTGAGGAGAGACCATATGGGCCTGACAGCACCATGCCCGGTATAGAATCTTTGGAATATTAGATAGATGAGGGACTATAGACATATGGTAACTGAGGATAGATAGGTCCAAATGATTGGATTCCCCTGTATCATCTAGGGACTGCGACGTAGTGGCCTAGTACGTTCGTAATCGATGAGTCGGGTGAATTATTATAGAGATAATAATTCACTGAGTTAGAAGGATTTCTGACAAGTATGACTCATAGCCAGCTCGATATTAGGCCTACAGAGTCACACACATACGGTAGGTGTTGTGACGAGTAGAGGTTTAGATATGAGATATCCGCCGGAGCCCCTAACTTATTGGATATCCATTAAGCCCCTAAATTATTGGATCCTAAGATGAGATCCAATAAGAGCTAATAAGAGATTATTGGGTAGAGACCCACTAATTCAAAAGGTTTGGGTAATTGGATGAAGATTCAATACCAATAGGGCAAGATCCATTAGCGTTTACAGGGGGCCTCTATAAATAGGAGGGAACCAAAGCTCCATAGGTTGGGGGTTCTCTTGGTAGCTACCTTTTATTCACCTCTCCCAAGAGAGGAGTATCATTGTAGTCCTTGCGATATGGATACCACCAGAGAGGAGGACGCTTGACCTTCTTCATCTAGTCCTACAGATCTGCAGGGATTCAGGGATATATGATCTCCCTAGGTATTGTTCTTTTTACACAGTTTTCGTGAAGTTGTTTTTGACCCACCGATCTTCGCACTAGATAGAACCTTTCATGGAAATCTAGGATTTTTGTTTTTCTATTCTTCCGCTGTGCATGAGATGTTGCCCCTTGGATTACCCAATGTAGTATCAAAGCCAGGTTGTTCATGCGAAGATCAGATCTTAAACTGCATGTGTTATTATTTAAAACAATTTTATCGTCAAAATTATTGGTGTAAAAGTGGTGAGAAAGGGTAGCAACTATTGCTGCCCTTGCTGCACTCGCAGAACCGCCAAAGGTTGCTTGCAGCCTTGGCCGTAGCCGACGGGTTGTGTGCCACAAGCCGGCAATGCCTACAAGCTGCTTGCACCAACGGCCTATTGCCTGCCTACAAGGGGCGGGTGGCATCCGCGGGGGTAGTGCCACCTGCGGCCACTACCCCAGCAAGGGCAGCGCCTACAAGCGCTGCACCCGCGGGGGCAGTGCTACCTATGGGAATTGCCCCAGCAAGGGCGGCGCTTACGGGCGCTGCACCGGCGGGTAGAAACACCCACAAGGGCAACGGCGCCCCATGGGCAAAGACACCCGTAGGAAGCAGATGATCGCCGCGAAGCGCTACCGCAGGCCGTGGGCCAGGAGGCAAGATCGCCACGCCTGCGGCCTCGCAGAGCATGGGTGGCGGCTACCGCTAACAGGGTGGCGGTACCCGTAAACACAATAGGGAAGGAAGAGGTTAAGGTTTTTGGGCAAAAGATAAGTTTGCCCTTGAGAATTTATGAAATTTTAATTTTATCCCTTATGGTCGAATGACCAAAATACCCCTCAAAATTTAGAAAATTTCTTATATATCCTTGTTTTCAGAAAAATATTAGTTAATTAAAATATTTAATTAACTATTATTATGTATCTAGTAGTCCTATATAATAATATATATATGTGATGTATGATATGGACAGATGATCATGGACAATGTGATGTGATGTGTGTGTACATGTGATTATTATTATTGGAACTTATGAGCCTCTATTTTTCTCATTTATTGTCAGGCCTACGTGCTTGTAATTATGTTGTAATTACATGAGGAGCCACAGCAAGAGTGTGGAAGCGATAGCAGGACCCACGAGGCCAAGACGAACGATCTGACGCATGGGGATGCGTTGAGATGCCGACGGAATTGACAAAGCGAGATGGACGATCACAGGGCATGGAGATACGCCGTTGCACACATAGATCTTGATGTGAGTGATTGGGCCCTCTGGCTCGGGCTTGATCACATTAGGATATGGTCCATGATTATCTAGTGTGATTACTCATGTGATGTGTGATTGCTTATACACCTACTAGATATATATATTTGCATGCGATGTAGATATTATTAAATATGTATATGTGTGACACACCATATTAGGAGACCAAATTAAAAATCCCCTTTCTCAATAATATTAAGTCGGTAAATATGAGACAATTAGATTGACCCATGTGGCCTTCCATCGTTATAGGTAGGAACCGATTCTCGATGTAGGTTGAGTTGGTCGAGTCTCTCGAGACTCACCTATATCATGATTCGCTATCTCATCTACGACATAGAGATGTCACCAGTGACCTGAGGACATGGTATGTTTGGTCAAGTCCCTTGAGGATATATCATCGAATCAGACTCATCTTGTAATGATGGTGATGACTTAACTGAACATCATGGTTAGTCGAGTCCCTCGAGGCCATGGTGGTTCGAAGGCCAAATAGGACGAGAATCACAAGGAGTTATGATTGGCAAGAGTTGCCTACCTTTACGAGTTTAACGTGATTGGTCTAGTCCCTCGAGGTTACGTTAAGATGTCGATTGGATCCCGATCCCCACTAGAGATCTATCGAGGGTCTCCGATTCACATACCGGAGAGTGTTGTGTGTCTCACAAAAAATTAGTGGGATTACATTAAGATAAAAGTCCTTATCTTAACTATTTAATTTTTACAAAGTTTGCATATTACTTATTTCTGCTACATCTCTAATTTCAGAAAAATATCACTTTCAAATCCTTTACGTGGCATACTTGATGCCAACCATCTCACTGGTCCAAATTATACGGATTGGCTTCGCAATATGAGAATCATTCTCACGACGAAGAAAATTGCATACGTCCTTGATATAGTAATCCCTACGCCCGATGAAGGGGCAAGCGAGGATGAGATCGCTCGTTATGTGAAGTATATAAATGATTCCACTCTTGCTCAGTGTTATATGTTGGCCTCTATATCTACTGAGTTATAGAGACCGCATGGAAATATGGATGCTAATTTTATACTCCTGCATCTCCATAAACTGTTTGAGGAATTGGGAAGAACTCAGCGATATGAGATATTAAAGAGTCTTTTCCGTGCTAGGATGACTAAGGGGACACCGGTTCAGAACCATGTCCTTAAGATGATTGAGTGGATCGAGAAACTCATAGGTCTAGGAATGGTTCTAGAGGATAACCTAGTGTGGATCTTGTGCTTTAGTCCCTACCAGATTCCTTTTCTTAGTTTATAATGAATTTTAATATGAACAAACTTGAGGTGACCCTCCCAGAGCTCTTTAATATGTTGAGAGAAGCAAAGAGCACCATTAAGAAAGAAAAGCTAATTCTCTATGTTGGTGAGACTAGAAAGAAAAGGAAGACTGAGAAGTTCCTTAAGAAGGGCAAGGGCAAGGGCAAAATGGGTAAGATAAAGGTTACCAAGAAAGACCCAACAAAGGACAAAGGCCAATGCTTCCACTACGATAAAGATGGGCATTGGAAGAGGAACTGCAAAGAGTACCTTGCAGAGAGGGCGAAACAGAAGCTTGGAGAAGCTTCAGGTACATTCATGATTAGTCTCCATTTGTTAGAATCTTATAATAGCATATAGGTATTGGATACCGGGAGTGCTTATCATATCTGCAATTCGTTACAAGTTCTGGCAGGACCTAAGAGATTGAAAAGAGGTGAGATGGACCTTAAGATGGGTAATGGAGCAAAGGTTACTACAATAGCTATTGGCAAGGTCACGTTACATCTGCTTAGTGGAGCTATTATTGCATTAGATGCATGCTATTATGTTCCTTCTATTATCAAAAATATTATTTCCATTTCATGTTTGATAGTTAGTAGATATAAATTAGTTTTTGAGAATAATGGTTGTTCAATAGCATTAGATGATGAGATCACCTCGAGAGGAACATTGCATAATGATTTATTTATGCTAGATACAACTCCACACATCATGAGTGTAAGTGAGTCTAAAAAGAAATGAGAAGAGGTGAACAATGCATATCTGTGGCATTGTAGGCTAGGTCACATCCATGAGGGAAGGATTCAAAAGTTACTAAAGAATGGATATCTAGATCCATTTGACTATGAGTCATATGCAACTTGTGAACCTTGCCTTCGGGGAAAGATAACCAACTCTCCATTTAGTAAAACTAGAGAGAGAGCCACTGAGTTACTGAAACTCATACATAGTAATATATGTGGTCCATGTCGACTCATGCCATAGGTGGTTACTTCTACTTCATTACTTCCATTGATGATTTCTCAAGATATAGACATGTATACTTAATGAAGTACAAGTCTGAGGTTTTTGAGAAATTTAGGGAATATAAGAATGAAGTGGAGAATCAGACTGAAAAGAGTATTAAAATCCTTCGATCAGATCGAAGAGGTGAGTCCTTGAGTATAGAGTTCACCCAGTTCCTCAAAGACTATGGGATTTTATCCTAGTGGGCACCTCTTTATACACCGCAGCTTAATGGTATATCAAAAAGGAGAAATTGCACACTGTTAGACATGGTGCATTCTATGATGAGTTTCATCGACCTATCCATCTCATTCTGGGGATATGCCCTAGAGACCGCAGCTTACCTTCTGAATAGAATTCTAACTAAGTCAGTAGTGTCTACTCCATATAAGATATGGAATGGGAAGAAGCCCGATCTTAAGGTTGTTAAGATTTAGGGCTGCCCTGCCCACGTCAAGAGACACAACCCCGACAAGTTGGAATCCAAGACAGAATGGTGCAGGTTCGTGGGATACCCCAAGAAAACTTGTGAGTATTATTTCTATCACCCTATGGACCAAAGGTCTTTGTAGCCAAGAGAGTAGTGTTCCTTGAGAAGGAAAACATTCTTGGTGGAGACAGTGGGAGCGTGATAGAGTTAAGTGAAGTTAGAGAACCTAGCTCAAGCACTATTCCATAGCAAAGTCTGTTCAGGTACATAGCACACAAGTTCCAATGTTATGTAGGTTCGGTAGAGTATCCCATCCTCCTGAGAGATATGTGGGACATATCAAAAGAGAGGATGTTGAGGATATTGATCCTTAGACTTACAAGAAGGCTATTATGAGCATAGACTATGGAAAATGGGAAGAAGCCATGAATTCAGAAATGGATTCCATATACTCTAACAAGGTTTGGAACCTAATTGATGCACCCGAGGATATCGTACCCATTGGCTGCAAGTAGATCTTCAAGAAGAAGATCGGAGTAAATGGAAAGGTAGAGACCTATAAAGCAAGGCTAGTGGTTAAGGGGTATCGTCAAAGGCAAGGTGTTGACTATGACAAAACTTTCTCACCCGTAGCCATACTAAAATCCATCCGAATTCTATTAGCTATTGCAGCACATTATGATTATGAGATTTGGTAGATGGACGTCAAAACCACATTCCTCAATGGTAACCTCGAGGAGGAGATATATATGATACAGCTTGAGGGATTCATGTCCAGAGATGACCTAGATAAGGTGTGTAGGTTGCTTAGGTCCATCTATGGACTGAAGCAAGCTTCCCGAAGTTAGAATATAAGATTTGATGAGGTGATCAGATCTTATGACTTCGTTAAGAACGAAGATGAGCCTTGTGTGTATAGGAAAGGTAAGTGGGAGCACTATCACCTTTTTAGTATTATATGTGGATGAAATCTTGATCATTGAAAATGATGTAGGAATACTCTCCATAATAAAGACTTGGCTATCTAGGCACTTCTCCATGAAGAACTTAGGGGAAGCATCCTGCATATTGGGGATACAGATCTATAGAGATAGATCTAAGAGGATACTTGGCTTGTCTCAATCCAAGTACATAAACACCATTGTTAAAAGGTTTGGTATGAAAATTCCAAGAGAGGTCTAATACTAATGAGACATGGAATATCACTTTCTCGGAGTATATCCCCAAAGACTCCTGAAGAAAGGGCACACATGGATAGGATACCATATGTCTCAGCGATAGGATCTATCATGTATGCTATGCTATGTACTAGGCTTGATATAGTGTAAGCTCTGAGTGTCATGAGAAGGTATCAGGCAAATCCAGGCTTGGAGCACTGAAAAGTAGTAAAATACATTATTAAGTACTTGAGAAGGACTGAGGATCTTTTATTGGTATATGGAGGCAATAGCCTCAGGGTTGAGGGCTACACGGACTCGAGCTTCCAGTCTGATGTTGACGATAGTAAGTCTAATTTAGGGTATGTGTTCACCCTGAATGAAAGAGCAATATGCTGGAAGAGTTCTAAGCAAGACACTACTATTGACTCGACGACAAAGGCGGAATATATTGCTGTGACAGAGACAGCAAAGGAGGGAGTCTGTATGATGAAGTTTATCACAGATCTAAGAGTCGTCCCGAGCAGCAAGGAGCTGATTCCCTTATATTACAATAACTACAGGGCGATTACTCAAATAAGGGAACCTGGGTCTCATCAGAAGTGTTCTGAAGAGGTTCCAGCTTATTAGAGAGATCATGGCCCAAAACGATGTAGTAGTGGAAAGAGTTCCATCCGAAGATAACATTGCAGATCCACTGACTAGGCCATTGTCTCAAATTGTCTTTGAGTGTCACAAGGGCCTGATGGGGATCAAACACGTAGGTGATTAGCTTTAGGTCAAGTGGGAGATTGCTAGTCATATGTGCCCTGCAAGCCAATCACATGAGTGATGACACTTGTGACTTAACATGCACTCTTTCTTTTGCTTATTATTATTATTAGGTATTTTATCACTTTATCTTGCATGTTGCATATATTGTGATGTCCTTAAATTTGTGCAATGAGAATCGGATCATGATAAGATCACGATAATGAGACCGATTCACCTTTAAACATAGACCCTAAATAATCCTGGTCATAGGTTACTCGAGAAGGACATCGAGATAACCAGATAGACTAGTGTGCTATATACCCGTCCATATGATGGAGGTGGTTGGTCTCATAGTTACTTATGTGGAGACACTAAGGATACAGTACAAGTGCTCATTGGAAAATGAATTCACTAATTGATCTACTTATGGAATGCTGGATGGTTATTGATACCTCACGTCAGACAACGATTCTGTAGTCTTAGTAGTATATCTCGTCCTTAGACTTGAGACACCAAGGATGTCCTGTATGAGTACTCCACTCTTTGATACCAGACTTATAGGTTTGGAAGTTTCAGATCTAGTATAATCGGTTATTGGGATCGGTAGCCAACCTTACGAGGGCTATTGAATGTCAATAGAGGATCATCCGCTCTCAATATCATAAGAGGAATATCTCATGTATTATTACTCAAACAAATCCTTGGCCAAGGTTATTCAGATTAAGAGAGAAAGAGTTTTCTGGGATAATTCGACTAGAGCAAGACTCGAGGAGAGACCGTATGGGCCTGATAGCACCATGCTCGGTATAGGGTCTCTAGGATGTTAGATGGATGAGGGACTATAGATACATGGTAACTAAGGATAGATAGGTCCAAAGGATTGGATTCCCTTGTATCATCTGGGGACTATGGTGTAGTGGCCTAGTACGTCTGTAGTCGATAAGTCAGGTGAATTATTATAGAGATAATAGTTCACTGAGTCAGAAGGAGTTTTGACAAGTATGACTCATGGCCAGCTTGATATTGGGCCTAGAGGGTCATATATATATGGTAGGTATTGCGACGAGTAGAGGTTCAGATATGAGATATCCATCGAAGACCCTAACTTACTGGATATCCGTTAAGCCCTTGAATTATTGGATCTAAGATGAGATCCAATAAGAGCTAATAAGAGATTATTGGGTAGAGACCCACTAATTCAAGAGGTGTGGGTAATTGGATGGAAATCCAATACCCAACAGGGCAAGATCCATTAGGGTTTACAAGGGGCCTCTATAAATATAAGGGAACCAAAGCTCTATAGGCTAGGAGTTCTCTTGGTAGCCACATTCTATTATCCTCTCCCAAGAGAGGAGCATCGTTACAGTCGTTACCATGTGGATACTGCTAGAGAGGATGATGCTTGACCTTTTTCATCTAGTCCTACAGATCTATAGGGATTCAGGGATATATGTTCTCCTTTGGTATTGTTCTTTTTACACACAGTTTTCGTGGATTTGTTTTTGATGCACTGATCTTTGCACGACGAAGGAACCTTTCATTAAAATTAAAGATTTTTTTTTATTCTTTCGCTATGCATGAGATGTCACTCTTTGGATTTCCCAATAGGTACCACCGCCCAGTCTAACGGTACTACTACCTGACAGGGCTCTTGGGCTCTGTGGAGGGGTGGTACCATCGCTTGTCAAGCTGTACCGCTATTGATAGGTAATAACTGTCAACGGTACCACCGTTGACCTAGGGCGGTACCACCACCCAAACCATCAAGGAACCTATTCTTGGGGTAGTGCCACCGCCAGATATGGTCCACCATTACTGAATGGGCCTTGAATTCTGCCCAATTCAGTCCAATTAAGGCCCAATTGGCCCCTACTAGGTTTAATTAGGATTATCACCTAATCCTAATCTTAATTTCATGCTAACTACGAAATTAAAACATATTTCTAAGCAAATTCTAATCCGACAAAGTTGAGTTTTCTTCCGGTGAGCTTTCGATGAATTTCGATAAACTTCCGACACACCCTCGGACATCTTCCAGCGGACTCCCTATAGGCACCCGGACTCTATGACAAGTTCGATTAATCTTTTACCAAGCTTTCGAACCTTCTCAGTGAGCTCCGCGAACCTTCGACGATCATTTCGGCGAACTTCTGAAACCTTCGGCACGTCCACGATTCATTCTCGGTTAGTTCTGACAGCACTTCCGATGATATTTCGGACTTCTGGTAGACTCTCAAACTCCCAACGTACTTGACTCTGATAATTTGCTTTGTCTTCATTGCTATTGTAGTTTAACCTACACACTTATCTTAATATGGATTAGATCAAAATAACTTATCAATTGACTTTATCATCAAAATCCGAGATTCAACAATCTCTCCCTTTTTGATATTGACAACTACTTGATGATGGAGTTAACCTTAACTCCCCCTATCGATATGTCATATTATGAGAAGGGAAACACTTGAATTCAATCTCCTTGAATTCAAGCTGAAACTGATAAATTGCATTTGTTGAACTTATCGTCATGCTTAATAAGCATAATCTTTTCATCCATAAATACAAGACTTTGTATTTTTCACATTTTGAAAATGATGTCAAGACATGACACCCATTTTCAAGTTTAATGTCAAATGATGATAGACATTTATCACTTCGACAAATGATACCAACTTTAATTTTGAAATGAAACAAGGATCAAATGATATCAAAATAAAATTGCACAAATGCAAGGCATGATATCATTTTACGATACATCATCAAATGAGATGAAAACTTATCATATCAATAAAAGATACCAATTTAAACATGATATGATAACGATTTTACAAAATTAACATGTAAAGCATGTATGAACCATTTGCAATGCATGCAATACATTCCAGTTACGATACGCTTCATATTGCGATATATTGTGATGCTTTTAAGGATAGCAATCAATTTTCGATACAAAGCAATTGTGATACAATGCGATACATCAATCAATATGATACATACAAAGCATTTATTATTCCATCAAGTCATCAATTCATCTTGCTATATGCTTCTCCCTCTTTGTCATCAACAAAAAGAGAATAGGCCTTGATAATAATGGCAAAAAGAAAAGAATACCAAAAAGTAATTTGATCATCCTTTTTGAAAATTGGTGCAAATGAAATCATAAGATAGATCATTATAGCCAAAGTTCATAAAGATTTCTAAGATCCCATGAAAAATTCAATATTAAGAGTTAATTTTGCATAATAATTCTTGAATTGAATCATTCAAGTTAATAAAGATTTATTCAAGAATTGTTTCTATCAAATGAAATTAGAAAAGAGATGAAATCAATAAAACTCATAATAAGAACTATACGAGTAAATTCAAGAAAGATTGAAATGAAAGGTTCAAGAGCCAATTTGAAAATTCAAGCCAAAAAATCGTAAAGTGAAAAAGATACATCATTGAAGCCAAAACATTCATCAAACATTTCATCAAGAGCTCATGAAATTTATTAAAAAAAATTTGTGAAGAAGAGAGATAATGATCAAAATTCAAAGAGTCATGATGATGCTTTCATACTTTAAAGGTTCAACTTGGCATTTCCATTACAAATTTATGAAGTGGTGTATACTCTCATAAGAATTCATGAGTTGGAAGATAAACAATCAAATCATAAGGGCTCAAGACGTAAAAGTTAGCACAAAGTTAAGAGTTTATCAAATTTGCATGAATGAAGTCCGAAAAGAGTATAAAAACTTGAGGGCTTCTACTTTATGCAAAGATCATGATATTGATAAAGGGCATATATATATATATACATATATATATATATACATATATATATATATATATATATATATATATATATACATTGTTGCATTGACATGAAGACCATTGTTGTATGTATCATGAAGACAAGATTATTAAGCTTCAAATGATATGAAGGTGTGGATAAAATAAATCAAGAAACCCATTTATTCATGTCAATAGAGGTAGAAAGAGTATAAAATTGATCGAATCAATTTTACCAAGTCATTAAAAGGGCATAATATTACTTAAAACTCATCAATCAAAAAAATCATATAATCGAAGAAAGAGACGTATCAATTGCATGATTGAGAGCTTCGTTCAAAATATAATATTGTAAAGATATCATCCAAAATCCGAGAAGATAATACCAAGATGAGTTCATGAAAACATAAGTTGAAATATTTTGGAAAAGGAAAATACACCAACAATCTTCATGTATTAGGATAATTTAGCATGCCTAATTCTCTTATAATGAAGTTAAATTATTCTTCATTTAAAGGTTTTGTGAAGATGTCCGCTAATTAGTATTTTGTATCAATAAATTCTAGAATAACATCATTATTATTGACATGATCTCATATAAAATGATGTCTAATGTCAATATGCTTAGTTCTAAAGTATTGAATGGAATTTTTGGTTAAACAAATAGCACTTGTGTTATCATATTTTATTGGCAATATTCTTTAATTGAATTCCATAGTCTTCTAAAGTATTTTTTCATCCAAACAACTTGTGCACAACATGCACTTGCGGCTATGTATTCTGCTTCGGCCGTAGATAGTGCAACCGAGTTTTGTTTCTTAGAAGTCCAAGAGATAAGTGCATATTCTAAAATTGACATGTTCTGGATATACTTTTTCTATCTATTCTACATCCGCCAAAATTTACATCCACATAGGCTTTTAAATCAAAGTCATTGGATTTTGGATACCATAATCCTAGATTAGGAGTTCTTTTAAGATATCTAAGGATTCTTTTAATGGCTTTAAGGTGAGATAACTTAGGACTAGCTTGAAATCTTGCACAAAGCCCTACACTAAACATGACATCCGATCTAGTTGCGGTGAGGTAAAGTAAATTACCTATCATTCCCCTATATATTTTTTTATCAAAATTTTCTTCACTTTCATCCATGTCTAACTTAGTGGAAGTACTCATAGGAGTGTTTATGGCTTTTGAACCATCCATGTTAAATTGTTTTAACAATTCTAATGTATATTTAGATTGATTAAGAAATATACCATCACTAAGTTGTTTAATTTACAATCCTAAAAAGAAGGTTAGTTCACCCATTAGACTCATTTCAAATTCATGACTTATATACACTTGGCAAATGATTCACATAGTAATTCATTAGTAGAACCAAAGATAATGTCATCAACATAAATTTGAACAATAAAAAAATTATTTTCAAGATGTTTAACAAACAATGTAGTATCGACCTTGCCTTTAGTAAAATTATTTAAAATTAGAAATAAGCTAAGTCTCTCATACCAAGCCCTTGGGATTGTTTTAACCTATAGAGAGCCTTAGTCAATTTAAACACATGATTAGGAAAAAGAGAGTTTTCAAAACCGGGTGGTTGTTCAACAAACACTTCTTCAGAAATAAAACCATTTAAGAAAGCACTTTTGACATCCATTTGAAATAACTTAAAATTATTACTACTAGCATAGGCAAAGAGCATCCTAATGGCTTCTAATCTTGCCATAGGAGCGAAGGTCTCTTCGTAATCGATACTTTCTTCTTGGTTGAAACCCTTGGCCACTAATCAAGCCTTGTTTCTAACCATGATACCGAATTCATCTTGTTTGTTTCTAAAAACCCAT
Source organism: Musa beccarii (assembly GCA_024322285.1). Taxonomy (NCBI): domain Eukaryota; kingdom Viridiplantae; phylum Streptophyta; class Magnoliopsida; order Zingiberales; family Musaceae; genus Musa; species Musa beccarii. Next base: position 13,279,569 of record CM044394.1, read on the forward strand.
TTAGTACCTATAACTAAATGGTCACTAGGTCTAGGAACAGACTTTCATACCTTATTCCTTTCAGATTTGTTCAATTCCTCTTGTATTATGTTAACCCAAGAATCATCTCTCAAGGCTTCGTCAATGCAATTAGGTTCAATTTGAGAAAGAAAAGTAGTGTTAGCACAAAAATTCTTAAAAGAAGAACGAATTTGAACTTCTTTTGATGTGTCTCCTATAATTAGCTCCTTTGAATGGGCATCTACATACTTCCATTCCTTAGGTAAGAAAATTTGGGAAGATGTATCCAAGTTGCTATTTTGAGGAGAGGTTTCATTCAAATTTAAACTATCAAAATCAAGATCATCATCAAAATCATTTTTCTTAAATTCAAAAATTTCATTGAAAATAACATGAATAGACTCTTCTATAACTAAGGTTCTTTTGTTAAAAGCACGAAAAGCTTTAGAAATGGAAAAGTAATTAAGAAAGATGCCTTTATCGGATTTTGCATCAAACTTTCCTAATGCATCCTTTCATTTAAGATAAAGCATTTACAACCAAAAACTTTAAAGTAAAAAACATTTGGTTTTTTGTTATTCCATAATTCATAAGGAGTTTTGGATAGATATGGTCTTATTAGAACCCTATACATGACTTAGCAAGCTGTATTAATGGTTTTGGCCCAAAAGTATTTAGGTTAACTATGTTCATTTAATATGGTTCTTATCATTTCTTGTAAATTCATATTCTTTCTTTCTACTACTCCATTTTGTTAAGGATTCCTCATAGTAAAGAAATTATGGTTATATCCATTAGATTCGTAAAAATTTTGGAAGTCACGGTTTTGAAATTTACCACCGTGATCACTCCAAATTGATGAAATCATAAAACCCTTTTCGTTTTGAGCAAGTTTATAAAATTTAGTGAAACATTTAAAGCAATCACTTTTGTGAGCCTAGAAATAGGTCCAAGTTATCTACTATAGTCATTTACAATTACAAATGCATATTTGCTACCTCCTAGGCTCATTGTGTCAATTGGTCCGAATAAATCCATATGAATCAATTACAATGGTCTAGAGGTGCTTATTTGATTCTTTGGTTTGAATCTATTTTTTTTTGTTTTCCTAATTGCCAAGCATCACACATTGTCTTTAATGAACTTAATATTGTGAATGCCTCTTACAAGTTCTTTAGATGTGATTTGAGAAATTAGTTTCATACTAGCATGACCTAATCGCCTATGCTAAAGCCAAGCATTATCATTCAAAATCGAAAAACACATTTCATTGCTAAGATCATCAATGTTGATAGTGTAGTCATTATTTTGTTTTAGTGCAATCATAGATGTGTTGTTGTGCGATTTTTTAATAATGCAAGTATTAGATTTAAATTTCATAATATATCCTTTATCACATAATTGACTAATGCTCAAAAGATTAGACTTTAAGTCATCTACCAATAACACATCATCAATTAAAAAACTTGATTTGTTACCTATAGTTCCCTTGCCAATGATTTTACCCTTATTGTTGTCTTTAAAGGTGACATACCCTTCGTCTTGGCTAGTGAGCTTAGAGAATTGAGATGAATCTCTGGTCATGTGCCTTAAGCATCTACTATCAAGGTACCATCTCTTGCTCCTAGCTTGTGTGAGTGAATATGTCTACAAAAAAGGATGGTTTTTAGGTACTCATTTAAACTTGGGAGCCTCAAATATTGATCTACTAATCTTGTCATTATTCATTGAGTTCCTTATAGTTCCTTTAGGAATGCATATCAACTTATGTGGGCTAAGTTTCTTATATGGACATTTGTAAACAATATGTCCGGATTTATAACAAAAGTTGCATTTCAAATGAGATGATACATATATAGTGTGGATCCTTTAATGAAGGTGGTTGGAGTATGGTGAGATCCACTCACAAATCCAATTCCACTTCTTTTTCTGATATAACCCTTGTTTGCAAGAATCAAGTCCAAGCCCTTGCTACCGACCTTAAACTTATTTATGGTCTCTTTAAGTAGCAAGTTCTCCTTTTTTATTACCTCTAAGTGTTCACACTTAGAGCATGGAGGTAAAGAGGGAGTATCAAGTTTAAGACTTTCAAGTTTATCTAGTAAGAAAGCATGCTCCTTTTTTAATAAATTGAACTTTTTACTAATAGCTCTACACTCATCAAATAATTCATGAAAAGCAATTGAAAGTTCATTGAAGGATAAATCTTCATTAAATAACTCATAAACCTCTTCTCCGAAAGCCATTAATGCGAAGTTGGCCTCCTCCTTGTTGTTTGCTTCTTCATCTTTGGAGCCACTTGAGTCATCCCATGTTGCCTTTAGAGCCTTTTTCCTCTTTGGTTGCTTCTTCTTGGCTTGGGGACATTTACTTTTGAAGTGCCCCGGCTTCTTGCATTCATAACATATTACTTGTTTCTTTTTATGTTCAAGTTTATTTTTAGGGTCATTTTTAAATTTATTCCTTATAAATTTTTTGAATTTCTGAGCCAAGAGTATAAGTTCATCATCAAGGTCCTCATCACTTAAAGACTCTTTCAAGTGGTCTTCTTATGTTCTCAATGTCATATCCTTCCTGTTCTTTAGAAAGGGGGTTCTCGAGCTCATCATGAGCATGGCATATCATTTTGTAGGTCATCAAAGACCCGATGAGTTCTTCGAGAGGAAAAATTTTTAGGTCCTTGACCTCTTGAATGGTCGTAACTTTAGGATCCTAACTCTTTGGAAGGGATCTTAAAATTTTAGTTACAAGTTCGAAATTAGAAAAACCTTTTTCAAGTGCTTTGAGTCCATTGACGACATCCGCGAAATGGGTGTACATGTCTCCGATGGAGTCACTTGTTTTCATCCGAAATAATTCATAAGAGTGCACCACGAGGTTGATTTTGGACTTTTTCACTTGGGTAGTGCCTTCATGAGTAATTTCAAGAGTATGCCAAATATCAAAAGTTGATTCACAAATCGAAACATGATTAAACTCATTTTTATCAAGTGTGCAAAACAAGGCATTCATAGCCTTTTCATTAAGAGCAAAAACCTTCTTCTCTGATTCATTCTATTCGTTCATCAGAAAAGAAGATTTGTGAAAGTCATTTTCAACAATATTCCAAAGTTTAAAATCTATTGAAATAAGAAAAATTTTCATGCGAGTCTTCCAATAGGTGTAATCCGTCCCATTGAACATAAGTAGATGTGTAATTGAATGACCCTGTTACATGCCAGAATACATCATCTCTCTTGGGTTTTAAACCAAATAAGAGTGACTGAACTCTAATACCAATTGTTAGGATCTGAGCGGCACTAAAAGGGGAGGGGGTGAATTAGTGCAATGGATAAAAACTATAATTTTGAAAGTGATTTTGGAAAGAGTTGTCCATAGAGAAATTTTGGTTTGACAAAATAGATTTCAGCAAAGTGATTCGAGTGAATGCAATAGAAAGTAGAGAGGGAGAGATCGAGAGATTGCAACTAAGTAAAATTTAAAATACAATAAGTTAAAACTCACACATTAAGTAAAGTATGCAGCGATGTATAGTGGTTTGGTTAAATGACCTATGTCTACTTCTGAAACCTCCTCCAATGAGGTTCCCAACTTCCACTATGAATTCTTCTTGAAGGGGAAGGACCAAGCACCCCTCTTACAAACTTTTACAAGTGGTTCATACTCTTACAGAACTTTGACAAAGTAAAACTTGAGAGGTGAACACTCAAGCTATCGAATGCAATTTTACTATAACTTTAATCAATTTTTATCACTACTCAATTGTACTTTTCCAACTGAGAAGTGAGGGGTATTTATAGACTCAATTGGCTTCAAAATTAGAGCAAAAAAGAGTCATATCCTGAATTTTCGGATACTAGCGATACCACCGCTTGGCACTAGCGGTACCACCACTAGTTAACCCTACTCTATCAGTGTACTGGGTGGTACCACCACCTAGTTTGGCGATACTACTGCCTGACAAGGCTCTCGGGCTTTGTGGAGGGGCGGTGCTATCGCTTGTCAAGCGGTACCACTATTGACAGGTAATAACTATCAGTGGTACCACCATTGACCTGGGGCGATACCATAGCCCAAACCACCTGGGAACCTATTCCCGGGGTGGTGCCACTACCTAGTCTGGCGGTGCCACTACTAGACATGGTCCACCACTACTGAATGGGCCTTGAATCCAGCCCAATTCAATCCAATTAAGGCCTAGTTAGCCCCTATTAGGGTAATCAGGATTATCACCTAATTCTAACCCTAATTATATGCTAACTATGAAATTAAAATATATTTCTAAGCAAATTCTAATCTGACAATGTCGAGTTTTCTTTCGGCAAGTTCCGGTGAACTTTTGGTGGACTTCCGACACACCCTCGGACATCTTCCGGTGGACTCCTAACAGGCATCTTAACTATATGGTGAGTTCGATGAATCTTTTGGCAAGCTTCTGAACCTTCTTGATGAGCTCCGCGAACCTCCGATGATCTTTCTAGCGAACTTCCAAAACCTTCGGCACGTCCCCGATTCATTCTCGGCTAGTTCCGGTAGAACTTCTGATGATACTTCGGACTTCCAACAAACTCTTGAAGTCCCAATGTACTTGACTCCGATAATTTGCTTTATGTCTTCATTGCTATCATAGTTAAACCTGTATGTTTATCTTAATAATATGGATTATATCAAAATAACCTATAAATTGACTTCATTATCAAAATCTGAGATTCAATAGAAACTTGAATCTATGTAGCCCTCAACCTAGAGACTATCTCCTCTGTATACCAATAAAAGATTCTTAATCCTTAAGTACTTAAGGATATACATTACTACTTTCCAGTGCTATATGCTTGGATCCACCTAATACCTACTCATGACGCTCAAAGCATTTGCTATATAGGCCTGGTATATAGCATATTAGATATATCCTATCACTGAAGTATAGGGTATCTTATCCATATCTGTCCTTTCTTCAGGAGTGTTTGGAGACATACTGTTGAATCTCGGATTTTGATGATGAAGTCAATTGGTGGTTATTTGATCTAATCCATTTTTGAGATAAGTGTGCAGGATTAACTATGATAGAGCAACTTACCAAAGTCAAGTTGCTGGAAGTTCAAGAGTCCACCAAATATCTGAAGGATCATCGGAAGTGCTGCCGGAGTCAACCGAGATGAAATCGGGGACTTGCCGAAGGTTTCGGAAGTTCGCCGGAAAGATCGTCAGAGATTCGCGGAGACAACCGAAAAGGTTCGGAAGATTGGGAAAGACTCGTTGAACTCGCCATAGAATTCGGGAGCCAGCTGGGAGTCCGCCGGAAGGAATCCAAGGGATTGCCGGAAGTTCGCCGGAAGATCGCCGGAAAGCTCTTCAAAAGATAACTTGATGGTGTTGGTATAATTTGTCTTTAGAAGATCATAGTTAGCACTTAATTAGGGTATAGAATAGGTGTTAAACCTATCTAGACCTTTATTGGGCCAATTGGGCCTTTAGTGGGTGTATTGGGCCAAAGGTTAGGCCCATCAGATTTCTAGTAAGGGTCGGCGGTGGCACCGCCGGACGGCGGTGGCACACTTTGTTGATCGAACACCGGCGGTAGTATCGCCCAGCGAGCGATAGCACCGCTTTGACAGTGGTTGCAACCACGTGTCAGCGGTAGTATCGCCTTGAGCGGCGGTGGAACCACCGGACAGTGGTTGCAACCACTGTGTCGAGCGGTAGTACCGCTAGTGCCAGCGGTAGTACCGCCAAACACACGACATACTGCAGCAGTAGTATCGCACTTGATGCCGAGCGGTAGTATCGCTGCGATCCAAATTTGGACGAGACCTTTTTGAGCGGGATTTTTGAATCCCAAAAATTCTCTATAAATACCCCTTTACTTCTAGCTAGTTAGAAGACCTTTTTGCAGTGTTAGTTTTGAGTCTAAGCTATAGCAAATTCCTGCTCTCAATTGCTCAAGTGTTCACCTCTTTCTTCTACTTGTAAAAATTCTATAAAGAGAGGGAACCTCTTGTAAAAGGCTGTAAAGGGGTGTTTGGTCCTTCCCCTTCAAGAGACTTGCTAGTGGAAGTTGGGAGCCTCATTGGAGGAGGCTTCAAGAGTGGACGTAGGTCATTTGACCGAACCACTATACATCGCTGCGTTTACTTGTTGTGTGAGTACTTAAATTTTGCATCGTAAATTACTTAAGCTGCAAACTGATCGGATTTCTTCTCCCTACTTCCAAGTTCATTTGCCTGAATATTTTCAAGTTAAAGTCTCTTTCGCTGAATCAAGTTCTTAAGCAAATCTTCGGAATCGGTTTTCAAGCTTTAATCATTTTAATCCACTACACTAATTCACCCCCCCCCTTCTTAGTGCCGCTCCGAACCTAACAATTGGTATCAGAGCTTGGTTCACTCTCACATTTGGTTTAAAACCTAAGAGAGATGGCCTTTTCCGGCATGCAAGAGGGTTACTCCATTACCCATCCACCCATGTTTAACGGGTCGGATTATACGTATTGGAAGACTCGGATGAGGATTTTTCTTATTTCTATGGATTTTGAACTTTGGAATATCGTTGAAAATGGTTTTCAAAAATCCCTTCTTCCGATGAGCGAATGGAATGAGTCGGAGAAGAAGGTGTTTGCTTTAAATGCCAAGGCTATGAATGCCTTGTTTTGTGCACTAGACAAAAATGAATTTAATCGCGTATCGATTTGTGAATCGGCTTTTGATATTTGGCGAACTCTTGAGATCACTCATGAAGGCACTAGCCGAGTGAAAGAGTCCAAAATCAACATTCTTGTGCACTCTTACGAGCTTTTTCGAATGAAACCAAGTGAGTCTATTGGAGACATGTACACCCGCTTTACGGATGTCATCAATGGACTCAAGGCACTTGGTAAAGATTTTTCTAATTTTGAATTAGTAACAAAAATTTTAAGATCTCTTCCGAAATGTTGGGATCCAAAGGTTACGGCCATTCAAGAGGCCAAAGACCTTAAAACTTTTCCTATCGAAGAACTCATAGGGTCTTTAATGACCTATAAAATGACATGCCATGCTCATGATGAGCTAGAGAACCCCCTTCCAAAGAATAGGAAGGATATGGCATTAAGAACTCAAGAAGACCACTTGAAAGGAACATCAAGTGATGAGGACCTTGATGAGGACATTGCACTCTTAACTAGAAAATTTAAAAAATTCATTAAAAAGGGCAAATTTAAAAATGATTTCAAGAACAAACCTGAACCAAAAAGGGACCAAGTCATATGTTATGAATGCAAGAAGCCGAGGCACTTCAAAAATGAATGCCCTCAAGCCAAGAAGAAGCAACTCAAGAAGAAGAAGGCTTTGAAGGCTACATGGGATGACTCGAGTGATTCCGAGGATGAAGAAGCAAGCATCAAAGAGGAGGCCAACTTTGCTCTAATGGCTTTGGGAGAAGAGGTAAGTGATTTACTTAATGAAGATTTATCTTTCGATGTGCTTTTAATTACTTTTTATGATTTATTTGATGAATGTAGAACTGTTACAAAAAGCTTCAAGTCTTTAAAAAAGGAACATGCTTTATTACTAGATAAGTTTAAGAGTCTTGAGCATGATTCTCTCCCTCTACTCCCATGCTCTAAGTGCAATCACTTAGAAGCAATCAAAAACGAAAACTTGCTACTCAAAGAGACCTTAAACAAGTTTAAGGTCGGTAGTAAGAGCTTAGACATGATCCTTGCTAACAAGGGACATGTCAGAAATAGATGTGGAATTGGATTCATGAGTGGATCTCACCGAACACAAACCACATTCATTAAAGGGCCAACATTACATGTCTCCTCTCATTTCAAATGTAATTTTTGTTGCAAATCCGGACATGTTGTTTACAAATGTCCATATAGGAAACTTAGCCCAAATAAATTTGTATGGGTTCCTAAAGGATCAATTAGGAACTCATTGAATAATGATAGAATTAGTAGATCAGTTTTTGAGGCACCCAAGTCAAAATGGGTACCTAAAAACCATCCTTTCTTGTAGACAAAAACACCCACACAAGCTAGGAGCAAGAGATGGTACCTTGATAGTGGATGCTCAAGGCACATGACCGGAGATCCATCTCAATTCTCTAAGCTCTCTAGCCAAGATGAAGGGTTTGTCACCTTCGGAGACAACAACAAGGGTAAAATCATTGGCAAGGGTACTATAGGTAACAAATCAACCTTTTCAATTGATAATGTGTTATTAGTTGATGGCTTAAAACATAATCTATTGAGCATTAGTCAATTATGTGATAATGGTTATATTGTAAGATTTGAATCTAATACTTGCATCATTGAAAAACCACATAACAATACATCTATAATTGCAATCAAGCAAAATAATGTCTACACCATTAATCTTGATGATCTTGGTAGTGAAATATGTTTTTCGGCTTTGAATGATGATGCTCGGCTTTGGCATAGAAGATTAGGTCATGCTAGCATGAAACTAATCTCTCAAATCACATCTAAAAATCTTGTAAGAGGCATTCCTAAGATTAAGTTCCTTAAAGATAGAGTATGTGATGCTTGTCAACTAGGAAAATAAATCAAAACTAGCTTCAAGCCAAAAAATCAAATAAGTACCTTTAGACCATTGCAATTGATCCATATGGATTTGTTTGGACCAATTGACACAATAAGCTTAGGAGGTAGTAAATATGCCTTTGTGATTGTTGATGACTATAGTAGATTCACGTGGATCTATTTCTTAGCTCACAAAAGTGATTCTTTTAAATGTTTCTCCAAATTCTGTAAACTTACTCAAAATGAAAAGGGTTTCATGATTTCATCAATTCGGAGTGATCACGGTGGTGAATTCCAAAACCGTGACTTCCAAAATTTTTGTGAATCAAATGGGTATAACCACTTCTTCTCTACTCCAAGAAATCCTCAACAAAATGGAGTAGTAGAAAGAAAGAATAGAAATTTGCAAGAAATGGCAAGAACCATGTTAAATGAACATAAATTACCCAAATATTTTTGGGCCGAAGCTGTAAATACGGCTTGTTATGTCATGAATAGGGTTCTAATAAGACCATCTCTATCCAAGACTCCTTATGAATTATGGAATGATAAAAAACCCAATGTTTCTTACTTTAAAGTTTTTGGTTGCAAATGCTTTATTTTAAATGAAAAGGATGCCTTAGGAAAATTCGATGCTAAATCCGATGAAGGCATCTTTCTTGGATACTCTTCCGTGTCTAAAGCTTTTCGAGTTTTTAATAAGAGAACCTTAGTTATAGAAGAGTCTATTCATGTGGTGTTTAATGAAGTTTCTGAAATTAAGAAAAATGATCTTGATGATGATTTCGGTTTTGAAAATTTGAATTTAAATGAACCCTCTCCTCAAAATGGCAACTTGGAAGCATCTTCTTCCGAATATTCCTTACCTAAGGAATGGAAGTATGTGGATGCCCATCCAAAGGAGCTAATCATAGGAGATACATCGAAAGGGGTTCAAACGCGTTCTTCGTTTAAAAATTTTTGTGCTCATGCCGCTTTTCTTTCTCAAATTGAGCCTAAGAGCATTGTGAAGCCTTGAAAAATAATTCTTGGGTTATCGCAATGCAAGAGGAATTAAACCAATTTGAGAGAAATGAGGTATGGAAGCTTGTTCCTAGATCAAGTGACCATTTAGTTATCGGTACTAAATGGGTCTTTAGAAACAAGCAAGATGAATATGGTATCGTGGTTAGAAACAAGGATAGATTAGTGGCCAAAGGTTTCAACCAAGAAGAAGGTATCGATTACGAAGAAACCTTCGCTCCTGTGGCTAGATTAGAAGCCATTAGGATGCTCCTTGCCTATGCTAGTAGTAATAACTTTAAGCTTTTTCAAATGGATGTCAAAAGTGCTTTTTTAAATGGCTTTATCTCCGAAGAAGTTTATGTTGAACAACCACCCGGTTTTGAAAACTCTCTTCTTCCCAATCATGTTTTTAAACTAACCAAAGCTCTATATGGATTGAAACAAGCCCCTAGGGCTTGGTATGAGAGGCTTAGTTCCTTCTTAATTTCAAATAATTTTACTAAAGGCAAGGTTGATACTACATTGTTTATTAAATATTTTGAAAATAATTTTCTTATTATTCAAATTTATGTTGATGATATTATTTTTGGTTCGTCGGATGAATCACAACGTGAATCATTTGCTAAGTGTATGAGTCTTGAATTTGAAATGAGTCTAATGGGTGAGTTAAACTTCTTTTTAGGATTACAAATTAAACAACTTAGTGATGGAATATTTCTTAATCAAACCAAGTATACACCTGGAACTGTTAAAACGATTTAATATGGATAGTTCTAAAGCCATCAACACTCCAATGAGTACTTCCACCAAGTTAGACTTGGATGAACATGGAGAAAACTTTGATCAAAAACATATAGGGGAATGATAGGTAGTTTACTCTATCTCACTTTGCAACAAGACCTGATATCATGTTTAGTGTATGTCTATGTGCAAGATTCCAAGCGAATCCTAAGTTATCTCACCTTAAAGTGTTAAAAGAATCCTTAGGTATCTTAAAGGAACTATAAATCTAGGATTATGGTATCCAAAATCTGATAACTTTGATCTAAAAGCTTATGCGGATGCCGATTTTGGCGGATGTAGAATTGATAGAAAAAGCACATCTGGAACATGTCAATTCTTAGGACATGCACTTGTTTCTTGGACTTCCAAGAAACAAAATTTGTTGCACTATCTCTACGTGAGCCGTTTAATATATAGCTGCTAGTGCATGTTGTGCACAAGTTGTGTGGATGAAAAATACTTTAGAAGATTATGGAATTAATTTGAAAAACATTCCAATAAAATGCGATAACACAAGTGCTATTTGTCTAACAAAAAATCTCATTCAACACTCAAGAACTAAACACATTAATATTAGGCATCACTTTATACGAGATCATGTTGCTAATAATGATGTCACTTTAGAATTTATTGATACAAAGCACCAATTAGCGGACATTTTCACAAAACCCCTAAATGAAGAACAATTTGACTTCATTAGAAGAGAATTAGGCATGCTAAATCTGCCTAATGTTTAAATATTGCATGTCCTTCAAAACATTTAATCTTTGATTGTTTCGTCTTTATACCTTTAGTGATATATGAAACTATCATTTTATTGATCATTATATATTGTGAAAAACTCATCTTTCGATCGAAAGGTTTTCATGATATTACCTTCATGATGTTTCTTTTTAACGATTATTTTTGAATCTCTTCATGAATTTTGATCTCTCATTATTAATTGAGTTTAACGATGTATTCTTTAGCCTTGCGATCATGGTTTTCAGTTTTCATCTCCTTTTTGTTGATGACAAAGGGGGAGAAAAATATGAAATTGATGATTTGTTAAGTGTGGCTTTTAAGAACGAAATATTTTGATAAACAACTCATGTATTGTATTGAAAATGACTTATACAGTGAAATGAAATGAGAAATGTGTCATAAGAATTTTTATTGCAATTCAATTGCTCGCTTAGTGTCAAAACAGGTTGCAATCCTTGAAAAGCATTGCAAATGAAGTAATGCAATACATCAAATTGAAATTTCATAAAAAAAAATTCCTACTATAAATATCTATCAAATGGCATCTTTTGATTGAAATGACAATTTTCATCTCATGATTTATCTGTTATGTTGTCATGCTTTTCAATCATGAGATCCCTGTTGTAATCTCAAATTTTTGATATCTTGTGTCGAAATGATAAATGGTTTCCATCCTTCGACTTGATATTAAATGTCATGCTTTGATATTGTTTACGAATGAAACCTCATGTTGATTTAGATGATAAGTTCAACGTAAGTAACTTATCGTTTTTGGTTGAATTCAAGAGAATGAATTCAAATGTCTTTACCTTCTCATTATATGGCATATAGATAGGGGGAGTTAAGAATAACTCCATCATCAATTGATTGTCATCATCAAAAAGGGGGAGATTGTTGAATCTCGGATTTTGATGATGAAGTCAATTGGTGGTTATTTGATCTAATCCATTTTTGAGATAAGTGTGCAGGATTAACTATGATAGAGCAACTTACCAAAGTCAAGTTGCTGGAAGTTCAAGAGTCCACCAAATATCTGAAGGATCATCGGAAGTGCTACCGGAGTCAACCGAGATGAAATCGGGGACTTGCCGAAGGTTTCGGAAGTTTGCCGGAAAGATCGTCGGAGGTTCGCGGAGACAACCGAAAAGGTTCGGAAGATTGGGAAAGACTCGTTGAACTCGCCATAGAATTCAGGAGCCAGCTGGGAGTCCGCCGGAAGGAATCAAGGGATTGCCTAAGTCACGGAAGTCATGGGAAGATCGCCGGAAAGCTCTTGAAAGATAACTTGATGGTGTTGGTATAATTTGTCTTTAGAAGATCATAGTTAGCACTTAATTAGGGTATAGAATAGGTGTTAAACCTATCTAGACCTTTATTGGGCCAATTGGGCCTTTAGTGGGTTGTATTGGGCCAAAGGTTAGGCCCATACTGATTTCGGTAAGGGTCGGCGGTGGCACCGCCGGACGGCGGTGGCACACTTTGTTGACCGAACACCGGCGGTAGTACCGTGCAGCGTGTAGCACCGCCGACAGTGGTTGCAACCACCTGTGTCAGGCGGTAGTACCGCCCCAGGCAGGCGGTGGAACCGCCTGACAGGTGGTTGCAACCACCTGTGTCGCGGTATCCCGTGCCGATGCAGCGGTACTACCGCCAAAGACACCGACACACGCAGCGTAGTAGTATGCACTTGATGCAGCAGTAATCGCTGCAGTCCGAAATTTCGGACGAGACCTTTTTGAGCGGGATTTTTGAATCCCAAAAATTCTCTATAAATACCCCTTTACTTCTAGCTGGTTAGAAGACCTTTTTGCAGTGTTAGATTTGAGTCTAAGCTATAGCAAATTCCTGCTCTCAATTGCTCAAGTGTTCACCTCTTTCTTCTACTTGTAAAAATTCTGTAAAGAGAGGGAACCTCTTGTAAAAGGCTGTAAAGGGGTGTTTGGTCCTTCCCCTTCAAGAGACTTGCTAGTGGAAGTTGGGAGCCTCATTGGAGGAGGCTTCAAGAGTGGACGTAGGTCATTTGACCGAACCACTATACATCGCTGCGTTTACTTGTTGTGTGAGTACTTAAATTCTGCATCGTAAATTACTTAAGCTGCAAACTGATCGGATTTCTTCTCCCTACTTCCAAGTTCATTTGCCTGAATATTTTCAAGTTAAAGTCTCTTTCGCTGAATCAAGTTCTTAAGCAAATCTTCGGAATCGGTTTTCAAGCTTTAATCATTTTAATCCGCTGCACTAATTCACCCCCCCCTCTTAGTGCCGCTCCGAACCTAACACATACTCCTAGAAAGTGATATTTCATATCTCATCGGTATGAGATCTCTCTATGAATTTTTCATATCAAACTTTTTGACAATGGTGTCTATATACTTAGACTAGGACAAGCCAAGCATCCTCATAGATCTATCTTTATAAATCTAAATCCCTAAGATATATGATACTCTACCCCTAAGTCCTTCTAAATAGCTAAGCCTTAACAATAGAGAGCATTCCTATATTATTTTTAATAATTAAGAAGTCATCCACATATAGCACCAAGAAGATGATAGCGCTCCCACTTACTTTCTTGTATACTTAAGGCTCATCTTCGTTCTTAACGAAGTCATAAGATCTGATTGCCTCATCAAATCTTATGTTTTAACTTTAGGAAGCTTATTTTAGTCTATAGATTGACTTAAGTAACCTGCATGTCTTATCTGGACTTTCTTTGGACACGAATCGCTAAGGCTATATCATATACACCTCCTTCTTGAGGTTGCCTTTGATAAATGTGATTTTTATGTCCATCTGTCAAATCTCATAATCATAGTGTGTTGTGTTGAATCTCAGATTTTGATAATAAAATTAATTGATAGTATTTATGATCTAATTATATTTTGAGTGATGCAAGACTATCTTCGATCAGGAATAGACAATTGAACTAGGAAGAATCGATGTTGGGCCAGAGGAGAACATGTCAGAAGATTGGACGTCGAGCCAAAGGATTGGTCAACGTATCAGCAGAAGGCTTTGGACCATAGATTCGGGCATCGAGCCAAGAAGAGCGAAATTGAACCAAAGAGATCAAAGTTGTGGAGGTCAATTGCCAATTGGGTAATAGGCCATAAGAGAGGACGATGCGTCGAAGAATCAGATGAAATATCGATGGACCAATGACATGTCGAACAATAATTGATTCAAATCTTTATAATAATTGTCTAGATCGAAGTAGGTTTAAGGTGTAATTGAGTTAGAATTGGGACAACTCAATTAGGAGCTAACTAGGCCCGAATTAGGACTATGTTGGGCTGGATGAAAGGCCCAAACAATGACCTAGAGCCACGTTAGGCGATGGCACCACCAAGGTTGGCGGTAGAACTACCTGAAGGCTCGACCTTCCAGGCTTACTCTAGGTGATGGTACCACTCAGTATACTATCAGCTTAGTGTGTCAGGTGGTGGTATTGCCCAATGACAAAGTGCTGCAGGCGGTGGTACTGCCCAACACAGGCGGTGGTATCGCCAATACCTCGAAATCTCAGGGTGTTTAAATTTTGGCTCCAAATTTTGAAGCCATTTGGGGTATATAAATACCCCAGCTACTCTTGCTTAGGATAGCAAGAATTGTAAATGAAAAGAGAGCAAAAACTCTATGAAATCCAAAGTTGAAACCCTTATAAAAGTATAGAGTCTCTCCTCCTTAAGTATAGAGAGTATTCTAAGGAAGAGTATGAGGGAAACATTATAAAAGAGGGTTAAAAAAGGGTGATTAGTCTTCTCCCATTAAAGGAAGACTACTAGTGGATACCAATGGCCTTGATGAAGGAGGAATCGAGAGTGGACATAGGTCGGATGACCAAACCACTATAAATGGGTGTGTTCTTTCCTTGTTGTGCAATTTCAATTTTGCTTTTCATTATCACTCCCATTACTTTCTAAGTTAATTGCTTAAGTTCACTTACTCTAAGTTAAGCACACTTTCAATATCAATTTTCATCAAAACAAAATAATTTTTATCGAATGGTTTTCCGAAATCAATGACGATTTACTAACTGCTGCACCTATTCACCCCCCCCCCTCCCACTCCTCTTAGTGCCAAACTTGATCCTAACATGTTGTAATAACAAATAGAATTTGGATAGATTTTAGCATAGCTACTAGTAAGAAGGTTTCATCATAGTCAATATCTTGCCTTTAACGATACCCTTAGCCAATAGCCTTGCTTTATAGGTTTTCACTTTTCCATCTACTCTGATCTTCTTCTTGAAGATCCACTTGCAACTAATGGGTACGATACCCTCATGTGCATCAACTAGGTTCCAAACCTTATTGGAGTATATGAAATCCATCTCAGAATTTATGGCTTCTTGCTACTTCTCGGAGTCTATACTCGTAATAGCCTTCTCGTAGGTTTGAGGATCAATATCCTCAACATCCTCACATTTAATATATCCTACATATCTCTCAGGAGGATAAGGTACTCTACCAGACCTATGTAAAGTTAGAAATTATGTATTAGGTACCTAAACAAACTTGGGCTATGGAATGGTACTTGAGCTAGGTTCTGTTGGTTGTAGGTGCCCTACAAGTCAATTACGTGAGTGATGGCACCTGTTACATATTAAGTCGATCTCTTCGCATATTATTATTGATATTTTCTCATATTATCTGGATGAATATTGTGATGTCCATAGATCTGTGCAATGGGAATCAGATCGTGATGAGATCACGATAATGAGATCGATATACCTTTAAACACAGATCCTAAATCATCCTGGTCATAGGTTACTCGATGAGGACATCGAGATAACCGGATAGACTGGTACGCTGTATACTCATCTATATGATGGAGGCGATTGGTCTCATAATTGCTTGTGTGGGGACACTAGAGGTACAATGCAGGTGCTCATTGGAGAATAAGTTCACTGATTGATCTGCTTACAGAATATTGTATGGTTAATAATACCTAATGTCAGACAGCAATTCTGTAGTCCCAGTAGTGTTTCTGGTCCTTAGACTTGATGTACCAAAGATGCCTTATTTGAGTACTCCATTCTTTGACGTCGGACTTATAGGTTTGGAGAGCTCTAGATCTGGTATAGCTGGTTCTCAGGAATGGTAGCCAACCTTACGAAGGTAATTACATATCAATAGAGGATCATCCATTCTCAGTATCATGAGATGAATATCCTACGTATGCTCACTTAGGCAAAATCCCTAGCTAGGATCATTCGGATTGAGAGAGGAGTTCTCCGGGAGAATTCGATTAGAGCGAGACTAGAACTAGATTCTATATGGGCCTAACTCTACTATGCCCAATATATAGTCTTTGAGATATTAGATAGATGAGGGACTATAGATACATAATAACTGAGGACAGACAGGTCTAATGGATTATATTCCCTTGTATCATCTGGGGATTATGGCGTAGTGGCCTAGTACGTCCATAATCGATGAGTTGAGTGAATTATTATGGAGCTAATAATTCACTATATTAGAAGGTGTTCTGACTCAAAAGGAGTTCTGACGGGAGTGACTCACGGCCAGCTCGGTATCAAGCCTAGAGAGTCACACACATAAGGTGGATGTTACGATGAGTAAAAGTGCAGATATGAGATATCTACGAAGCCCCTAGTTTGGATCTTATAGTTGAGATCTAATTAAATAATTGGATAAGATCAAATTAAATCCTATAGATAAGATCTAATGAGATCCAATTGGATAGAGATCCAGTGTGAACAGGATCTATTAAGGATAAGCTTCCTCCACCTCTATAAATAGGAGGAACCTCCTAGTTCATAGGCTGAGAGCTCTTGGTAGTCATCCTCCTATTCTTCTTAGTCTCATCTTCTCCTCCTTAGCTCTAGTAGCCTGGTGGTGTATATGGAGAGAGATCCCGCGGTGATCTAAGGAGCGTCATTGCTACGTCTGCTGTGTGGATTACTGCTAGAGAGGAGTACGCTAGTGCTCCTTCATCCTTTTTATCGGATCTGAAAATTTCAGGGATATACGATCTCCCCAGGTAACACCTCTGATATAATACATGCGGATTTTTCGGATTTATGATTTTTGCGCACTAATTGTCACATGATAGCCAAGTACGTAACTATAGAAAATCTAGTCTTGTTTTTTATTTCCGCTATGCATGAGATGTCGAATCTCCTGATTTCCCAATAGTGGTATCAGAGCTAAGTTTGTCATGCGATGATTGGCTTATAAACTACATGTGTTGTGTTTGATCACGTAGAATTGTTTTACGAGTTCTTACTGCATTTGATATGGTTTTCAAATCCGAAGAATGATCTTTCTACGTCAAATTTGTTGACGCAAATGAAGGAGGTAAAGGCAACAACTATTGCTGCCCGGTGGATTGACTGGAGGTGGTGCACATGACAGCAGCCCCTGCACGTGCGACACGATGGTCACAATGGTTGTGACCATCGGTGTGCGAGGCAGCAACTGCCTATGTGCACAAGGCAGCAACCGCAAGGGGTTGTGACTGTTGGTGCGCACAAGGCAGTAGCAACCCGGCGGCTGCCTGTTGCTTGCGCAAGGCAGCGGCCACTGCGTGCGCGTGGCGACTGCAGGCGGCATTTGCTGCATGGGGTGGAGCTGCACAGCTCGTGGCCCGTGGCCCACGGCCTGCGGCCACCGCCCCTATGCAAGCTATTGCGTAGGGGCACAGGCGGCAGCTGCCCACAACCTCATGAGGTGGCCGCCCACCACCTCATGAGGCGGCCGCCCATGCATGAGGCAGCCGCCCACGCATGAGGCAGCAACACCTCTGCGTAGGTGGCTGCGCATCGCCAATGCGAGGAGGCACCGCAAAGAGAGGCAACAACCACCTCTGTGTAAAGGCGGCAATTTAGCAAGTGACGACCACAAGAAATTATGGCTGCTGTAGGCCTACGAGGTGGTGGCCGTAGCAGGGAGGCCGCCGACTTTGTTTGGGGGAGATCTAGGGCAAAAGATAGTTTTGACCCTGTTATTTCAGAAATTCTAAGACATGTCCTAAAAAAATTATAAAAATACCCTTGACATTTCTAAAATTCCCTACATGTCTCTAATTTCATAATTTTAGTAATTAAAAGGTTTAAGTAACTATTATTATTTATCTAGTAATCCTACATGATGTGTACATGCAATGTATGATGTGGGAAGATCATCATGAACTTTGTGATGTGTGTATGTGATTATTGGGGCCTGCGAGCCTTCATTTTTTTATGATTGTCGGGCCTGCGTGCCTGTAAATATGTTGTAATTATCCTAGAGGCACGACGGAAGCCTAGAGGTGGTAGCGGGACCCTTGAGGCTGATTCAGATGATCACGACGCATGGAGATGCGTCGAGGTGCCGGTAGATCCGACGATGATGCGATGGATGATTACCATGCATAGAGATGCACTAATATGCACATAGATCTTGATGTAAGTGATTAGGCCTACTAGCTCAAGCCTAATCATATTAGGTTGAAGTCTATGATCATCTAGTGTGCTTGTGCATGTGAATACTTACACCTACTAGATAAATATATATATATATATATTTATTTATTTATATGTGATGTAAATATATTAAATATATATGTGTATGACACATCATATCATGAGACAGAACCTAAAACCCCTCCTATGATAATATTAAGTCGGTAAGTGTGAGGCAATAAGATTGACCAACGTGGCCTTCCATCGTTAGGGGCAGGAACCGATTCCTAACATAGGCTGAGTTGGTCAAGTCTCTCGAGGCTCACCTATTTCACATTTCACTATCTTGTCTTCGACATAGAAATGTCACCGATGACCTGAGGACATGGTATGCTTGGTCGAGTCTCTCGAGGGCATATCACCAAATCAGACTCATCTTGTAACGTTAGTGATGACTTAACTAGACATCATGGTTGGTCGAGTCCCTCGAGGCTATGGTGGTTAGGAGGCCAAATATGATGGGAATCACAAGGAGTTGTGATTAGCAAAAGTTGTCTACCTTTTGGGCTTAGTGTGATTGGTCGAGTCCCTCGAGGTTGTACTAAGATACCGATTGGATCCTGATCCCACTAGAAGTCTACCGAGACTTCTATTTCACGTGTATGAGGGTGTCATGTGACTCGCTAGAAAAATTAGTGGGAGCATGTCAAGATAGAAGTCCATATCTTGATTATTTATTTTTGTGAAATCTGCATGTTATTTACTTATGCTATATCTCCTGTTTATCATAAACATATCATCAAACCCTCTACATGGCATACTTGATGCCAATCGCCTCATTGGTCCAAATTATACGGATTGACTCGTAACCTAAGAATAGTTCTTATAACGGAGAAAATCGCATATGTCTTAGATACGGTCATGCCCCAACCTGAGGCAAAAGCTCCTTAAGAAGAGTTTTCCCAATATACAAAGTATATAGATGATTATGCTATCATTCAGTGTTACATGTTAGCCTCTATGACTCCTAAATTACAGAGACAACATGAAAACATGGATACTCATTCCATACTCCTGTACCTCCGTAAACTGTTTAAGAAATAGGGAAGAACTTAGCGATATGAGATATCCAAGAGTCTTTTCTATGCTAGGATGACTGAGGGGATGCCGGTTCAGAACCATATCCTAAAGATGATAGAGTGGATTAAAAATCTCACAGGTCTAGGAATGATCCTAGATAATAACCTATGTGTTGATCTTATACTTTAGTCCCTACCAGATTCTTTTTCTCAGTTCATCATGAATTTTAATATGAACAAACTTGAGGTATCTCTCCCTGAGCTCCTTAATATGTTGAGGGAGGCAGAGAGTACTATCAAGAAAGAAAAATTAGTTCTCTATGTTGGTGAGACCAAAAGAAAAAGGAAGGCCGGAAAGAACCCTTGAGAAAAGTAAGGGCAAGGGCAAATGGGGTAAGGCAAATGTTACCAAAATTGACCTAGCAAAGGACAAGGGACAGTGCTTCCACTACAGTTAAGATAGGTATTGGAAAAAGAACTACAAGGCATATCTTGTAGAAAAAGCGAAACAGAAGCTTGAAAAAGCTTCAAGTACTTTCATGATCAATCTTCATGTGTCAGATTCTTGTGATAATGCATGGGTATTAGATACCGATAGTGCTTATCATATCTGCAATTCGTTGTAAGTTTTGACAAGGCATAGGAGATTGGCAAAAGGCAAGATGGACCTCAAGATAGGCAATGGAGCAGAAGTTGCTATTGTTGCTGTCGACGAGGTCACTCTACACCTATCTGATGGAGCTATTATTGCATTAGATGCATGTTATTTTGTTTCCTCTATTATCAAAAATGTTATTTTCATTTCATGTTTGACATTAAATGGTTATAAAGTACTTTTTGAGAACAATTGTTATTCAATCAGTAAGAATGATAAGATCATTACTAGAGGGACATTGTATAATGGTTTTTTTATGCTAAATACTACTTCACACATCATGAATGTAAGTATGGCCAAGAGAAAACGAGAAGAGGTGAACAATGCATATTTGTGGCATTGTAGGCTAGGTCATATCCATAAGGGAAGGATTCAAAAGTTATTAAAAAATGGATACTTAGATCTATTTGACTATGAGTCATATACAACTTGCAAGCCTTGCCTTCATAGAAAATTGACTAACTCTCCATTTAGTAGAACTAGAGAGAGAGCCATTGAGTTACTAGAACTCATACATAGTGATATATGTGGTCCTATGTCAACTCATATCATAGGTGGTTATTCCTACTTCATTACTTTCACTGATGATTTCTCTAGGTATGGACATGTATACTTGATGAAGTATAAGTCTGAAGCCTTCGAGAAATTCAGGGAGTATAAGAATGAAGTAGAAAATCAGACTGGAAAGAGTATTAAAACTCTTCGATCAGATCGAGGAGGAGAATACCTGAGTATAAAATTCACCCAGTTCCTCAAGGACTATGGAATTCTATCCCAATAGACACCTCCTTATACACCACAGCTCAATGGTGTATCAGAAAGGAGGAATCGCATACTATTAGATATGGCGCGGTCCATGATGAGTTTCACTGACCTACCCATCTCATTTTGGGGATATGCCCTACATATCACAATTTATCTTCTGAACAGAGTTCCATCTAGATCGGTAGTGTCTACACCATATGAGATATAGAGAGGGAAGAAGCCCAATCTTATAGTTGTTAAGATTTGGGACTACCTTACCCACGTTAAAAGACACGACCTGATAAGTTAGAATCCAGGATGGAACGGTGCAAGTTCGTAGGATACCCCAAGGAAATTTGTGGTTATTATTTCTATCACCTTGAGGACCAAAAGGTCTTTGTAGCCAAGAGAGTAGTGTTTCTTGAGAAGGAACACATTCTTAGCGGAAACAATGAGAGCATGATAGAATTGAGCGAGGTTAAAGAACCTAGCTCAAGCACCATTCCAAAGATCAAGTCTGTTCAAGTACCTAACACATAAGTTCTAATTTTGCATAGGACTGGTAGAGCGTCACACCTTCCTGAAAGATATATGGGACATATTAGTGGAGAAGACATTCAAGATATTGATCCTCAGACCTATGATGAGACTATTATGAGTATAGACTCCGGGAAGTGGCAAGAAGCCATGAATTCTGATATGAAATCCATGTACTCCAATAAGATTTGGAACCTTATTGATGCACATGAGGGTATCGTACCTATTGGCTGCAAATGGATCTTCAAGAAGAAGATCAGGGTAGATGGAAAGGTGGAGACCTATAAGGTAAGGCTAGTAGCTAAGGGGTATCGTTAGAAGCAAGGTGTTGACTATGATGAAACCTTTGCACTCGTAGCTATGCTAAAATCCATTCCAATTCTATTGGTTGTTGCAACACATTATAACTATGAGATCTGATAGATGGACGTGAAAACTGTATTCCTTAATGGCAACCTCGAAGAGGAAGTGTATATGATACAGCTTTAGGGGTTTATGTCCAAGCATAATTCAGATAAGGTGTGCAGATTACTTAAGTCTATTTATGGACTAAAGCAAGCTTCCCGAAGTTGGAACATATGATTTGATGAGGCGATCAGATCTTATGACTTCGTTAAGAATAAAGATGAGCCTTGTGTGTACAGGAAGGTAAGTGGGAGCGCTATCACCTTCTTGGTGTTATATGTGGATGACATCTTAATCATTGGGAATGATGTAGGAATGCTCTCCACAGTAAAAGCTTGGCTATCTAGACACTTCTCCATAAAGGACTTAAGGGAAGTATCCTATATTCTGGGGATTCAGATCTATAGAGATAGATCTAAGAGGATACTTGGCTTATCCTAGTCCAGGTATATAGACTTCATTATCAAAAGGTTTGGCATGAAAAATTCCAAGAGAGGTCTCATACCTATGAGACATAGAATATCACTTTCTATGAGTATATCCCCAAAGACTCTTGAAGAAAGGGCATACATGGATAGAATACTATATGCCTCAGTGATAAGGTCTATCGTGTATGCTATGCTATGTACTAGGCCTGACGTAGCGCATGCTTTGAGTGTCAGGTATTAGGCAAATCTAGGCTTGGAGCACTGGAAAATAGTAAAGTGTATCCTTAAGTACTTGAGAAGGACTAAGGATCTTTTACTGGTATATGAAGGCAATAGCCTCAAAGTTGAGGGCTACACGGACTCGAGCTTCCAATCCAATGTCGATGATAGCAAGTCAAATTTAGGGTATGTCTTCACCCTGAATGGAGGAGCAGTATGCTGGAAAAGTTCCAAGTAAGATACTACTACTGACTCGACCACAGAGGTAGAATATATTGCTGTAGTAGAAGCAGCAAAAGAGGGTGTCTGGATGAATAAGTTCATCATAGATTTGGAAATCATATCGAAAAGCATGAAGTTGATTCCTATATACGGCGACAATAATAGGGCAATCGATCAAGTTGGGGAACCCAAGTCTCATCAGAAGTGTTCAGAGGAGGTTCCACTTGATCAATGAGATTGCAGCTCATGGAGATGTAGTAGTGAAAATAGTTCCATCCGAAGATAACACTACAGATGCACTGACAAAGCTGTTGACTCAGATTATATTTGAGCGTCACAGAGGTCTGATGGGGATCAGACACATAGGTGATTAGCTTTAGGTCAAGTGAGAGATTGTTGGTTGTAAGTGCCCTCCTACAAGCCAATCACATGAGTGATAGCACCTATTAAATGTTAAATCGATCTCTTCGCATATTATTATTAGCATTTACTCATATTATCTGGATGAATATTGTGATGTCCATGGATCTATGCAATGGGAATCAGATCGTGATGAGATCACGATAATGAGACCGATATACTTTTAAACATAGATCCTAAATCATTCTGGTCATAGGTTACTTGATGAGGACATCAAGATAACTGGATCGACTAGTGCATTGTATACTCAGCTATATGATGGAGGCGATTGGTCTCATAGTCACTTATGTGGGGAAAATAAAGGTACAGTGTAGATGCTCATTGGAGAATGAGTTCACTGATTGATTCGCTTACAGAATGCTGTATGGTTAATGATACCTAATGTCAGACAGCGATTTCATAGTCCTAGTAGTGTGTCTGGTCCTTAGACTTGAGGCACCAAAGATGCCTTATTTGAGTACTCCATTCTTTGATGCCGAACTTACAGGTTTGGAAAGCTCTAGATCTAGTATAATCAGTTCTCGAGAATAGTAGCCAACCTTACGAAGGTAATTGCATGTCAATAGAGGATCATCCACTCTCGGTATCATGAGATGAATATTTCGCATATGCTCGCTCAAGCAAAATCCCTAGCTAGAGTCATTCAGATTGAGAGAGAAGGAGTTCTCCGAGAGAATCCGATTAGAGCGAGACTCGGACAGGATTCCGTATAGGCCTGACTCTACTATGTCTAGTATATGGTCTTTGGAATATTAGATGGATGAGGGACTATAGATACATGGTAACTGAGGATAGACAGGTCCGATGGATTATATCCCCCTATACCATCTGGGGACTATAGCGTAGTGGCCTAGTATGTCCATAGACGATGAGTCGAGTAAATTATTATGGAGATAATAATTCACTATATCAGAAGGCATTCTAAGTCAGAAGGAGTTTGGACGGGAGCGACTCACGGCCAGTTTGGTATCGGGCCTAGAGGGTCACGCATAAGGTGGATATTACGATGAGTAGAGGTGCGGATATGAGATATCTGCTAAGCCCCTAGTTTAGATCTTGTGAATGAGATCCAATTGGGTAATTGGATGAGATTTAATTAAATGATTGGAAAGATCTAATTGGATGAGATCAAATTGAATCCTGTGGATAAGATCCAATGAGATCCAATTGGATAGAGATCCAGTGCAAACAGGATCTGTTAAGGATAAGCTTCCTCCACCTCTATAAATAGGAGGAACCTCCTGGTTCATAGGCTGAGAGCTCTTGGTAGTCATCCTCCTATTCTCCTCAGTCTTTTCTCCTCCTCCTTGGCTCTGACAGCCTTATGGTGCACGTGGAGAGAGATCCGCGGTGATCTAAGGAGCATTATTACTGCGTCCACTGTGTGGATTACCACTAGAGAGGAGTACGCTAGTGCTCCTTCATCCTCTTTATCGGATTTGAAAGTTTTGAGGATATACGATCTCCCCAAGTAATGCCTCTGACATAATACATGTGGATTTTTTAGATTTACGATTTTTACGCACCAATCATCGCACGACGGCCAAGTACGTAACTATGGGAAATCCGGTCTTATTTTTGTTTTTCGCTATGCATGAGATGTCGAATCTCCTAATTTCTTAATAGGTTCTCCAATCTCAGTCAACTCTATCATTCTCCTATTGTCTCCACCAAAAATATATTCATTCATAAAGAACATTGTCCTCTTGGCTATAAAAACCTTTTGATCCTCAAGGTAATAGAAATAATACCAACAAGTTTCCTTGAGATATCCCATGAACTTGCACCATTTCGTCCTGGATTCTAACTTATTGAAGTTGTATCTCTTAACATGGGCAAGCAGCCCCAAATCTTAACAACCTTAAGATTGGACTTCTTTTCTTTTCATATCTCATATGGCGTAGACACTATCGACTTAATTGGAACTCTATTTAGAAAGTAAGCTATAGACTCTAGGACGTATCCCCAGAATGAGATAGGTAGGTCAGCAAAACTCATCATGAATTGCATCATTTCTAATAGTGTGTGAATCCTCCTTTCCGATATACCATTGAGTTGAGGTGTATAAGAAGGTATCTATTGGGATAGAATCTCATGGTCCTTGAGGATCTGGGTGAACTCTATACTCAAGCACTCACCTCCTTGATCTGCTCGAAGATTCTTGATACTCTTTCTAGTCTGGTTCTCTACCTCATTCTTATATTTTCTAAATTTCTTAAAGGCCTCGGACTTGTACTTCATCAAGTACATGTGGCCGTACCTAGGGAAATCATCAATGAAAGTAATGAAGTAAAAGTAACCACTTACGACCTGAGTTGACTTGAGACCATATACATCACTATATATAAGTTTCAGCAACTTAGTGGCTCCCTCTCCAATTCCTGTAACTGAGAGTTGGTCAACTTTCTATGAAGGTAAGGCTCATAAGTTGCATATGACTCAAAATCGAATGGATCTTTTAGCAACTTTTGAACTCTTCCTTCGTGGATGTGACCCAGCCTATAATGCCATAGGTATGTATTATTCACTTCACCTCATTTGCTCTTGGACACATTTACATTCATGATATCTAGAGCAATGTCTAGTATACATAAACTGTTATGCAATGTTCCTCTAGTGATGATCTTATCATTTAATATTATTAAATAATTATTATTCTCAAAAATTAATTTATATCCATTAACTATCAAATATAAAATAGAAATAATATTTTTGATAATAGAAGGAACAAAGTAATATGCATCCAATGAAATAGTAGCTCCACTAGGTAGATGTAGAGTGATCTCACCAACAACCACTATAGTAGCTTTTGCTCTATTGCCCATCTTGATGTCCATCTTACCTCTTGCTAATCTCCTATGTCTTGCCAAAACCTGCAACGAATTTTAGATATAATAAGCATTGCTGGTATCCAATACCTATGTGTTATCATAAGAGTCTAACAAATCAAGACTGATCATGAATGTACCTAAAGTTTCTCTAAGCTTCTATTTCACCTTCTCTATAAGATAGTGTTTGTAGTTCCTCTTCTAGTACCCATCTTTATCGTAATGGAAGCACTAGCTTTTATCTTTTGCCAGGTCCTTTTTAGCTACCTTTGCTTTACTTATTTTGTCCTTGCCCTTCTTAAGGAACTTCTTTGCCTACCTTTTTCTGGTCTCACCAGCATAGAGAACTGGCTTCTTTTTCTTGATCATGCTCTCAACCTCCCTTAACATATTGAGAAGCTTAGGAAGAGTCACCTCAAGTTTATTTATGTTAAAATTCATAATGAATTGAGAAAAGGAATATGGTAGGAATTGAAGCACAAGATCTACACACAGGTTATCCTCTAAGACCATTCCTAGACCCATGAGTTTCTCTATTCACTAAATCATCTTAAGGACATGGTTCTGAACTAGTATTCTCTTAGTCATCCTGGCATAAAAGAGACTCTTGGATATATCATATTGTCAAGTTCTTCTTTGTTCCTCAAATAATTTACAAAGATGTAAGAGAATGGATCTGGCATCCATCTTTTTATGCTACATTTGTAACTCAGGAGAGCCCAACATATAACACTAAGCAAGAGTTGAGTCATCTATGTATTTTATGTAGCGAGTGTTCTCATCCCCGTTTACCCCTTCCTCGGGTGTAGGCATCACTATGTCAAGAACATATGCGATTTTCTTCACTGTAGGAATGATTCTTAGGTTGTGGAACCAATCTATATAATTTAGACCAGTGAGATGGTTGACATCAATTATACCACGTAAGGGATTTGAAAGTAACATTTTCTGAAAATAAAAATACAACTAAAATGAATAATATGTAAATTTTGTAAAAAAATAAATAATAAATATATAGTCTTCTATCGTAATCAACTCCCTGATAGGACCCTAGTAGGGTTAGGCCCTACTCAACCATGTAGCAGCTAATAAAAACCTTGTGAGAATGTAATAAACCCCACCTAGCTGCCTCTATCCTATAAAGAAGAGAGGCTAGGGTTTATATTTGGGTCTTTGGGCTTCTTAGCCGCCGCCCCCCTTGTTACTGGGACGGCCCGCTAAGGTTGAGGGTAAATTGGGTAGTTCACTTAGGAAGCAGCCCCTAGGGCTAGGGTTTGGAGCTCTATATAAGCTTGTAGCCTCCACCTCTTTGGAATAAGAAAGATCAATCTACAATTGCAGCCACTAGGCTACTTGGAGGGTGGAACCCCTATAGCGTTCCAAGGGTTGATCCCCCTCAAAGATCAATCTCTATAGAATTCCTCTGGGGTTCTATCATCTGGTATCAGAGCAGCGATCTTGCTGCTTTTGCTGCCATCCCTGCCGCCCACCATCGCCAAGCAATTTCCACAATTGCTCTTGGCGTCATCATCTCCACCGTCATCTCGACGTAGATCAAATCAATCATGTTGCCACCTCTAATTGCATCGAGATTTGGTATTTTTCTACCACCAATACCTTTTGCTACTACAATTTTTCATCTAAAATATCAAAAAGAAGTTTTTCTATTGATCCCTTGCTGCGAATTCCTTGCATCGCAAAAGTTACCATCTTTGCGAACGTAGGATTACTGCAGAAAATTTCAGCCGTGTTGCTGCCTTTAACCAATCTAATTGTTATCCTTTTTTAACAAAATTTTTTATGCACCTCATAGATCATCTTGGCTCCCATCCATGATTGATCTATTGTGGAATTCATTACAAAAACAAATTCGTGTGTTGCTGCAATCTCTCGTCACAAACTGCTGAAATTTTTTGACGAGAATTCTGCTATCGCAACTTGCACCGATTTCTTTACTGCTTTGCTGCCGAAATTTCTCGATCCAATTTGTTATCCTTGTTGCTATCTAAACTAAGATTCTACCATCAAACCCCCTCCTCAAACCCCTGAGTTTTCACTGGAAATTTCATCGAGAAACCGCTATTTCTTCGACGATAATTCTGCTCTTACGAGACAGCACATATAGGCAGCAATTTCTACTGATTTTTGTCAAATCTTTGCTGCGAGCTACCACAGATCTAAAACCCTCTTCCCTAACCTTCATCCACTACCATCTCAGCCCAAAACTCCATCAAATCGCAGCCCCAAACAGCACCCAAAATAGCCACAAAACAAGCCTAAACCGCAGCCTACATTCACCAATCCACCAACCCTTTCAACCACCACTTCTCTTAACCAATACATGCCTTTAACTCGACAGCAAAAAAGAGATCTTAATATTACAGATTTGGAGACATATGCTATGGCATCCGAGGAGGCAATTGATGCTAAATTCGAAGCCTTCGAGACACGAATAGAGGAGAAGATTCGGACTCTCTTTGCCGAACTTAGTTTGGGTCGACCACCGAGCCCAAAGAAATCACATCAAGGGGAGAGATCTAATCGAAGAGATGACCTCCAGGAGAGGGGAGGCTCTATAACTAATCCCTACTATCCACGCATGAGGGTGGACTTCCCTAGATGGGAAGAAGGAGACCCGATTGGTTGGATCTCGCGCGTGGAGCGATATTTTCGGTATCACAAAACCACGGACGCATCTATGGTGGAAATTGCAGCTATACATATTGAAGGGGATGCCATACAATGGTTTGATTGGTTTGAACACACTCATGGAGTCCTCTCATGGTGACAATTCAAAGAAGGACTGCTGATCTGCTTCGGACCAACAGATTACGAGAACATCGACGGACAACTAGCAAAGATCCGACAAACCTCCACCATCCAAGAGTATCAAACCAGGTTTGAAAGATTATCTAATCAAACTCATGATTGGTCTGAAAAATAGTTATTGGGGACATTTATTGAGGGCATGAAGCCAGAGATCCGGGGAGAAGTTAAAGCACGACAACCGTACACGCTTATGGCAGCCATCTCTTTCGCACGACTTCAGGAGGAGCGATTGAACCATGAAGCCCAGAGGACTAGGGTCGCTCCCCGACTAGCAATATTGAAGCCCTCAGCCCCTCCTACTATCATCCGAGCTCCTGCACCAAAAAGGTTGACAAGAGAAGAGCTTCGAGACCGATCTGCCAAGGGGTTATGTTGGCATTGTGACGAGTCGTGAAGCCGCGAGCATCGCCGTAAAAAGGGGAGACTTCTTGTGATTGAACCAGTGGAAGAAGAGATCAGTGAACAACTAGAAGAAAGTATTGAACATGAGGATGAAGATGTGAAAGAAGAGCCACAATCGGTCGACTTTATGGTACATGCGCTAGCCGGCTACTCAAATCCGCAAAAGATGAAAGTTGGAGGCCTGCTCAAACAACAATCAATCACCGTTCTCATCGATACAGGCAGCACTAATAACTTTCTAAATAGTAAAGTTGCTGCTCGGATGGCGCTCCACATTGAAGGTTGCAGCAAGTTCGACGTAAAGGTCGCCGACGGTCGAATCCTAAAATACGACCAAAGATGCCCGCAGGTGAAACTATTACTACAGGACCAAGAAATTGTTGCCGACTTCTTCCTCCTACCAATTGATGATTATGAGGCTGTGCTAGGCATAGAATGGCTAACGACACTAGGTGATGTTTCTTGGAACTTTTCCAAATTGATTATGAAATTCTATTGCAAAGGTAAATAGGTCACCCTACGCGGGAAGCACAGAAGCAACGTAACCACCGTTTCAACCCAACGAATGGAGAAAGTTTTACACAAGATAAATGGTGGCTTTCTTATGCATCTCCAGCAGCAACCAAAGGGGGAGAAAACAGAAATTAAAAATCAAAATATCACCCAACTGCTTGTTGAATTTGATGATGTTTTTGCTAAACCGCGCGGTCTTCCTCCTACTCGGCAACATGACCACCGGATTCCAATCCTTCCGGGCAAACCACTAGCAAACACTTGGCCTTACCACTATCCTCATGTCCAGAAGGATGAAATTGAGAAAATCGTGAAGGAAATGCTCGAAACAGGGGTGATTCGACCAAGCTGCAGCCCCTACTCCTCACCGGTGCTACTTGTGCGCAAGAAAGACAGAACTTGGCGGATGTGCGTCGACTACCGAGCTCTAAATGACATCACCGTCAAGGATAAGTACCCCATACCAGTGGTGGATGAACTTCTTGATGAATTAAAAGGAGCTCGAGTCTTCACGAAGTTGGACCTTCGATCCGATTATCATCAAATTCGGGTATGTAAAGGCGACATCCCAAAAACTGCTTTCCGCACTCACAACGGGCATTATGAATTCTTGGTAATGCCCTTTGGACTCACTAATGCTCCTTCAACCTTCCAAAGTCTCATGAACGATATTTTTTGGAGCTTTCTTCGCAAATTTGTGCTGGTATTTTTCGATGATATTCTCATTTACAGCCCTTCTCTTGAGACTCACTTTCAGTACTTGCGAATTATTCTAACGATCCTTCGAGAGAATACTCTTTTTGTTAAGCTATCAAAGTGCAGCTTTCTCCAGCAAAAAGTAGAGTACCTTGGGCATATAATATCAGAAGAAGGAGTGGCCGTAGACCCAACAAAAATCGAAGTAATGCAAGGCTGGCCGAAACCTACAAATGTGAAATTACTGCGTGGGTTCCTTGGACTAACAGGCTACTACCGAAAATTTGTGAAGGACTATGGGAAGATTAGTGCCCCCCTCACTTCTCTACTGAAAAAAGATGCCTTCCTATGGTCGAACAAAGCCTCCGCTGCCTTCGATAGACTTAAGGCAGCCATGACGACAACACCGGTGCTAGCACTACCAGATTTCAGCCGACCCTTCATCATTGAGGCCGATGCATCTGGAGTTGGAATTGGAGCTGTTCTCATGCAAGATGGTCGACCACTCGCATACACTAGCAAGGCATTGTCTCCCTCCTATCAAAAAAATGTCTATCTATGATAAGGAGATGCTCGCCATTGTGCACGCAGTAACAAAGTGGAGACCCTACCTGATTGGCCGACGATTTCAGATTAAAACCGACCATAGAAGCCTTAAGTACTTTTTGGAGCAGAAGATATCATCCCCGGAGCAGCAAAAATGGGTAACCAAACTTCTAGGATTTGATTATGAAATTATTTACAAAAAGGGGAAAGAAAACATTGTTGCAGATGCACTCTCACGGCTCCCTCAGCATGCTGAATTTTCAACTATCTCTCTTCCTGCCACCGGCTTCCTCGAGGGCATTAGGGAGGAATGGAAGAAGGATCTAGAAACCAGCAACATCATCAAAAAATTGGAGGAGGATCCAAGTGCAATAGCTCACTATACTTGGGATTCGAGGGATCTACGCTATAAAGGTCGTATTGTGCTTATACCAAACTCCCCTTGCATCAAAGTCATTCTGCACGAAATGCACTCCACACCTTCAGCAGGGCACTCCGAATTTCTAAGAACCTACAAAAGAGTGAAGCAAAACTTTTATTGGAAAGGGATGAAAAAAATTATTTCTGAATACGTAGCACAATGTGATGTATGTCAACAAAGAAAAAGGTGAAAGCGTTGGCGAGTCCAGTGGAAACTACAACCACTACCCATACGGACTCGGTGTGGACTGACATCACCATGGACTTCATCGAAGGGCTGCCACCTTCCAAAGGTAAAAGCACAATCCTTGTGGTGGTTGATCAACTTACGAAATATGCTCGTTTTTGTGCTGTGCGTAATCCCTACACTACTATTAGTATTGCTCAGATTTTCATAGAAAATATTGTTAAACTGCATGGGATGCCAAGGTCCATTGTAAGTGATCATGACAGGATCTTCACTAGTAAATTTTGGACTGAGTTATTTCAGTTACAGGGCACCAAACTCAAGATGAGCACTGCATACCATCCACAAACTAACGGCCAAACAGAAGTGGTGAACAGATGTTTAGAGACATACCTTCGGTGTTTCACTAGTGATCGACCAAAGGAGTGGATGAAATGGCTCTCCTGGGCCGAATGGTGGTACAATACTACATATCATTCATCTACAAAATGTACCCCATATGAAGCATTATATGGTCGGCCGGCTCTTGTGATTCCAAAGTATGTAATTGGCTCGGCTAAGGTAGATCAGGTCGACCAAGATTTAATTGACAGGGACAAACTCCTACAATTGCTAAAGGATAATCTCTCTACTGCTCAAGCTAGAATGAAGCAGCAAGCTGACACACGAAGAAGTGAAAGAGAATTTTTAGTAGGAGATTGGGTTTATCTTCGCCTACAACTATACAAGCAACTATCCATCAACACACGAGCCTCCATGAAGCTATCTCCACGTTTTTATGGGCCCTATCAGATCATAGAGCGTATTGGAGCTGTGGCGTACAGACTTAAATTACTCGAAGATGCCAAAATTCACCCTGTCTTCCATGTGTCATGCTTGAAGCCCAAGTTGGGAGAACACGAGACACCCCAGATCCAACTGCCCAACACCACTGATGATGGAAATATTCAAGCCCAACCACAAGCCATCCTCGACCGCAGAGTCGTGATATGTCATCGACGTCCCTCTACTGAAGTACTAGTACATTGGACTAATTTACCAATCGAAGATGCCATATGGGAATCATATGAGGAGCTGAAGTCCTGGTTCCTTGAGTTCATGGAACCTCAGCCTTGAGGACAAGGCTGATTTGAAGAGGGCGGGCTTAATAGGACCCTAGCAGGGTTAGGTCCTACTCAACCATGTAGCAGCTAATAAAAACCCTGTGAGAATGTAATAAACCCTACCTAGCCGCCTCTATCCTATAAAGAAGAGAGGCTAGGGTTTATATTTGGGTCTTTGGGCTTCTTAGCCGCCGCCCCCCTTGTTACTGGGCCGGCCCGCTAAGGTTGAGGGTAAATTGGGTAGTTCACTTAGGAAGCAGCCCCTAGGGCTAGGGTTTGGAGCTCTATATAAGCTAGTAGCCTCCATCTCTTTGGAATAAGAAAGATCAATTTACAATTGCAGCCACCAGGCTACTTGGAGGGTGGAACCCCTATAGCGTTCCAAGGGTTGATCCCCCTCAAAGATCAATCTCTATAG
The DNA here is from genome assembly GCA_024322285.1 of Musa beccarii. NCBI lineage: Eukaryota > Viridiplantae > Streptophyta > Magnoliopsida > Zingiberales > Musaceae > Musa > Musa beccarii. Next base: position 13,312,681 of record CM044394.1, read on the forward strand.
AATTCCTCTGGGGTTCTATCACTCCCACTATTTTCTTATAAATCACATAACTCTCTCTGGTATGTGAATCGGAGACCCTCGGTGGATCTCTAATAGAGATTGAGATCCAATTGACATCTTATTGTAACATTGAGGGACTCGACCAAACACATGAAGCCCAAAAATATAGGTAACTCTTGCTGATCACAACTCTTTGTGATTCCCGTCCTGTTTGGCATCCTAACCATTATGGCCTCGAAGGACTCGACTAACCATGACATTCGATTAATTCATCACTATTGTTACAAGATAAGTTTGATTCAATGATATGCCCTTGAGGGACTCGATCAAGTATACCATGTCCTTAGGTCACTGGTGACATCTCTATATTATATGTAAGAATTTGAATCAGAATATAGGTGAGCCTCGAGGGACTCGACCAAATCAACCAATATCGAGAATCGATTTCTTCCTATAACGATGGAAAGCCATGTGAGTCAATCTAATTATCTCATGTTTACCGACTTAATATTATTGAGAGAGAGGATTTTGATTTAGTTTCCTAATATGACATATCACACACATACATATTTAATATATATCTACATCGCACACAAATATATATACATATCTAGTAGGTGTGTAAGCAATCATACATCACATGAGCAATCATACCATATAGTTATGAATCACAGCATAACATGATCAAGCCCGAGCCAGTGGGCCCAATCATGATCTATGTGTGTATCGATGCATCTCTGCGCTATGTGATCATCCATCTTGTCTTCGTTGGTTCCGTCAGCATCTCGATGTGTCTCCATACATCGCGATCGTCCGTTTTGACCTCTTAGGTCCCACTATCACCTCTACGCTCCCGTCGTACCTCCTTGTATAATTATAACATAATCATAGGCACACAGGCCTAATAATAAATGAGAAAAAATGAAGGCTCGTAGGTCTCAATAATAATAATAATCATAATACATACATATATCATATCACATGGTCCATGATCATCCGTCCACATCACACATTACATGTACACATCATTATATAAGACTACTATATAATTATAATAATAATTAATTAAACTATTTAATAATTATTCTATAGTATTTTGAGAACCCTAACATAGGGTGCTCCATATGGTAGGTAGTCCCTTACGTGGTTAGGAAATCTTAGCTACTAGGGACTCCCAAGTAGCCAGAAATCCTATGCCATAGGGTTGCCTTATGTGGCTAGGAAACCCTAGCCACCAACGAGTCCTATGCAGCCATGAAACCCTAGCTACAAGGCAGCCTTAGGCGGCCAAGAAACCTAGCTGCCTACTTGCCCTCTTGGCCGCTAGGGTCTCCTTGTACCCCTTGTAGCTAGGAAACATGGTTGTGTTGGAAAATCCAAGAGACAATATCACATGCATAGCAGAAGAATAGAAAATAAAAATATCCTAGATTTTCGTGAAAGATTTTGTCGTCATGTGATGATCGATGTGTAAAACAAATCTGCAAATCCGAAAACTACGTGTGTAAAAAGAAAGTACCTAGGGAGATCGTATATCCCTGAATTTCTACAGATCCGTGGAGAGGATAAAGGAGGTCAAGCATCCTCCTCTCTAGCGGTAATCCACATAGTAGGGATTGTGAATATGCTCCTCTTTTGAGAGAGGAGAATAGGAGGTGGCTACCAAAAAACCTAGCCTATGGATCTTTGGTTGCCTCCTATTTATAGAGGCCCCTTGTAAACCCTAATAGATCCTGCCCTATTGGGTATTGGATCTCCATCCAATTATCCAAGCTTCTTAGATTAATGGGTCTTTACCCAATAATCTAGCTCTTATTGGATCTCATCCATGGGATCCAATAATATAGGGGCTTATTGGATATCCAATAAGATAGGGGCTCCGGCAGATATCTCATATTTGAACCTCTACTCATCGCAACACCTACCATATGTGTGTGACCCTCTAGGCCCAATATCGAGTTGGCCATAAGTCATACCTATTAGGACTCCTTCTGTCTCAGTGAATTATTATCTCCAAAATAATTCACTCGACTCATCGACTTCAGACGTACTAGGCCATTACGCTATAGTCCTTAGACGATACAGGAAAATCCAATCCTTTGGACCAATCTGTCCTTAGTTACCATATACCTATAGTCCCTCATCCATCTAATATCCCAGAGATTATATATTGGGCATGATGCTATCAGACCAATACGGTTTCCACTCGAGTCTCGCTCTAATTGGATTCTCCTAGAGAACTCTTTCTCTCTCAATCTGAATAACCCTGGCCAAGGTTTTGTTTGAGCAAGAATATATGGGATATTTCTCTCAATGATACTGAGAATGGATGATCCTCTATTGATACTCAATAGTCCTCATAAGGTTGGCTACCACTCCCAATAACTAGTTGTACTAGATTTGGAACTTCCAAACCTATAAGTATGGTATCAAAGAGTGGAGTACTTATATAAGACATCCTTAGTGTCTCAAGTCTAAGGACCAGATACACTATAGGGACTATGGAATTGTTGTCTGATGTGAGGTATCAATAACCATCCAGCATTCCGTACACGGATCAATCACTGAACTCATTCTCCAATGAGCACCTGTATTATACCCTTAGTGTCCCCACACAAGTAGCTATGAGACCAGCCATCTCCATCATATGGATGGGTATACAGCACACTAGTTTGTCCATTTATCTCGATGTCCCTCTCGAGTAACCTATGATTGGGATTATTTAGGGTATGTGTTTAAAGGTGAATCGATCTTATTATCATGATCGCATCATGATCTGATTCCCATTACATAGATCCAAGGACATCTAATATACATCCAGATAATGTGAGAAAATATCAATAATCATAAGCAAAGAGATTGACGTAGCGTGTTACAAGTGCCATCACTCACATGATTGGCTTGTAGGGTACCTATAACTAGTAATCTTTCACTTCACCTAAAGCCAATCACCTATGTGTCTGATCCCCATCAAACCTCTGTGATGTTCAAAGACAATCTGAGATAATGGCTTTATCAATAGATCTACAATGTTATCTTCGTATGGAACTCTTTGCAGTGCTATCTCTCTTCGGGCCACGATCTCTCTAATAAGCTAGAACCTCCTCAGAACACTTTTGATAAGACCCGGGTTCTCTCATTTGAGCAATATCCTCATAGTTATCGTAATATAAGGGAATCAGCTCCTCGCTACTCGGCACAACTCCTAGATTTGTGATGAACTGTCTCATCCAAACTCCCTCCTTTGTTGCCTCTATCGCAGTAATGTACTCTACATCTATGGTTGAGTCAGTAGTAGTATCTTGCTTGAAACTCTTCTAGCATACTGCTCCTCCATTCAAGGTGAACACATACCCTGAATTAGACTTATCATCATCGACATCAGACTAGAAGCTCCAGTCCATATAGCCCTCAATCCTCAGGCTACTTTCTTTATATACTAGTAAAAGATCCTAAGCCCTTCTTAAATACTTAAGGATATACTTTACTGCTTTCCAATACTCTAAGCCTGGATCCGCCTGATACTTGCTCATGACACTCAAAGCATATGCTATATTAGGCCTGGTATGTAGCATAGTATACATGATAGACCCTATCGCTAAGGCATAGGGTATCCTATCCATTTGTGCCCTTTCTTCAGGATTCTTTGGGGATATATTCCTAGAAAGTGATAGTCTATGTCTCATCAGCATGAGATCTCTCTTGGAATTTTTCATACTAAATCTTTTGACAATAGTGTCTATGTACCTGGACTAGGACAAGTCAAGCATCCTCTTGGATCTATCTCTATATATCAAAAGCCCCAATATGTAGGATGCTTTTCCTAAGTTCTTTATGAAAAAGTGTCTAGATAGCTAAACCTTTACCGTGGAGAGCATTCTTACATCATTCCCAATGATTAGAATATCATCTACATACAGCATCAAAAAGGTGATAGTGCTCCCACCTACCTTCCTGTACACACAAGGCTCATCTTCGTTCTTAATGAAGTCATAAGATTTGATCCCTCATCAAATCTTATGTTCCAACTTTAGGAAGCTTACTTTAGTCCATAGATGGACTTAAGCAACCTACACACCTTATCTGGACTATCCTTGGATATAAATTCCTTAAGTTGTATCATATACACCTCCTCCTCGAGGTTGCTATAGAGGAACATGATTTTCACATCCATCTATCAGATCTCATAATCATAGTGTGCTGTAATAGCTAATAGAATTCAGATGGATTTAGCATGGCTACAGGTAAGAAAGTTTCATCATAGTCAACACTTTGGCTTTGACAATACCCCTTAACCACTAGCCTTGCTTTATAGGTATCTACCTTTCCATCTACTCTAATCTTTCTCTTGAAGATCCACTCGTAGCCTATAGGTACGATACCCTCAGGTGCATCAACTAGGTTCTAAACCTTGTTGGAGTATATGGAATCTATATCTGAATTCATGGCTTATTGCCACTTCCCGAAGTCTATACTCATAATAGCCTCCCCGTAGATCTAAGGCTTAATATTCTCAACATCCTCTCCTTTAATATGTTCCATATATCTCCCAAGAGGATGTGATACTCTACCACACCTACGTAAAGTCAGAACTTGTGTGCTAGGTATATAAATAGATTCCTGGTTATGGAATTATGCTTGAGCTGGGTTCTCCAACCTCACTCAACTTTATCACGCTCCCACTATCTCCACCAAGAATATGTTCCTTCTCAAGGAACACTACTCTCTTAGCTACAAAGACTGTTTGGTCCTTGGAGTGATAGAAATAATACCCACAAGTTTCTTTGGGGTATCCCATGAACATGCACCATTCCATCCTGGATTCCAACTTGTTAGGTTTATGTCTCTTAACGTGAGCAAGGTAGCCCCAAATCTTAACAACCTTAAGATCGAGCTTCCCTTTTCATATCTCATATGGTATAGACACTACCAACTTAGTTGAACCTCTATTCAAAAGGTAAGGTGCAAACTCTAAAGCATATCACCAAAATGAGACGGGTAGGTCAACGAAACTCATCATGGACTGCACCATGTTTAACAATTTGTGATTCCTCCTTTTGGATATACCATTGAGCTAAGATGTATAAGGAGGTGACCATTAGGACAGAATCCCATGGTCCTTGAGGAATTGGGTAACTTTATACTTAAGTACTCACCTCCTTGATCTGATCGAAGAGTCTTGATACTCCTTCCAGTCTGAACCTCTACTTCATTCTTATACTCCCTGAATTTCTTAAAGGCTTCGGACATATACTTCATCAAGTACATATGTGTATACTTGGAGAAATCGTTAGTAAAAATAATGAAGTAGGAATAACCAACAATGGCCTGAGTTAACATGGGAGCACATACATCACTATGTATGAGTTCCAATAACTCAGTGCCTCTCTCTCTAGTTCCACTAAATGGAGAGTTGGTCATCTTTCCACGAAGGCAAGGTTCATAAGTCGCATATGACTCGTAGTCAAATGGATCTAGGTATTCATCTATCGATAACTTTTGAATCCTTCCCTCATAGATATGACCTAGCCTATAATGCCATAGGTATGCACTATTCACCTCATCTCGTTTCCTCCTAGACTTACATTCATGATATGTAGAGTAGTGTCTAGCATAATCAAACTATTATGCAATGTTCCTCTTGTGAGGATCTCATCATCCTTAATAAATCAACTATTATTCTCAAAAACTATTTTATAACCATTTAATGTCAAACATGAAATGAAAATAATATTTTTGATAATAGAGGGACAAAATAGCATGCATTTAATGCATTAGTAGCTCCACTAGGTAGATGTAGGGAGACCTCGCCAATAGCAATAGCAGCAACTCTTACTTTATTGCCCATTTTAAGGTTCATCTTATTTCTCATCAATCTCCTAGGTCTTACTAGAACCTGTGACGAATTATAGATATGATAAGTACCGTCGGTATCTAATACCCATATGTTATCATATGAGTTTGACAAATAGAGACTGATCATGAATGTTCTTGAAGCTTCTCCAAGCTTTCGTTTCACCTTTTCTGCAAGATACTCCTTGTAGTTCCTCTTCCAATGCCCATTTTTGTCATAGTGGAAGCACTGGTTTTTATCCTTTATCGGGTTCTTCTTAGCAACCTTTGCTTTACCCGATCTGCCCTTGCCCTTGCCCTTAAAGGACTTCTCTATCTTCCTTTTCTTTCTAGTATTACGAGCATAGAGAACTATGAATAGGAATCTAGTAAGGATTGAAGTATAAGATCCACACAAGCTATCCTCTAGGACCATTCCTAGACCTATGAGATTCTCTATCCACTCAATCATCTTAAGGACATAGTTCTAAGCCGATGTGCTCTCAGTCATCCTAGCGTGGAAGAGACTCTTCAATATCTCATATCATTGAGTTATTCTCTATTCCTCAAACAATTTGTGAAGATGTAGGAGTGTGGATCTAACCTCTATCTTTTCATGATGTCACTATAACTTGGGAGTCATGGAGCCCAATATGTAACACTGAGCAAGAATGGAGTCATCTATGTACTTTACATTGTGAGTGGTCTATTCCTCGCTTACCCCTTCTTTGGGTATAGGCATCACAATATCAAGGATATACATGACTTTCTCTGCTATGAGAACTATTCTCAGGTTATGGAACCAATCCACATAGTTTTGACCAGTGAGGCTATTAGCATCAAGTATGCCATATAGATGGTTTAATGGCAACATTTTCTAAAAATAAAGATGTAGTAGAAATAAATAACATGTAAATTTTATAAAAATATAAATAATCAAGATATGGACTTTTATCTTGATGTGCTACTATTTTTCTAGCGAGTCATGCGACACCCTCAGCACATGAAATGGAAGTCTCCGACAGACTTTTAGTGGGGATCGAGATCCAATCAGCATCTTAGTGTAACCTCGAGGGACTCGACCAATCACACTAAGCTCAAAAGGTAGGCAACTCTTGTTGATCATAACTCTTTGTAATTCTCGTCCTATTCAGCCTCCGAACCACCATGGCCTTGAGGGATTCGATCAACCATGATGCTCAGTTAAGTAATCACCATCATTATAAGATGAGTTTGATTCGATGATATACCCTTGAGGGACTCGACCAAACATACTATATTCTCAAGTCACCGATAACATCTCTATGTCATAGATAAGATAGCGAATCATGATATAGGTGAACCTCGAGGGACTTGACCAACTTAACCTACACCGGGAATTGGTTCCTACCTATAACAATGGAAGGCCACATGGGTCAATCTAATTGCCTCACGTTTACTGATTTAATATTATCAAGAGAGGGGATTTTTTATTCAGTCTCCAATATGATGTGTCACACACATACATATTTAATATATATCTACATCGCATGTAAATATATATATATATATATCTAGTAGATGTATAACCAATCACACATCACATGAGTAATCACACCAAATAATCATGGACCACATCCTATTGTGATTAAGCCCGAGCCAATGGGCCCAATCACTTACATCAAGATCTATGTATGCATCCACGCATCTCCATGCCCTGTGATCATCCAACTCGCTTCGTCGGTTCTGTCAGCATCTCAACGCATCTCCATGCGTCAGATTCTGTTTTGGTATCGTGAGTCCCACTATCGCTTCCACACTCTCACAGCACCTCCTCGTATAATTATAACATAATTACAAGCACGCAAGCCCGACAATAAACAAGAAAAATAGAGGCTCGTAGGCCTCAATAATAATAATCACATTACACACATCACATGATCCATGATCATCTGTCCACATCATACATCATATATACATATCATTATATAGGATTACTAGATAAATAATAATAGTTAATTAAACCTTTTAATTAACTAATATTTTTTCTGAAATCAAGGATATATAAGAGATTTTTTAAATTATGAAAGGCATTTTGGTAATTCGACTAGAAGAGACAAAATTAGAATTTCTAAAATTACTAAGGGTAAAATTATCTTTTGCCCAAAACCCTACCACCCTATCAACGACGGCCATGAGCGAGAGGGGGCGTCGCCCTTGCCCGCGGGTGGCTCGCCCACGGGTGGCACTAACCCTTGCCCGTGGGCGACTCGCCCGCGAGTGGCATCACTGCGGGCAGGCACTACCCCCGTAGGCAGCTTACCTGTAGGCAAGCGACTCGCTCGCGGGTGGGTGCCCCTGTGGCATTGCTCGCAGGCACCACTGCCATCGCAGGCACAGTGCCTACCGGCGCCCCTGCCCATGCAAGCAGATCGCCTGCAAGAGGGCGCCGCTCGCCCCTTGCAGCTAGGCCGTCTACGCAGGCAGCCTGTAAGCGTTGCCTACTTAGCGGCCACCACCGACCACCTACATGCAGATGGCAGCCCTGCCATCTACGAGGGCAATAAGGCTGCAAGCAGCCTTTCGGCTGCTGTGCGAACGTAGTAAGGGTAGCAATAGTTGTTGCCCTTCCTCACCTTTTGCGCAAATAATTTTGACGACAAAAATCATTCTAAATCATAACACACAATTTAAAATCCGATCTTCGCACGAACAACCTTACTCTGATGCTATTGTTGGGAAATCCAAGAGGCAACATCACATGCGTAGCGGAATAATAGAAAACAAAAATATCCTCGATTTCTATAAAAGGTTTTATCATCGTGCGAAGATGGATACGTAAAATAAATCCGCAAATCTGAAAACTACATGTGTCAAAAGAAAGTACATAGGGAGATCGTATATCCCTGAATTCCTATAGATCTGTAGGGAGGATGAAGGAGGTCAAGAATCCTCCTCTCTAGCGGTGATCCATATGGTAGAGACTACGAAGATGCTCTTCTTTGGGGAGAGGAGAATAGGAGGTGGTTACCAACAAACCCTAGCCTATGGACCTTTGGTTCTCTCCTATTTATAGAGGCCTCCTATAAATCATAGTGGATCCTGCACTATTGGGTATTAGATCTCCATCCAATTACCCAAGCCTCTTAGATTAATGGGTCTCTACCCAATAATCTAGCTCTTATTGAATCTCATCCTATGATACAATAATATAGGGGCTTATTGGATATCCAATAAGATAGGGGCTCCAGTAGATATCTCATATTCGAACCTCTACTGGTCGCAACACCTACCATATGTGTGTGACCCTCTAGGCCCAATATCAAGTTGGACATGAGTCATACCTGTCAGAACTCTTTATGATTCAGTAAATTATTATCTCCATAATAATTCACTTGACTCATTGACTGCAGACGTACTAGGCCACTACATTATAGTCCCTAGACGATACAAGGGAATCCAATCCTTTAAATCTATCTACCCTCAATTACCATATACCTATAGTCTCTCATCCATCTAATATCTCAAAGACCATATATTGGGCATGGTGCTATTAGACCCATACGGTTTTCTCTTGAGTCTCGCTCAAATCGGATTCCCGGAGAACTCTTTCTCTCTTAATCCAAATGACCCTAGCTAGGGTTTTGTCTGAGCAAGAACACATAGGATATTCTTCTCATGATACCGAGAGTGGATGATCCTTTATTGACACTCAATAGCCCTCATAAGGTTGGCTACCACTCCTAATAACCACTTATACTAGATCTAGACCTTCCAAACCTATAAGTCTAGTATCAAAGAGTGGAGTACTCATATAGGACATCCTTGGTGTCTCAAGTCTAAGGACCAGATATACTATTAGGACTACGAAATCACTGTCTGGTGTGAGGTATCAATAACCATCTAGCATTCCGTAAATGGATCAATCAGTGAACTCATTCTCCAATAAACACCTGTACTATATACTTAATGTCCCCACACGAGTAGTGATGAGACCAGCCACCTCTATCATATGGATAGGTATATAGCACACCAGTCTGTTCGATTATCTTGATATCCCTCTCGAGTAACCTATGACTGGGATTATTTAGGGTTTGTGTTTAAAGGTGAATCGGTCTCATTAATATGATCTCACCATGATTTGATTCTTATTGCACAGATCCAAGGACATCATAATATACATCCAGATAATGTAAGAAAATGCCAATAATTATAAGAAAAGAGATTGATGTAGCATGTTATAAGTGCCATCACTCACGTGATTAGCTTATAGGGCACCTACAACTAGCAAATTATAGGGGCTCTACCCTGCTTAGCCCAAGAGCAGCATGGTTGCTCTCGATCAACTGTAGGTGGCTAGGCCAAGAGCTCCCTTGAGAGCTCTCGGCCAAGGCTGCAAGCACCCTTTGGCCATCCTATAAGATAGTAATAGTTGCTGCCCTTCGCCACTTTTACATCAACAATTTTAATATCAAAAGCCCTCTCTAAAACATCTTTTAACAAAGAAAATTAGTGTAGTCCATATCTGTATCCACATCTTTTATCAAGGAAAAACACTGAATGTATATCTCTAAATACCTGTTCACCACCTCTATTTGATCGTTAATTTGTGGATGATATGCTATGCTTATCTTGAGTTTAGTGCCCTGCAACTTAAATAACTCAGTCTAAAATTTATTAGTGAAGACCCTGTTACGATCACTTATAATGGACCTTGGCATCCCATGCATTACTTCGATTTTTGTTGGGTCTACCGCCACTCCTTTTGATATTATATGCCCAAGGTACTCTACTTTTTACTGGAGAAAGCTGCTTTTACTTAACAAAAAGAGTATTCTCACGAAGGATCATCAAAATAAACCGCAAGTGCTGAAGGTGAGTCTCAAGAGAAGGGCTGTAAATAAGAATATTATCAAAAAATACCAGCACAAATTTGTGAAGAAAGCTTTGAAAAATATCGTTCATGAGACTTTGGAAAGTTGAAGGAGCATTAGTGAGTTCAAAAGGCATTACCAAGAATTCATAATGGCCTTTATGTGTGCAGAATGTAATTTTTAGAATATTGTCTTCACATACCTAAATTTGGTGGTAATTAAATCGGAGGTCCAACTTCGTGAAGACTCAAGCTCCTTTTAACTCATCAATAAGTTCATCCACTACTAGTATTGAATACTTGTCCTTAATAATGATGCCATTTAAAGCTTGGTAATTGATGTACATTTGCCAAGTTTCATCCTTCTTGCGTACAAGTAGCACTGGTGAGGAATAGGGGCTACAGCTTGGCCGAATCACCCCTATTTCAAGTATCTCCTTTATAATCTTTTCAATTTCATCCTTCTAGAGGTGAGGATAGTAGTATGGCTAAGTGTTCACTAGTGGATTGCCCAAAAGAATTGGAATCTGATGGTCATGTTGCCGAGTAGGAGGAAGACCACGCGGTTCAACAAAAACGTCAGCAAATTTAGCAAGCAATTGGGTGAGATTTTGATCTTCAATTTCTATTTTCTTCCCCTCTGGTTGCTGCTAGAGATGCATCAAAAGGCCACCATTTATCTTGTGTAAAACTTTCTCCATTCATTGGGTTGAAACAATGGTTACGTTGCTTCTACGCTTCCCACATAGGGTGCCTTATTTGCCCTTACAATAGAATTTCATAATCAATTTGGAAAAGTTCCAAAAGATGTCACCTAGTGTCATCAGCTATTCTATGCCAAGCATGACCTCGTAATCATCAATTGGCAGGAGGAAGAAGTCAGTGATAATTTCGTGATCTTGCAGTAATAGTTTCACCTGCGGACATCTTTGGTCGCACTTTAGGATTCGACCGTTGGTGACCTTTACGTCAAACTTGCTACAACCTTCGATGTGGAGCACCATCCGAGCAGCAACCTTACTGTTTAGAAAGTTATTAGTGCTACTCGTGTCGATGAGAATAGTGATCAGTTGTTGTTTGAGAAGGCCTTCAACTTTCATCGTTTGCGGATTTGAGTAACCGACTAGTGCGTATACCATAAAGTCAGTCAGTTGTGGCTCTTCTTCCACATTTTATTTTTCATGTTCAAGGCTCTCTTCTAGATGTTCAATGACCTCTTCTTCCACTAGTTCAATCACAAGAAGTCTCCCTTTTTTATAGTGATGCTCGTGGCTCCACGGCTTGTCGCAATGCCAGCATAACCCCTTTGCAGATTGCTCCCGAAGCTCTTCTCTTGTCAACTTTTTTGGTACATGGGCTTAGCTAAGCTTTAGTATTGCTGGTCGGGGAGCGACCCTAGTCCTTTGGACTTCATGGTTCAATTGTTCCTCTTGAAGTCATGCGAAAGAGATGACTACCATAAGCGTGTATGGTTGTCATGCTTTAACTTCTCCCCATATCTCTAGCTTCAATCACTTAATAAAGGTCCCCAATAGCTATTTTTTAGACCAATCATGAGTTTGATTAGATAACTTTTCAAACCTGGTTTGATACTCCTGAATGGTGGAGGTTTGTCAGATCTTTGCTATTTGTCCGTCAATGTTCTCGTAATCGGTTAGTCCGAAATGGATCAACAGTCCTTCTTTGAATTATCACCATGAGAGGACTCCATGAGTACGTTCAAACTAATCAAACTATTGTATGGCATCCCCTTCAAGATGTATAGCTGCAATTTCTACCATAGATGCATCCACGGTTTTGTGGCACCGAAAATATTGCTCCACACGTGAGATCTAACCAATCAGGTCTCCTTCTTCCTATCTAGGGAAGTCCACACTCATGTGTGGATAGTAGAGATCGGTCATAGAGCCTCCCCTCTCTTGGAAATCATCTCTTCGGTTGGAGCTCTCTCCTTAATGTGATTTCTTTGGGCTCGATCGTCTGCCCAAACTGAGTTCGGTAAAGAGAGTCCGAATCTTATCCTCCATTCGCATCTCGAAGGCTTCGAATTTAGCATTGATTGCATCCCCATATACCATAGTATATGCCTCCAAATTTGTAATATTAAGATCTCTCTTTTGTTATTAGGTTAAAGGCATATATCGGTTAAGAGAAGTGGTGGCCGAAAGGGTTGGTGGATTGGTGGATGTAGGCTACGGGTTAGGCTTGTTTTGTGATTGTTTTGAGTGTGATTTAGGAGTGAGGTTTGGTGGAGTTTTAGGGCTATGATGGTAATGGATGAAGGTTAGGGAAAAGGGTTTTAGATCTATGGTAGATGGCAGCAAAGGTTTGATAGAAATTGGTGGAAGTTGTTGTAAATAGGTGTTGTCTTGTAGGAGCAGAATTATCGTCGAAGAAACAATGGTTTCTCGATAAAATTTCTAGCAAAAACCAAGAGATTTAAGGAGGGGATTTGATAGAAAAATCTTGGTATAGATAACAGCAATGATGATAAATTTGATCAAGGAAATTTTGGAAGCATAACAGTAAGGAAATTGGTGCAAGTTGCGATAGCAGAATTCTCATCGAAAAATTCCAACGGCTTACGACGAAAATTTACAGCAACACAAGAACGTTTCAGAGATGAATTCTATAATAGATCAATCACAAATGAAAGCCAAGATGATCTATGAAGTGTATAAGAAATTTCATTCAAAAAGAATAGCAAATAGATTGGCTTAAAGGCAACAATATACGGCTGAAATTTTCTACAACAATCCTTTGTTCGTAAAGATGATAACTTTTACAACAAAAAGGAATTTGTAACAAGTCATAGATAAAAAGACTTCTTTTTGGTATTTTGAATGAAAAATTACAATAGCAAAAGGTATTGGTGATAGGAGAATACCATATCTCTGATGCAATTGGAGGTGGCGGCAGTAGACTGATTTGATCTACAGTAGAAGATGACGGTGGAGACGACGACGTCAAGAGCAATTATGGGAATTGCTTAGCTGATTGTGGGTAGTAGGAGTAGCAACAAAAACAGCAAGATCGCTACTCTGATACCAGATGATAGTAGCCTAGAGAAATTCTATGTAGATTTATCTTTGACGGGGATCAACCCTTGGAATGCTATAAGGGTTCCACCCTCCTTAGTAGTCGGCCAAATGGTTAAATTTGTAGATTGATCTTTTCTTGTTCAAAAGAGGTGGAGGCTACTTGCTTATATAGGGCTCCAAACCCTAGCCCTAAGGGATTGTTTCCTAAGTAAATTATCTCTTTTGCCCTCAATCCTAGCCGACCTACCTAGAAAAGGGGGCGAAGGCTAGGAAGCCCTAAGGCCCCAAATATAAACTCTAGCCACTCTTCTTTATATGATAGAAGCGACTAGGTGGGGTTTATTACAATCTTACAGGGTTTTTATTAGCTGCTACTTGGTTAAGTAGGACCCAGCCCTACTAGGGTCCTATCAGTGGCCACTAGAAAGCCCTATGTTAACCCTAATGAATCCTGCCCTATTGGATATTGGATCTCCATCTAATTACCCAAGCCTCTTAGATTAATGGGTCTCTACCCAATAATCTCTTATTAGCTCTTATTGGATCTCATCTATGGGATCCAATAATTCATGTGCTTATTGGATATCCAATAAGACAGGGGCTTCGGCAGATATCTCATATCCGAATCTCTATTCATCGCAATTGTTAGAATCGAATCCGACACTAAAAGGGGGGGTGAATTAGTGCAGTGGTTAAAAACGTTGAATTCGTGAGATTTTGAAAAACTTCGTACAATGAAAGATTTGTTTCGATGAAAGTATATCATAAATATGTTTAACTTGAAAGTGATTGTAAGAAAGTGATGAGGAAGTGAACCAAGTAAAGTAAAAAGGTTTTGATAGGACCCTAGCAAGGTTGGGTCCTACTCAACCATATAGCAGCTAATAAAAATCCTATGAAAGTGTAATAAACCCCACCTAGCCACCTCTATCCTATAAAGAAGAGAGGCTAAGGTTTACATTTGGGTCTTTGGGTTTCTTAACTGTCGCCCCCCTTGTTACTAGGTTGGTCGGCTAAGGTTGAGGGCAAACTGGGTAGTTCACTTAGGAAGCAGCCCTTAGGGCTAGGGTTTGGAGCTCTATATAAGCATGTTGCCTCCATCTCTTTGGAATAAGAAAAGATCAATCTACTTTACAGCCACAAGGCCGACTACATGGAAGGTGGAACCCCTATAGCATTCCAAGGGTTGATCCCCCTCCAAGATCAATCTACATAGAATTTCTCTAGGGTTCTATCATCTAGTATCAAAGCAGCGATCTTGCTGCTTTTGCTACCATCCCTACCGCCCACCATCAACCAAGCAATTCCCATAATTGCTCTTGACATCGCCGTCTCCACCTTCATCTTCTGCCGTAGATCAAATCAATCTACTACTGTCGCTTCCAATTGCATCAGAGATCTGATATTCTCCTATCACTAATACCTTTTGTTACTGCAATTTTCCATTCAAAATACTAAAAAAAAGGTCTTACTATCTATCCCTTGCTGTGAATTCCTTTCGTCGCAAAAGTTATCATCTTTGCGAACGAAAGATTGCTGCAGAAAATTTCAACCGCATATTGCTGCCTTTAAATCGATCTATTGCTATCCTTTTTGAATGAAATTTCTTGAGCACCTTATAGATCATCTTGGCTTTCATCTGGGATTGATCTATCATAGGATTCATCTCTGAAACATTACTGTGTTGCTGTAAGTTTTAGTCACAAACCGCTGAAATTTTTCAACGAGAATTCTGCTATCGCAACTTGCATCGAATTCTTTGCTTTTATGCTGCCAAAATTTTCTTGATCCAAGTTGTCATCCTTGCTGTTATTTAAACTGAGATTTTGCTGTCAAATCCTCTCCTCAAATTTCTGGGCTCTTGCTGGAAATTTTATCAAGAACCTATTGTTTCTTCGATGACAATTCTATCTTTACAAGATAGCGCATATCGGTAGCAACTTCCACTGAATTTTGTCAAATCTTTACTGCCATCTACCACAAATCTAAAACCCTCTTTCCTAACCTTCATCCGCTACCATCATAGTCCAAAACTCCATCAAATTGCAGCCCCAAACCATACCCAAAACAGCCATAAAACAAGCCTAAACCGCCGCCTACATCAACCAATCCATAAACCCTTTCAGCCACCACTTCCCTCAAACAATACATGCCTTTAACCTGACAACAAAAGAGAGATCTTAATATTACAGATCTGGAGGCATATACTATGGTATCTGAAGAGGCAATCAATGCTAAGTTCGAAGCCTTCGAGACGCAGATGGAGGAGAAGATTCGGACCCTCTTTGCCGAACTCAGTTTGGGTCGACCACCGAGCCCAAAGAAATCACATCAAGGAGAGAGCTCTGATCGAAGAGATGACTTCTAAGAGAGGGGAGGATCTATGATCAATCCCTACTACCCATGCATAAGAATGGACTTCCCTAGATGGGAAGAAGGAGACCTGATTGGTTGGATCTCGTACACGGAGTGATATTTTCGGTACCACAAAACCATGGATGCATCTATGGTAGAAATTGTGGCTATACATCTTGAAGGAGATGTCATACAGTAGTTTGATTGGTTTGAACATACTCATGGAGTCCTCTCATGGTGACAATTCAAACAAGGACTGTTGATCCGCTTCGGACCAATCGATTACGAGAACATCGACGGACAACTAGCGAAGATCCGACAAACCTCCACCATTCAGGAGTATCGAACCAAGTTTGAATAGTTATCTAATCAAACTCATGATTGGTCTAAAAAATAGCTATTGGGATGTTTATTGAGGGCTTGAAGCTAAAAATCTGGGGAGAAGTTAAAGCGCGACAACCGTACACGCTTATGGCAACCATCTCTTTCGCACGACTTCAAGAGGAGCGATTGAACCACGAAGCCTGAAGAACTATGGTTGCTCCCTGACTAGTAGTACCGAAGCCCTCAGCCCCCCTTACTATCAGCTGACCTTCTGCATCAAAAAAGTTGACAAGAGAAGAGCTTCGGAAGCAATCTACAAAGGGGTTATGTTGGCATTGCAACGAGCCATGGAGCCACGAGCATCATTGTAAAAAGGGGAGAATTCTTGTGATCGAATCAGTAGAAGAATAGGTCATTGAACAGCCAAAAGAGAGCCTTGAACATGAGGAAGAAGATGCGGAAGAGGAGCCATAATCGACCGACTTTATGGTACACACGTTAGCGGGCCACTTAAATCCGCAAATGATGAAAGTTGGAGGCCTTCTCAAACAACAACCGATCACCATTCTCATCGATACGGGTAGCACAAATAACTTCCTAAACAGTAAGGTCGCTGCTCAGATGGTGCTCCACATCGAAGGTTGCAGCAAGTTTGACGTAAAGGTCACCGACAGTTGAATCCTAAAGTACGACCAAAGATGCCCACAGGTGAAACTATTATTGCAAGACCAAGAAATTATCGTCAATTTCTTCCTCCTACCAATTGATGATTATGAGGCTGTGCTGGGCATAGAATAGCTGACAACTCTAGGTGATGTCTCTTGAAACTTTTCTAAATTAATTATGAAATTCTACTGCAAGGGCAAACAGGTCACCCTACGCGGGAAGCGTGGAAGCAATGTAACCACCATTTCGACCCAACGAATGAAGAAAGTTTTGCACAAGATAAA
Source organism: Musa beccarii (assembly GCA_024322285.1). NCBI lineage: Eukaryota > Viridiplantae > Streptophyta > Magnoliopsida > Zingiberales > Musaceae > Musa > Musa beccarii. The sequence goes on from CM044394.1 coordinate 13,330,035, forward strand.
TGGTGGCTTTTTGATGCATCTCTAGCAGCAACAGATGGGAAGAAAATAAAAATTGAAGATCAAAATTTTGCCTAATTGCTTGCTGAATTTGATGATGTTTTTACCGAACCGTGCGGTCTTCCTCCCACTCGGCAACATGACAACTGAATTCCAATTTTTTCGGGCAAACCACCAGTAAACACTTGGCCATATTGCTATCCTCACCTCCAGAAGGATGAAATTGAGAAGATCATAAAGAAGATGCTTGAAACAGGGGTGATTCGGCCAAGTTGTAGCCCCTATTCCTCACCGGTGCTACTTGTATGCAAGAATGATGGAACTTGATGGATGTGCATCGACTACCGAGCTCTAAATGGCATCACTGTCAAGGATAAGTACCCAATACCAGTGGTGGATGAACTTCTTGATGAGTTAAGAGGAGCTCGAGTCTTCACGAAGTTGGACCTCCGATCCGGTTACCACCAAATTCGGGTATGTGAAGATGACATTCCAAAAACAGCTTTCCGCACTCATAACAGCCACTATGAATTATTGGTAATGCCTTTTGGACTCACTAATGCTCCTTCAACCTTCCAAAGTCTCATGAACGATATTTTTCAGAGCTTTCTTTGCAAATTCATATTGGTATTTTTTGATGATATTCTCATTTACAGCCCTTCTTTTGAGACTCACTTTCAGCACTTGCGGTCTATTTTGACGATTCTTCGGGAGAATACTCTTTTTGTTAAACTATTAAAGTGCAGCTTTCTCTAGCAAAAAGTAGAGTACCTTGGGCACATAATATCAGAAGGAGTGGCATAGACCCAACAAAAATCGAGGCAATGCAGATCTGGCCGAAACCTATAAATTGAAATTGCTGTGTGGGTTCCTTGGACTAACGGGCTACTACCGAAAATTTGTGAAGAACTATGGGAAGATCAGTGCACCCCTCACTTCTCTACTGAAAAAAGATACCTTTCAATGGTCAGACGAAGCCTCCGCTACCTTCGATATACTTAAGGCAGTCATGATGACGATGCCAGTGCTAGCATTATCAGATTTCAGTCGACCCTTCATCATTGAGGCCGACACATCTGGAGTCAAAATTGGAGCTATTCTCATGCAAGAGGGTCAACCGCTCGCATACACCAGCAAGACGTTGTCTCCCTCCTATCAAAAAAATGTCTATCTATGATAAGGAGATGCTCGCCATTGTGTACGTAGTAACAAAGTGAAGACCTTACCTAATCGACCGATAATTTCAGATTAAAACCGACCATAGAAGCCTCAAGTACTTTTTGAAGCAAAAGATATCATCCCCATAGCAGCAAAAATGGGTAACCAAACTTCTAGGATTTGATTATGAAATTATTTACAAAAAGGGGAAAGAAAATATTGTTGCAAATGCACTCTCACGACTGCTTAAGCAAGTTGAATTTTCAATCGTCTCTCTTCCTACTACTGACTTCCTTGAGGACATTAGTGAGGAATGGAAGAAGGACCCAGAGACTAGCAACATCATTAAAAAATTGGAGGAGAATCCAGGCACAATAGCTCACTATACTTGGGATTCAAGGGATCTACGCTACAAAGGTCGTATTGTGCTTCCACCCGACTCCCCTTGCATCAAAGTCATTCTGCACAAAATGCACTCCACACCTTCAGTAGGACACTCTGGATTTCTGAGAACCTACAAAAGAGTGAAGCAAAATTTTTATTGGAGAGGGATGAAAAAATTTATTTCTGAATACGTGGCACAATGTGATGTATGTTAATAGCAAAAGGGTGAAACAGTGGCGAGTCCAGGGAAACTACAACCATGACTCATACTAGACTCAGTGTGGAGTGACATCTCTATGGATTTCATCGAAGGGCTACCATCTTCCAAAGGTAGAAGCACAATCCTCATGGTGGTTAATCGCCTTACAAAATATGCTCATTTTTGTACTGTACGAAATCCCTACACTGCTGCTAGTATTGCTCAGATTTTCATAAAAAATATTGTTAAATTATATGGGATGCCAAGGTCGATTGCAAGTGATTATGACAAGGTCTTCATCAGTAAATTTTAGACTAAGTTATTCCAATTGCAGGGCACCAAACTCAAGATGAGCATAGCATATCATCCACAAATTGATGGCCAAACAGAGATGGTGAACAGGTGTTTAGAGACATACCTTCGGTGTTTCACTAGTGACCGACCGAAAGAGTGGACAAAATGGATCCCCTAGGCCGAATAGTGGTATAATAATACGTATCATTCATCTACAAAATGTACCCCATATGAAGCATTGTATGGTCGGCCGGCCCCTATGATTCCAAAGTATATAATTGGCTCAACTAAGGTAGATCAAGTCGACTAAGATCTAATTGATAGGGACAAACTCCTACAATTGCTAAATGATAATCTCTCTACCACTCAAGCTAGAATGAAATAGCAAGCCGACACACAACGAAGCGAAAGAGAATTTTCAGTAAGAGATTGGGTTTATCTTCGCTTACAGCCATACAAGCAGCTCTCTATCAACACACGAGCCTCCATGAAGTTATCTCTATGTTTTTATGGACCCTATCAGATCATAGAGCGTATTAGAGTTGTGGCGTACAGAGTTAAATTACTTGAAGATGTCAAAATTCACCCTATCTTCCACGTGTTATACCTGAAGCCCAAGTTGGGAGAACATGAGTCACCCCAGATCCAATTGTCTAACACTACTAATGATAAAAATATTCAAGCCCAACCACAAGCCATCCTCGACCGTAGAATCATGATGCGTCGTTGATGTCCCTCTACTAAAGTACTAGTGCATTGGACTAATTTACCACTCGAAGATGTCATATGGGAATCATATGAGGAGCTGAAGACCCGATTCCCTGAGTTCATGGAACCCTAACCTTGAGGACAAGGTTGATTTGAAGATGGCGGGCTTGATAGGACCCTAGTAGGGTTGGGTCCTACTCAACCATGTAACAGCTAATAAAAATCCTATGAGAGTGTAATAAACCTCACCTAGCCACCTTTATCCTATAAAGAAGAGAGGCTAGGGTTTACATTTGGGTCTTTGGGCTTCTTAGCCGTCGACTCCCTTGTTACTGGGTTAGTCGGCTAAGGTTGAGGGCAAATTGGGTAGTTCACTTAGGAAGCAGCCCCTAGGGCTAGGGTTTGGAGCACTATATAAGCATGTAGCCTCCATCTCTTTGGAATAAGAAAATATCAATATACTTTACAGCCATAAGGCCGACTACTTAGAGAGTGGAACCCCTATAGTATTCCAAGGGTTGATCCCCCTCAAAGATCAATCTACATAGAATTCCTTTGAGATTCTATTAGTTTTGTAACAAGGATAAATAACAAGAAGTAAATGCAAACCAAATTTTATAGTAGTTCGGTGATCAAACCTACGTCCACTCCCGATTCCCCTTCACTTGAGGTCACCGGCTTCTGCTAACGATCTTCTTTCTAATAGGTAAAGATCAAACACCCTTATAGCACTTTCCTTTTGATAGGCTCCGGAGAGAACCTTTACAAGTACTCACTCCTCTCTTTTAAATCGAAAGTAAGTAAAGACTAGAGGAGGGGATTTCTTAAGTGATTTCTACAATGTTTCTCACTTTTAAACTTTTTTGTGCTTACCTATCCTAACCAGGGATGAGAGAGGTATTTATAGGTTCCAAATGGATTCAAACTTGGAGTAAAAAATAATCTCATCATGGGTCTTCCGGGTACTAGTGGTTCCACCACTAGTATTGGGTGATACCATCGCCTAGGCTTTCTGTCACTATGCAATACTACCGCCTAGACTCAGCCTTGGAGGCTGAGCCTTCAAGTGGTTCCACAGCCAACCCTAGTGGTACCATCTCTTGATGTGGCACTAGAGCACTATTTGGGCCTTTCATCTGGCCCAACATAGCCCTGATTTGGGCCCAATTGGCCTCTAATTGAGTTAGTCCACTTCCAACCCAATCAGACCTAATCTTACTCCGATCTAAATAATTATTACAAAGCGAATCAATTTTGTTGTCTGGCATATCATTGGTCTATCGACGCATCGTCCGATTCTTCGACGCATCGTCCGATTCTTCGACGCTTCGTCCTCTCTTACGGCTTATTACCCAATTGGTAGTTGTCCTCCATCACTCCAATCTCTTTGGTGCAACTCCGCTCTTCTTGGCCCAATGCCTGAATCCTTTGTTTGAAGCCTTATGCCGATACATCGATCGGTCCTCTGACTCGATATCCAATCAGCTGATATGTTCTCCTCCAGCCCAACGTTGATTCTTCCTGCTTCAATTATCTAATCCTAATCTAAAGTAGTCTTGCATCACTTAAAAAGTAATTAGATTATTAATCATAATCAATTGGTTTCATCATCAAAATCCTAGATTTAACAATCTCTTCCTTTTTTTATGACGACAACTAATTGATGACGGAGTTTAGACAAACTCCCGAAGTTTAGACGAACTCCCCCTATCAATATACCACATTGATAGAACCTTTGGATTTCAAAAAATGCAAGCAACATATCATCAAAAAATCATACAATATTTTAAAATATTCATTACATCATACAATGCATAAAATCATCAATATAATTCTCTCCCTTTATCATCAATAAAAAGGAGAAGTTGCATCTAGCTAGTTTTAAGGATTTGCAAGTTTCCACAACATACAAGCTAGATTTACAATACTTTTCAACATTTAAGCATAGCAAGTTAATAGTTTTCAAAGATGTTCAAGTTTGCTTTTTGAGATGTGAAAATTTGCACTTTCGCTTCTTAAGATAGGCAAGATAGCACTTCTTTGCTTCTCTTGAGATAGCAAGCTTCCAATTTATGGTGGTGTTCATGATAGCAACTTCTCTTTTGAGAAGTGCAAGCTAGCAAGTTATTTCTTTGCAATGATTGAGCTAGTAATTTTTTGCTTCCTCTTTGAAGTATGCAAGCTAACAAATTTTTGCTTCAAGCTAGTAATTTTTCTCCCCCTTTATCATTGTCAAAAAGAATGGAGGAAAGAATACAATGATACAAAAATTTTATTTACATCCATTTTTAAGCCATTAAAAAAGAATAAATCAATGATTCAATCATATCATGAGGTATATAAATCATACATATAAAGGAATCATGTCATGAAGGATATCAATATGAAAAATCAACAAGAATCAATTCGTGAATACCAAAAGATATCATTCATGATTCATAAATATTCTTTTTAGCAAAATCAAGATCAAGATTCATAAATATTCTTTTAGAAGTATCAAGATCATGATTCATTTAGAAGGTTCTCTTTTTTAGTAAATGACAAGAGGAAACATAGGAAAAAAGTTCTCGATTCATGCATTATATCACTAAATTCATCATGAATCATAAGAAATTTAAGTTATAATTCCAAAAAATTCATAATACATTTAGAAAGTTCACCCTTTTTGTTTGCAAATGACAAGAAGAAACATAGGAGAACAAAGATAAAAAAGAATCATAAGTATTAAGTATTGACAAATAAAGATCATGATTCATAAATATAAAGTTGTGATTCTGAGAGCTCAAAATAAAAGTCATGAATCATTTTGAAAAATCTCATTCAAATTCAATTCATCAAAATCAATTTCATAGTTTAAGAGGTTTTTCAATAATGGTATAAATTTATCACTTGTCTTTTATTGAAAAATCAAAGCTTATTTTCAAGAAACATACATTCCTCTTTTAGTGAATGGTAGAAAGAAGGAATCATAGAGGAAAATGATTTTGATTCCCATAAACGATATCTCAAGTCAAGAAATCAAAAGAAAGTTCAAGATTCGCTTGAAAAAAAAAATCTCATTCAAATCAATTCATTAACTCCAAACTCATCATCAAAATTACTTTCATAGAGATTCACGAGATTCATAAAATATCATAAATAGATTCATTGAAAAATCGATAAGATGGGGATAGAAAATGCACTTCATTTTAATGTGTTTCTATTTATGTGATTTCCTTCTTATAAGCATGTCTTTGCCTTTAATACTAAATAAAAACAAATATCAATGTTCAAGAGCGAAAGGCAAACTTCATCATAAAGATCATCAAGGCCAAAAAACACATCGTCTTAAAAGAAAATTTCATCATAAAAATAATTAAGACCAAAACCATATATAACACATTAGTCCAAAACATAATATTCACTCATTATGTATAGTTTTAAAATGTAAAATCATCAAGCATGATACAAGCATTTATTGTCAAAATATTCATCATTTTTAACTCATTCAATTTGACCAATCACTTTCAAGATGACTCATTTAATTTGAAAAATTCGCTAAAGCTTTAAAGATAGAGAATTTTTATAAAAACATTCGTCTTTTTATGTGTTGCAATTTGATCTCACATAGGCATGTTCAAAATTTTCATATGAAAGCCAAGCATCATGTCAAAAACTGAAATCTTCACATACATTTAATATTTTCATTATGAAGCATGATTTCATATAAGTATGCCCAAGTTTTTATGCCAAAATCATGCATAATGAAAAGTCATATGGAAATCATCAAGATACATATACATGGATTAATTCTATTAGGCATACAAGCATTATCACAAATTATGTAAGTATCATTTTAATTTTTAAAAACACTAGCATGATATATTTTTATAAAATAATTTTTATTTCCTACAAACTAAATTAAGCAACTCATGAAAAAATCAAGTAATTTCATAATAATGTAAAAACATTTTGGGTGAGTTTCTTACCTTGTTGTCGAAAGTCGTCAAAGCACAATTTGCCATTCACCTTCGGATGCACTTAATTCTTCTTGGAGTTCTTTCTTCTTTTTTGGCCTCTTCTTCTTTTCAAGTTTACTTTTATTCTTTAGTTTATGTTTTATGAACTTTTTTAATTTCATAGTCAAAAATTCGAAATCATAATCATCATTGTCCTCATCACTTGAGTCATCATTCAAATGATATTCTTTTGTTCGAAGTGTCATTACCTTCCTATTCTTTCGAAGGTGGTTCTCAAGTTTGTCATGTTTTAAGAAATTCATTTCATAGGCCATTAATGACCTGATAAGTTCTTTAATAGAAAAATTATTTAAATCTTTAATCTCTTGTATAGCGGTTACTTTCGGTTTCCACCATTTTAAAAGGGATCTTAAAATCTTATTTACAAGTTCAAAACTTGAAAAATATTTACCAAGAGCTTTTAGACCATTGACGATATCCGTAAACCAGGTGTACATGATATATCGCCTCCATGCACCAAGTGTGTGTTAGTTATTGGTGCCCTACAAGCCAATCAATCACGTGAGTGATGGCACCTGTAATATATTATGTCGATCTCTTCATATATTATTATTGATATTTTCTCACATTATCTGGATGAATATTGTGATGTCCATGGATCTGTGTAATGGGAATCGGATCGTGATGAGATTACGATAATGAGACTGATATACCTTTAAACATAGATCCTAAATTATCCTGGTCATAGGTTACTCGATGAGAATATCGAGATAACTGGATAGACTAGTGTATTGTATACTCGTCTATATGATGGAGGTGACTAGTCTCATAGTCACTTGTGTGGGAATACTAGAGGTACAATGCAGGTGCTCATTAGAGAATGAGTTCACTGATTGATCTGCTTACAAAATGCTATATGGTTAATGATACCTAATGATAGACAGTGATTCTGTAGTCTCAGTAGTGTGTCTGGTCCTTAGACTTGAGATACCAAAGATGTCTTGTATGAGTACTCTATTCTTTGATGCCGGACTTACAGGTTTGGAAAGCTTCAGATCTGGTATAGCCAATTTTCGGGGATGGTAGCCAACCATACAAAGGCAATTGTGTGTCAATAGAGGATCATCCACTCTCGGTATCATGAGATAAATATCTTGCGTGTGCTTGCTCAAGCAAAATCCCTAGCCAAGGTCATTCGGATTGAGAAGAGGAGTTCTCTAAGAGAATCCGATTAAAGTGAGACTCATATAGAATTCTGTTTGGGCCTGACTGAACCATGCCCAATATATGGTCTTTGGGATATAGATGGATGAGGGATTATAGATACATGGTAACTAAGGACATATATGTCCAATGGATCAGATCCCCCTGTACCGTTTGGGGACTTGGCGTAGTAGCCTAGTACGACCATAATCGATGAGTCAAGTGATTTATTATGGAGATAATAATTCACTATATCAAAAGGAGTTCTGAGTCAGAAGGAGTTCTGATAAGAGTGACTCACGGCTAGCTCGGTATCGGGCCTAGAGGGCACACACATTAGGTGGATATTACGACGAGTAGAGGTGCAGATATAAGATATCTGTGGAGCCCCTATTTTGGATCCTATGGATAAGATCCAATGTGAATTGGATAGAGATCCAATGTGAACTAGATGGAGATCCAGTATGAATAGGATCTGTTAAGGATATGCTTCCAGCACATCTATAAATAAGAGAAACTCCCTGGTTCACAGGCTATATCTCTTGGTAGTCGCCCCTCCTATTCTCCTCAGCCTCCTCTCCTCCTCCTTGGCTTCAGTAGCCTCGTGGTGTATAGGGAGAGGGAGATCCCACGATGATCTAAGGACGTCGTCATTGTGTCCGCTGTGTGAATTACCACTAGAGAGGAGTACGCTAGTGCTTCTTCATCCTCTTCATTGGATCTGAAAATTTAGGGATATACGATCTCCCCAGGTAACGCTTCTGACATGATATGTGTGATTTTTCAGATTTATGATTTTTAGTGCACTAATCATTGCACAACGGCCAAGTATGCAACTATGAGAAATCTAGTCTTGTTTTGTTTTTCACTGCGTATGAGATGCCTACTCCTCGTGATTTTTCAATAGTGTGAACACTTAGAAGCACTTAAAAAGAAAAAATTACTACTAAATAAAACTCTAAAAAATTTAAGATTCATAGCAAATCCTTGAACATGATCCTTGCAATAAGGGTCACGTTCATAGAAGAGATGGAATTGGCTTTTTGAGTAGCACTCACCAAAAGCCAACCATCTTTGTTAAAGGTCCTACCTTACATGTTTCACCCCACATCAAATGTAACTTTTGTTGCAAACTTGGACATTATGCTTATAAATATCCATTTAAGAAATATAGTCCACACAAGTTAATTTGGGTTCCTAAAGGAACCGTAAAAGACTCTATGCAAAATGATAAATTAGGTAGATCAATTTTTTATGCACCCAAAGTCAAATGGGTTCCTAAAAAATCTTCTTTCTTATAGATATGTCTACAATCATAATCTAGGAGTGAGAAATGGTACCTCGATGATGCATGCTCATAATCAAGCTCACTAGCTAAAACAACAATGAAAGATTATTTCATTGATTGCCTAATGAATGAAACATGTTGATTGTTTAAATATTAACTTTCGGTTTTGAATAATGATGCTAGAACACACTAGTATCAAGGTTAAAGGAAACTAGCTAAATTTTCTTCATTAGATTTCTTGAAAAGTGATTTTGATGATGACCTTAATTCCACTTAGAATATGTTGGTATTCAAGCTTTCATGATTTTCAAAAATGCTTATCTAAACTCCTTTATTAATATTCAAATTGTCAACTTTTTCATTAACCGTTCTTCCTTGATCCTCCTAATAGACTAAAGAAAATATTTATGAACCTTTTGATGATCATGACATCTCTTTGTCTGATTGAATCTCTATTGAAAATGTTTGATAAGTTATTGTTAGGTTTAGCAAGTCCTTTAGTCCCACATCGGGAAAATCAATTTTGCTATCCCCTATTGATGCTATAAAAAGGGGTCTAAGCTTCGAAGACAGATGCACCAGATACACCACAGGCACCACAAGAAAAGCCGCTTTAGATTTAATTTCATTAAGTCCATATTAAACTTTTGGGCTTTTCTTGTTTAGTCGTTTCAGGTGTTTTTGGCCTAGGAACAATTTCCTAAGGCATTTGTAATTGTCTCATTGTTAGTAGAGATTTGCTCCTCCTTTTGTCCGTGGACGTAGGTCAATTGACCGAACCACGTAAATTCTGGTGTCCTTGTCTCCTCTTTTATTTTTCTGTTTATTGTCTTATTGGGTTGCCAAATTACCCTGTGGTAATTTCCTGGGGCCAGCTCTAACAAACTGGTATCAGAGCCTGGTTTTGGGATCTTTTGGCAACAATGACAATAACAAAGATTGTTGTTGAGAAATTCGACAGAAATGTCAACTTCGACATGTGGCAACTCAAGATGGAGGCCATTCTGGTTCAAGACGGAGTTGATTTGGCACTACAGGGAGCTGAGAAAATTCCAGATGGCATGTCAGAGGAAGATTTTGCAGGTATGGATAAGAAGGCTCGATCTAGCATTATTCTAAATCTTTCTGACGAGGTTTTACGGGAGGTAGCTACGGAGACTACGGCTAAGAGCATGTGGGACAAGCTTAAAGCCTTGTATATGAAGAGGACAGTGGAGAACCGTCTCTACTTAAAGCAGAGCTTGTATATGCTTCGGATGACTGAAGGTACATCTATAATCTCACATCTTGATAGATTTGATTCCTTAGTTATGGATTTGGAGAATATAGATGCAAAGATTGATGATGAGGATAAGGCCCTATTACTTTTGTGTTCTCTCCCCCAATCTTTTAAGTATTTCTATGATACAATGATTTATGGAAAAGAAACAATTTCGTATCAGGAAATTAAATCTGCATTAAAATCTAAGGAGCAGATTGATAGGGATATCACTGGGGAGAATAGAGGAAATCAGGCTGAGGGTCTGGTTGTCAGGGGTAGAACTGATAAAAGAGAATTTGACAGTAGTAGATCTAAATCCAGATATAAAAATTTGGAGTGCAGATATTGTCATAAAATGGGGCATATTAAGGCTGATTGCTTTAAATTGAAAAATAAATTAAAGCAAAAGGAAAAAATTGTCGAGAAAACTACTGAGTCCGCTGAAGCTAGTGTTGTAGCTGATGAGAATTTTGGAAATATTTTCTTTGCTACTGATGACAGGACAAGGTCTAAAAATGAATGGATTTTAGATTCGGGTTGTTCTTATCACATGTGTCCCAATAGGGATTTGTTTTCCACATATGAATCTTGTAATGGTGGAATTGTTTTGATGGGCAATAATGCCGCATGTGATGTTATTGGTAAAGGCACAATCCGAATTAAAATGCATGATGGTATTGTGAGGACGCTCACTAATGTTAGACATGTTCCTGATTTGAAAAAGAATCTCATCTCTTTAGGCGCCCTAGAGGCTCTTGGGTGCAAATACACAGCTGAAGGTGGAGTTATGAAAGTTTCTAGAAATGCCCTTATTGTTATGAAAGCTTGTAGGTCTGGTAGCTTGTATATTTTGCAGGGAACTACTGTCACAGCTCGATTCTTGATCTCATCATCATTGTCTAATTCAAAAAAGGTTTGAGCATATTAAGCAAAAGGGTCTTCTTTGCAAAGCAGAATCTTTGGGCCATTGGATTTCTGTGAACACTTTGCATTTTTGGGAAGCAGAAAAGAGTCAGCTTCAATTCTCCCGAGTCTACTGACAAAGGTGATTCAGAGGAAGAGCAATATTCCATAGCCAAGGATAGACCACGGGAAGTTATTCGACCACCACAAAGATATGCAAATATGGTTGCATATGCTTTGTCTATTGCAGAAGAAACAGGTGGAGTTGCTGAGCCTACTACCTACTCAGATGCAATTTCTTGTGATGATTCCGCTAAGTGGTTGATTATGATGCTTACGAAGCCTCTTCCAGTTCACAAGTTCAAGCAGTGCTTGGACTTGGTTGGTATTTATTGTTGATGATTGCCCGTTGGGGCTTTTGTGAAAAAGGTGGAGCAAGTTTTGTTGGGACATGCCAAGGTGGAGATTTGTTAGGTTTGGCAAGTCCTTTAGTCCCACATCGGGAAAATCAGTTTTGCTATCCCCTATTGATGCTATAAAAAGGGGTCTAAGCTTCGAAGACAGATGCACCAGATACACCACAGGCACCACAAGAAAAGCCGCTTTGGATTTAATTTCATTAAGTCCATATTAAACTTTTGGGCTTTTCTTGTTTAGTCGTTTCAGGTGTTTTTGGCCTAGGAACAATTTCCTAAGGCATTTGTAATTGTCTCATTGTTAGTAGAGATTTGCTCCTCCTTTTGTCCGTGGACGTAGGTCAATTGACCGAACCACGTAAATTCTGGTGTCCTTGTCTCCTCTTTTATTTTTCTGTTTATTGTCTTTTTGGGTTGCCAAATTACCCTGTGGTAATTTCCTGGGGCCAGCTCTAACAGTTATCTTTTTCAAAAGAAATAAAAAGTTCATTCAAATTGATAAACAAAAAGGAATTTGAATGATTTAAATGACATTATTTCACTTGTTTAATCGCTCGATAATTGAGTCAAATATTCAATGTTAGCCTCACTGTAAGATAGTTGTTAAATGAGAAAGCTCAATAGATCAAGAGATAAAAATTTTGTAGCCCCAAATACGCCTAAGAGAGTGCACCAACGGTAGCACCACTAGAACTAGTGGTAGCACTGCCAGAACATTCTGTTCTTAAGCGGTGGCACCGCCTAGTTGGCGATGGCATTGCCCGAGACTGCCCTATGAAAGGACACTTTAGGGCCGACAATATAATCGACCTAAACACTCCCCACACACAGCCCCCAACCCTTCCTACCTCTCGTTCACCTTACTATCTCTCTAGAAAACTAAAAGGGCCTCTCTTCTCTACAAATCATAGGATCAATCTCAACTTTTTTGGAGAATCACTACAAGGTAATCCTTGAAACCCCTCCCTTAATTCATGAAGATGATTCTGCCCCTTTCATTATTTCATTGTTAATACTTGTAGACCTTTGGCACCTAGAAGATCCTCAAGGGATAAGGGGAAGAAGAGAGTAGATGAATCCTATAACCCTATACTCTTTGATTCTAAGAGTGTACACAAGGAAAAATATATAGATCTAAAAGAATTAGGGGATTTGGAGCCTATTCAATGGTTTGCTAACCTAGATATTCTTCCTATTTTGTAAATTAGTGAACAAATTTACCCTAGACTTGTCCATTTATTTTATAACAATTTGAATGTAGATGAAGACGATAGGGTGTCAACTTACCTCCTAGGGCATCATATACCAATTATGGATAGCGTAATTTATGACCTTATAGGAATTTTGGAGAAAAGAAGAGGTTACTACTTTAGAAGTCAGTTGGAATCACTTACTCTGAAGCTTTAGGTATCATTTTTGGAAACCCGAATTTGTCGATCATTCCTAAGAGTTATAAACATTTGCTACATTTTAACTCTAAAGTACTTCATCATATCATAATAAGTATTTTGCTTCTAAAACAATATCATCATAATGAGGTAAATCAAATGGAATTGGGAATGATGTATTGGATCATGGTCGAACATCAAAATTGCTTTGGATACTTAATACGATAAAACATGACCGATCTATCAATAAACGATTTAAGGCTTCCACACGGTGGTCTAATCACTAGGCTAATGCATGCACATGATATTGTGATACCACCAAATGAGAAAACCATAAAGGTAGATAGATTTAATGTAATCAATAGAAACCTACTAAGATGATTAAGGTGTACAATAAGAAATGACATTTGAATTAGGCTACCTAGAAGAACTGATCTTCCCCCTCTTGAACCAAAACCTGAAACACTTGTATTTAGGAGAAATCAATGTCCTCTCACTAGTCCCTTTGAGGCAGCACCGACAAATCTAGCACCTTCATCATCTGTCGACCCTATATTGACTCGACTAGATCAACTTGAATCAAGAGAAGTTCAACTTGAATTATGACAAAATGAGATCTTAACTAAAGTGCGACAAGTTCATCGTCAACTTGATACCTTGTTTAGACACCTTGATGTACCACCCGATAAGTAGCTTATATTTTTAAGAACTCTATGTTGTACTTCTTGTGTACTATGACTTTATATATTGTAATGCATTTTTTAATGCTTTCTATATTCTGTATGTTATAATGGTATGCATTTCCTTTTTAATTTCATGTAATGCACTAATTAAGAATGTTAAATTGTCCGAAGTCATGAGTTTCTTATATACTTTTTCATAAAATTTTTGATTTTTTGTAAATGGAGCTTTTATCGATTTTATTTCATATCATCTTCCTCTTATCTTGGTATCGAGTTTATTTCATGAATTTTATTTCGTACCCTTGCTCCGTCACTTGATGACTTTTGATACTCTTAAAACCCCCCTTGTTATTAATAAAAGTGTCATTCACGGATTTTATTGATTCAAGTATCATTCACAGACTTTAATGATACACTTGATTCTTGTGAGAATTTTTTGCAATGATTATAAACCTCTCCTTTCTATCCACATTTTTATGTCATGAGTCCTTTAGCTCTTGATGAAAGTAGAAGTTTGGTGAATTTTCGATAACTTGAACGGATTCTATTTCTTGTATTATTCATGGACTTTTGATAGCTAAATTCTTCTTGATAAATGAAATCCCTCCTTTTCTTTTGAAGAAGAGCCCTACTCATCCAACGAAAAGAGCTAGCAAAGTTATACTAGTTTATTTATTTATTTTCATTTTTTCTAACTTACCTACTTCAAAGCTACAAAGGAATGCTAGCAAGAGTTTGTACATTTTCTTCATAAATGAAAAGTCAAATTGATGATTGCCCATTTCCTTTTTGTTGATGACAAAAGGGGAGAAAAATGGTAAATTGATGAATGCTTATATCGTGATATATCATACTTGAAATGGTTATATCATGATTGCTTGAAATGCTTATATCGTGATTGCTTGAAATGTATCATACTTGAAATATGCATGGTATCATGCCAATTTGGTATCGTATTTGAAATTGATATCATTCTTTGAAATAATGAATGACTATCATCCTAACTTGGTATCGAACTTGAAATTTGTATCGTGCTTAGCATCATACTTGAAATAATAAATGTCATGCTTAGAAATTGGTATCATGTTTAATATCATATTTAGAGTTGGTATCGTACCTTCAAATGATGAATGTTTATTATCATGTTAATAATTTTGTATCGAACTTAGAAATTGGCATCATGTTTAACATCATATTTGAAGTTGGTATTAGACTTGAAAATGATTATCATGCTTTGGCATCATGTTGACAAATTTTGGTATCATGATAAATATGTGATATCGTGTTTTGAAATAAAGAATTAAGCTTAGTATCATGTTGTCCATATTGATGAAACTTATCGCTTAAAGCTTGAATTCTAAGGTTGTGAATTCAAGTGTATCTTTTCTCAAGTATGGCATATAGATAGGGGGAGTTAAGGTTAGCTCCGTCATCAATTGGTTGTCATCATAAAAAAGGGAGAGATTATTGAATCTCAGATTTTGATGATAAAATCAATTGATAAATTATTGATCTAATCTATATGTTGAGAAAAGTGTGAAGAATTAACTAGGATAATGAACAAGGCATAATGAAAACATAGTGTCGGAGTCAAAGATTGAACGATTCATTGGGAGTCCGAAAGCTCATCGAGAGTCTAAAAGTTCATCGGGAGTATTGCCGAAATTTGTTGAGAGTTCATTGGGAGCTTGCCGAAATATACGTTGGAAGTTCACCGAGAAGTTCATCGAAAGTTCACGAGAGCTAGCCGAGAAGATCGGAACTCACTAAGAAGATCGTTGAGAGTCCATCGAAAGTCCGCCGGAAGATCATCGGAAGAACCTTTGGCCTACCAGACTTACTTGCTTTAGTAGATGTCTTAATTATCATAGTTAGGGTGTAATTAGAGTTAGGTTTAGGAGATAATCCCACTAACTCAGTTAAGGGCTAACTAGGCCCATATCTGGACTGGTTTGGGTCGGACTCTTAACCTAAATAGTGTTGTTGAACCCTATATGGCAGTGGCACTGCCAGAATTGGGTTGTGGAACCGCCTAGGGCTTAATCTCCCAGGTGTTTTGGCGGTGATACCGTTGAGATTGGACGATGGTACTATCGATAATTATTAACTGCCAAGCAGTGGTACCGCCCAGGTTCAATAGCCAGGACTCTATTTAGTAGTAGTACCACCAGACTGCGTGGTGGTACCACCCAGTGTCAAAGTCCACTAGTAATGGTACCACCAATACCCCAAAAATTTGGGTAAGACCTTTTTTGGCTCCATTTTTTAAGCCAATTGAAACCTATAAATACCCAATACTTCTCAGCTTATTAAAAATAGAGAAGTGAATAAAAAAATAAGATTATAGTGAAATCATTGCTTATAACCTTGAGAGTTACACCTCCACCGATTCTAAGTATTAGAAACTTGTATAAGGAGAGTGAGCAACTTGTAAAGAGTTCTATAAAGGGGTGATTGATCTTTGCCCTTGAAGAAAGATCAATAGTGGAAGCCGGTGACCTCATTAGAGGAGGTATCGGGAGTGAACGTAGGTCGGATGATCGAACCATTATAAATTGATGTGTTCTTTCCTTGGTGTGCACTTCTCTTCCTTACTACTTAGCAGCATTCTATTTTTGCCTAGCTGCAACTGCTCCACTTCTTCTCTACTCACTTACGAATGTGTTCAAAGTTAAATGTCTTTGTCGAAATGTATTTTCATTGAATGAGACTTTTCATCGAAATAGTTTTTTCGAAATTGATGTTTTTAACCACTACACTAATTCACACACACCCCCCCCCCCTCTTAGTGCCGAATTTGATCCTAACAACATGTGTAGAGGAAGAACAAAAAACAAAAATCTCATATTTTCATAAAAAATAGATTCTTATCGTCGTGTGAAGATTGGTGCACAAAAATTCGCAAAATCGAAAAACCATGCATGTTAAGAGATGTGTGTTACCTAAGGAAATCATATATCCTTGAAATCCTACATATTTATGGGAGAGGATGAATGAGGTCAACTGTCCTCCTCTTAAGCAATGATCCATATAAGTGATGTAGGAGAAACTTTGATCATGGACTTGAACCATCAAAAGGTAAATTGTCGAAGTAGGAGAATTAAATATGGGTCAAAGAGCATCATGTCAGAGATTAGACATCGGACTAGAGGATTGATGGATGTGTCAGAGGATGGACTTCATGTCATGAGTTCGGACATCGAGCCAGAAGGATTGGGTATTGGACCAAAGTGATCGGATGTTGTGGGAGGTCAATATACTGATGGATCGGGCAATACGTCGAAGAAAATGATGATGCATCGAAGGTTCGGATGAAGTGCCAAATGAACAGATGACATATCGGACAGCATGCTGAAGGCTTCATGATTGTAGTTGTTAGGATCAAGTCCGGCACTAAGAGGGGGGATGAATTAGTATAGCGGTTAAAACGTTCATCAATTTTGATTTCGGAAAACCTGGTTCATACAATGAAAAATCGTTTCAATTGAAAGCGTATCGAAAATGCTTTAGCTTGAGAGTGATTGTAAGAAAGTGATGAGGAAGTAGATAAAGTGGTTTGCAGAATGATAAAAAGCAAGGAAGTAAAGGCAACCCAATTTATAATGGTTCGGTCGTTCGACCTATGTCTACTCCTGATTCCTCCTTCGTCGAGACCACCGGCTTTTACTATCAATCTTCTTTCAACCGAGTAAAGACTAGCTACCCTGATAACCCTCTTCTCTTTTTAATAAGTTCAGGAGTTAACATTTATAACCCTTACAACTGAACTCACCCCTCTCTTAGACTTAACCAAAATGTAAACTATAGGGGAAGAATTTTTCACACTATTATAGCAGAGTTTTTCCTCTTTTCTTTCTCAATTGGTGTATTAACCAGAGATGATATGGATCTTTATAGGCCTCAAGGGGATTCAAATTTGGATCACTATTACAGTAGAGTTACCAAATTTGAATCACCCTAGTTTTCAAGGTGCTGGCAGTACCACTGCCTGTGCTGGGCGGTACCATCACCTGGTACACTAACACTGGCCAATACCACCACTCAGTCTAGTGATACCACTACCCAGATTACTTGATATTAGGTGGTACCACTGCTGAGACCACTTGGGAGACCACCTATGAGATTAAACCCTAGGCGGTTCCATCGCCCAGTCTGGCATTGCCACCACTAAATAGGGTCCAACAACATTGTTTGGGCCATGAGTCTAGCCCAAACCAGTTTGGATATGGGCCTAGTTGCACTCTAATTAAGTTGGCCCAATTTTAACCTAATTAAATCTAATCCTACTCCGATCTAAATAATTATTACAAATATTTAATCGAATTTGTTGCCCGATAAGTCATTGGTCTATCTGTGCTTCATCCAATTCTTTGGCGTATCTTCCTCTTTTGTGGCTTATTTCTCAATCAACAATTGTCCTTTGTAACTCCGATCTTCTTAGTATAATTCTACTCTTCTTGGCCTAATGCCTGAATCCCTTGTCCGAAGCCTTCTACCGATACATCGATCGATCCTTCGCTCAACGTCCAACCTTCTGACATATTCTCTTCCAACGCAACATTGATTCTTCCTACTTTAATTATCTAATCCTAATTGAAATTAGTCCTACATTACTTAAAATGTAAATTAGATCTTAAACACAATCAATTGGTTTCATCATCAAAATCCAAGATTCAACAATCTCCCCCTTTTTGATGATGAAAACCAATTGGTAAAGGAGTTAACCTTAACTCCCCCTATCAATATGTCATATTGATAGAAAATTCAAATTTTAAAAATTTTGAATAAATCACGCAAAATCAAAATATTCAATACATCATACAATGCATGAAATTATCATCATACTTCTCCCCTTTGTCATCAACAAGAAGGAGAAGTTGCATCTAATAAGTATTTTGCTAGCAATTCATCACTTTACAACATGCAAGCATAGCAAGTTTTAAAGATGTGCAAGTATAGCGATTTATCACTTACTTCTTGAGATGTGCAAGTTTGCACTTACAATAGGCAAGATAGCACTTTGCTTCTCTTTGCGATATTTCAAGCTAGCATCTTTTATTTCTTCCCTTTTGAGAAGTGCAACTAAGTTTTACCTTTACAAGGTAGCAAATTTTTGTTTGTAATGCGCTAGCAATTTTATAAAATTTACATCACTTTAAGAATACAAGCTAATAAGTTAAAAAAAATGTGCAACTTTACAATTTCTTTCTTTTCTTTTAAGAAGTGCAAGCGTTGCCTTTCTTTAAAAGTTAGCAATTTTGGTTCCTTTGCAATATTCTAGCTAGTAATATTTCTTTCTCTTGTAATGCATAAGCTAGTAATTCTTCTCTTATAAAACGTGCAAACTAATAATTCTTGCTCTCCCTTTGTCATTTGTCAAAAGGAAAGGAATAATACAATGTTGCAAGATTTTTACATCAATTTACAAATCATGACAAAAGGTATATGATAGAACCCCAGAGGAATTCTATGTAGATTGATCTTTGAGGGGGATCAACCCATGGAACGCTATAGGGGTTCCACCCTCCAAATAGTCGGTCTTGTAGCTACAAAGTAGATTGATCTTTTCTTCTTTAAAAGAGGTGGAGGCTACATGCATATATAAGACTCCAAACCCTAGCCCTAGGGGTTGCTTCCTAAGTAAACTATCTATTTTGCCCTCAACCTTAGCCGACCGGCCTAGTAAAGGGGGGCGACGGCTAAGAAGCATAAAGGCCCAAATGTAAACCTTAGCCACTCTTCTTTATAGGATAGAGGCGGCTAGGTGGGGTTTATTACAATCTCACCGGGTTTTTATTAACTACTACTTGGTTGAGTAGGACCCAACCCTGCTAGGGTCCTATCAAGCCTACCCTCTTCAAATCAGCCTTGTCCCCAAGGCTGAGGTTCTATGAACTCAAGAAACCGGGTCTTCAGCTCCTCATATTATTCCCATGTGGCATCTTCGGGTGGTAAATTATTCCAATGCACTATTACTTCAGTAGACGGACGTTGGCGATGCATCACGATTCTACGGTCAAGGATGGCCTGTGGTTGGGCTGGAATATCTCCATCATCAGTGGTGTTGGGCAATTAAATTTGGGATGACTCGTGTTTTCCCAACTTGGGCTTCAAGCACGACACGTGGAAGACAATGTGGATTTTGGCATCCTTAGGTAATTTTTTAATGATGTTGCTGGTCTCTGGATCCTTCTTCCATTCCTCCCTAATGTCATAGAGGAAGCCGGTGGTAGGAAGAGAGATGACTAAAAATTTAGCTTGCTCAGGTAGCCATGAGAATGCATCTACAATAATGTTTTCTTTTCTTTTTTTATAAATAATTTCATAATAAAATCTTAGAAGTTTGGTTACCTATTTTTTCTGCTCCAGAGATGATATCTTCTATTCCAAAAAGTACTTGAGGCTTCTATGATCGGTTTTAATATGAAATCGTTGACCGATCAGGTAGGGTCTCCACTTCGTTACTACGTGCACAATAGCGAGCATCTCCTTATCATAGATTGATATTTTTTTATGGGAGGGAGATAGCGTATTGCTGGTGTATGTGAGTAGTCGACCATCTTGTATGAGAACGGCTCCAATTCCAACTCCAGATGCGTTGGCCTCAATGATGAAGGGTCCATTGAAATCTGGTAGTGCTAGTACGGGCATCGTCGTCATGGCTGTCTTAAGTTTATCAAAGGCATCGAAGGCTTCATCTAACCATTGGAATGTATCTTTTTTCAATAGAGAAGTGAGGGGTGCACTAATCTTCCCATAGTCCTTCACAAATTTTCGGTAGTAGCCTGTTAGTCTAAGGAACCCACAAAGCAATTTCACATTTGTAGGATTCGGCCAGCCCTGCATGGCTTCGATTTTTGTTGGGTCTACCACCACTCCTTCTGATATTAGGTGCCCAAGTACTCTACTTTTTGTTGGAGAAAGCTGCACTTTGATAGCTTAACAAAAAGAGTATTCTCCTGAAGGATCGTCAGAACAAACCGCAAGTGCTGAAAGTGAGTCTCAAGAGAAGGGCTATAAATGAGAATATCATCAAAAAATACTAGCATAAATTTATGAAGAAAGCTCCAAAAAATAATGTTCATAAGACTTTAGAAGGTTAAAGGAGCATTAGTAAGTCCAAAAGGCATTACCAAGAATTCATAATGGCCGTTATATGTGCGGAAAGCAGTTTTTGGAATGTCGTCTCCATATACCCAAATTTGGTGGTAACCGGATCGGAGGTCCAACTTCGTAAAGACTCGAGCTCCTTTTAACTCATCAAGAAGTTTATCCACCACTGGCATTGGGTACTTATCCTTGACGGTGATACCATTTAGAGCTCGGTAGTCGATGCACAGCCAAGTTCCATCCTTCTTGCATACAAGTAGCACCTGTAAGGAATAGGGGCTATAGCTTGGCCGAATCACCCCTGTTTCAAGCATCTTCTTTACAATCTTCTCAATTCCATCCTTCTGGAGGTGAGGATAGTGGTATGGTCGAGTGTTCACTGGTGGTTTGTCCGGAAGAATTGGAATTTGGTGGTCATGTTGTCGAGTAGGAGGAAGACCGCACAATTCAACAAAAACATCATCAAATTCAACAAGCAATTAAGCGAGATTTTGATCTTCAATTTTTATTTTCTTCCCCTCTGGTTGCTGCTAGAGATGCATCAAAAAGTCACTATTTATCTTGTGTAAAACTTTCTCCATTTGTTGAGTCAAAATGATGGTTATGTTGCTTCCACTCTTCCCACGTAGAATGACCTATTTACCTTTGCAATAGAATTTCATAATTAACTTAGAAAAGTTCCAAGAGATGTCACCTAGCATTGTCAGCTATTCTATGCCCAACACAGCCTCATAATCATCAATTGGTAGGAGGAAAAAGTCAGCAACAATTTCTTGGTCTTGCAATAATAGTTTCACCTATGGGCATCTTTAGTCACACTTTAGGATTCGACCGTCGACGACCTTTACTTCGAACTTGCTATAACCTTTGATGTGGAGCACCATCCGAGCAACAACCTTATTATTTAAGAATTTATTAGTGCTGCTTGTATCGATGAGAACAATAATCGGTTGTTGTTTGAGAAGGCCTCCACTTTCATCATTTGTAGATTTCAGTAGCCGGCTAATGCGTGTACCATAAAGTCGGTCGGTTGTGGCTCTTCTTCTGTATTTTCTTTCTTATATTCAAGTCTCTCTTCTGGCTGTTCAATGACCTCTTCTTCCACTAGTTCAATCATAAGAAGTCTCCCTTTTTTACAGCGATGCTTGCGGCTCCATGGCTCGTCGTAATGCCAACATAACCCCTTCGTAGATCGCTCCCGAAGCTCTTCTCTTATCAACTTTTTTAGTGCAGGGGCTTAGCTGATAGTGGAGGAGGCTGAGGGCTTCGATATTTCTAGTCAGGGAGTGACCCTAGTCCTTCGGGCTTCGTGGTTCAATCGTTCCTCTTGAAGTTGTGCAAAAGAGATGGCTGCCATGAGCGTGTACAGTTGTCACGCTTTAACTTCTCCCCAGATCTCCAGCTTTAAGCCCTCAATAAACGTCCCCAGTAGCTATTTTTTAGACTAATCATGAATTTGATTAGATAACCTTTCAAACATGGTTTGATACTCTTGAATGGTGGAGGTTTGTCGGATCTTTGCTAGTTGTCCGTCAATGTTCTCGTAATCGATTAGTCCGAAGCGGATCAGCAATCCTTCTTTGAATTGTCACCATGAGAGGACTCCATGAGTATGTTCAAACCAATTAAACCATTGTATGACATCCCCTTCAATATGTATAGCTGTAATTTCCATCATAGATACGTCCGTGGTTTTGTAGTACCGAAAATATCGCTCCGTGCGCGAGATCCAACCAATCAGGTCTCCTTCTTCCCATCTAGGGAAGTCCACCTTCATGCATGGATAGTAGGGATTGGTCATAGAGCCTCCCCTCTCTTAGAAGTCATCTCTTCTGTTAGAGCTCTCTCCTTGATGTGATTTCTTCGGGCTCAGTGATCGGCCCAAACTGAGTTCGGCAAAGAGAGTCCAAATCTTATCCTCTATTCACGTCTCGAAGGCTTCGAATTTAGCGTTGATTGCCTCCTCATATGCCATAGTATATGTCTTCAAATTTGTAATATTAAGATCTTTCTTCTATTGTCAGGTTAAAGACATATATTGGTTAAGAGAAGTGGTGGTTGAAAGGGTTGGTAGATTAGAGGATGTAAGCTGCGGTTTAGGATTGTTTTGTGGCTATCTTGGGTGCAGTTTGAGGGTGTGATTTGATAGAGTTTTAGGGCTGTGATGGTAGTGGATGAAGGTTAGGGAAGAGAGTTTTAGATCTGTGGTAATGGCAGCAAAGGATTGGCAGAAATCAATGGAAGTTGCTGCAAATATGTGCTGTCTCGTAAGAGCAAAATTATCGTCAAAGAAATAGCTATTTCTCAATGAAATTTCTAACAAAAATTTTGAGATTTGAGGAGGGAATTTGACAACAAATTCTTGATTTAGATAACTGTGATGATGACAAATTGGATCAAGAAAATTTTGGTAGCAATTTGGTAGAAGTTGCTGCAGATATGTGCTGTCTCGTAAGAGCAGAATTATCGCCGAAGAAACAGCGATTGCTCGACAAATTTTCAAGCAAAAATTCTGAGATTTGAGGAGGGAATTTGATAACAAATTCTTGGTTTAGATAACAGCAATGATGACAAATTGGATCAAGAAAATTTTGGCAGCATAATAGCAAGGAAATTGATGCAAGTTGCGATGGCAGAATTCTCGTCGAAAAATTTCAACGATTTGCAACGAAAATTTGTAGCAACATAGGAATGTTTTAAAGATGAATTCCATAATAGATCAATCACAAATGAAAGCCAAGATGATCTATGAAGTGCACAAGAAATTTCCTTCAAAAAGGATAGCAAATAGATTAGTTTAAAAGCAGCAATATGCGGCTGAAATTTTCTATAGCAATCCTTCATTCACAAAGGTGATAACTTTTGTGACGAAAGGAATTCACAGCAAAGGATAGATAGCAATACTTCTTTTTAGTATTTTGAATAGAAAATTACAACAGCAAAAGGTATCAGTGATAGTGTTAGGATTAGAGTGGCACTAAGGAGGGGGTGAATTAGTGCAGTGGATTAAAACTTATAAACTTGAAACCGATTTCGAAGATAGTTCATTCGTAAGTAAATTTCGATTCGACGAGAGAGATTTTAGCTAAAGTAGTTCGAGCAAATGCAATTGAGAATAGGGAGAAGAAGACCGAACGATTTGCAGCAAATAAAAGTAAGATGCAGAAATTAGAACTCACACATCTAAAGTACGCAACGATGTATAGTGGTTCAGTCAAATGACCTACGTCTACTTCCGAAGCCTTCTTCGATGAGGCTCCCAACTTCTACTATAAAACTTCTTTAAAAGTGAAGGACCAAATACCCCTCTTACAACCTTTTACAAGTGGTTCACACTCTTACAGATTTTTTCATAAAGGAAAAGAGGGAGGTGAACACTTAGCTATCGAAAATAAGACTTTACTATAGCTTTGACTCAATTTCTAACTTCTTAGAAAGGTGTTTTCTCAGCTGAGAAAAGAAGGGTATTTATAGACTCAATTTGATTTCAAAATTGGAGCCAAAAAGAGTCATATTACATGTTTCGGGTTACTAGCGGTACCACTGCCTGACAGAGTCCTCGGGCTCTGTGGTTTGGAGGTACCATCACCTGTCAGGCGATACCACCACTAGCAGGTAATAACTGCTAGCGGTACTACCGCTGACCTGGGGTGGTACCACCACTTGCCAGGTATTAAAGTCTACAGTACCACTGTTGACCTAGGGCAGTGCCACCGACTAGGTCTAGCGGTGCCACCGTCAGACTATACCAGCAAGGCTAAATGGGCCCTAACTTCAGCCCAAATAAATCCAAATAAGGCCCAATTGGCCCCTACAAGGGTTAAATAGGATTATTACCTAATTCTTACCCTAATTATATGCTAACAACAAAATTAAAATATAATCCTAAGCAAATTAACAACCGATAATGTCGAGTCTTCTTTCTGTGAGCTTTCCGGTGGACTTCCGATGCACCCTCGGGTTTTTTCCGACAAACTCCCAGCAAGCTCCCGGACTTGTGGTGAGTTTGACGAATCTTGGGCAAGCTTCCAAACTTTCTCGGTGAGCTCCGCAAACCTCCGACAATCTTTCTGGCGAACTTCCGAAACCTTCGGCAAGTCCCCGATTCTTTCTCGGTTGGTTTCGGTAGCACTTCCGACGATCTTTCGGACTTCCGGTGGACTCTCGAACTCACAACAACTTGACTCCGGTAATTTATTTTATGTCTTTAAGCTATCGTAGTTAATCCTACACACTTATCTCAATAATATGGATTAGATCAAATAACCTATCAATTGACTTCATCATCAAAATCTGAGATTCAACAATCTCCCCCTTCTGATGATGACAATCAATTAATGATGGAGTTAATCTTAACTCCCCCTATCTATATGTCATATTATGATAAAGAAAACGCTTGAATTTAATCTCTTTGAATTCAAACCAAAACCGATAAGTTTCATTCATTGAACTTTTCATCATGCTTAACAAGTATGTTCTTTCATCCATAAATATGAAACTTCATATTTTTCAAGTCGAATGATAGACATTTATCATTTCGACAAGAGGTACCAATTATAATTTGAAATACAATATATATCAAATGATATCAATAAATTACACAAAATCAAGGCATGATATCAAATGAAATAATAGTTTATCATATTAATAAAAAGAACCTAATTTTTAAATATGATATGATATCGATCTCTCAAAAATTTACATTTTAAGTATTTGAGATACACGTAATACATTGTGATACGATCCAAATTTTATTGCGATGCTTTTAAAGATATCACCAATTTTCAATTATAAAGCACGGCAAAAACAATTAAATTACAATATAAAACATATAAGATATTTTCATTCCATCATATTATAATACACAACATATAAGTCATATTCTTCTCAATACTATGCATGCAAGATATTTTATCAAGTTATTTGCTCATGTCATCAATTTATTTACATATTCTTCTATGTCATCAATTTATTTACATATTCTTCTATGTCATCAATTTGCACATTCTTCTCCCCCTTTGTCATTAACAAAAAGGAGGTGAAAAAAAAATGGTCATCATAAGGTATTATAATGCACATCAACCATATAAAGAAAATTATAAGAGTAGTTATTTATCAAACACATATGATACATGAGGTTATTATTTGTTAAGAAATCGATTTGAACAAAATGTAAGATATGTCATTCTCGACAGGTAAATCCAAAAAATGTTGTGATCATTTTTGTTCATGTTTATGAAATTCGAAAAAAGATAAATCATCACTTATCAAGCTATAAAAGATTCATTAATGAAAGAGGATGAAAGGCTTAAGATGCAATTTTGAAAATCCAAGGATAAAATTATGGAAGGATAGATTATTAAAGTCATTCATCAAACATTTCATATTTTAAGGTAAACTCCATGAGAAAGAGATGTCAAAATTCATAAAACTTCAACATGGCATTCTTGTAGTGATTCATGAGGAGGAAGTCATAAAATCTTGAATCATAGCGATTAGTACAAGAATAAAAATCAGAAATGAACATTTAAGAGCTTGATTTTTTTTCTTAAAGCAAAATTCATGGCATTAAATATCTTTAGTCATGCTTAAAGGTGATGGAGGGAGCATAAAATCAATTTTAATATATCATTAAGATCCATCATTCAAAGAAGGAGGAAAGCAACATCATGATACCAAATCATCCAAAACTTTTACAACATAATGAAGGCTTTAAAAATATTATGATCGAAAATGATAGCTTCATTAAAATATTGCAATCGAAAGATAAAAATGAGAGTGTAGGTATATCATCCAAAATAATGTCAAGTTTGAGATTTATCAAAATCGATTTTACCATTTCATCAAAAGGTATGACATAACTAAAAAATTCATCAATCGAAGAGGAGAATAAAAAATACTACGATAAGAACTCCATTCAAAAGATAATATTGTAAATATGTCATCCAAAAACAAAGAGATAATATCAAGATGAGACAATGAAAGCCGAAGTTGAAAATTTTCGGAAAAGAACATACAACATCATATATTAGGACAATTTCAAAAATATGTCAAAGTAGCATAGAGGTTTACAAGAGTCAAAAGGTTCAATACAACAGTTATTCCTCGAGTGGAATACCAAAATACCTATACAAGTGATATAGCTTCCGATTCATCTGTCATGCTTCACTCAAAATTTTAGCTTGCTATGATTTGATTTGATTTATTTCTATCATGATTGGGTCTTCAAAAGAATGAGCAAGAGCTGGTTCTGATGGTGCTACACCAAAGTGACTAGGAGGAGATGATTTACTTCCCCTAAAGACTGGTGTTTCAAGTTGTTCTACAGGAGGGGGAGCTGGATCGGTCCTTCTAGCTTGCCTAGTCCATATTCCATATGTAAAAATGCACCTAAGTCTCTTGAGTAGGTTTCTATTAATAGTGTTATATCTATCTACTTTTATCACTTCTTTATCGGGTGATATTCTGATATTATGGGCATGTAGTAATCTAGTGATTAATCCCCCATATGGTAATATCAAGTCTTTAGATATTATTTCCATCATATGTTGCCGGATCAAGTATCCAAAATAGTTATTTTATCCGGTCATTATCCAATATATGGTTCCTAACTCTAATTGACTAATCTCATCATGGTGATATTGTTTAGGAATAAGGATGCTTATGATGATATGATGAACAATTTTAGAACTGAAAGGTAATAAATGCTCATAGCTTTTAGGGACTATGCTTTGGTTAGGATTTACAAAAATAGTCTTTAAAGCCTCAGAGTAGGTTACTCTGATTATATTCATATCCCATTATCCTCTGAAATACCAACCCCTATCCTTTTCAGAGATTCCAATTAGCTCACATATCGTACTATCAAAAATTTAAATTTGGGTTCCTAAAAGATAGGTTGTCATGTTATTATCATCCAAGCTTAAATTTGCATAAACAACCTAACTAACCTAAGGTAAATTGGTTCATCGATTTGTAAGATGGGCAAGACATCCAAATCGGCAAACCACCTAATGGGTTCTAGGCTTCCTAGTTCACCTAAATCAACATGTTTTCTCTTATGCACTATTTTTGCTTCGAAACTAGGGTACCTAAGGGCTACTTCATTAGATATAAAAAGCGATGGGTTATGTGAATCTCCTATCATCCTTTTCCCTTTGTCCCTTGATGATCTCCTAGGAACCATATGTAATCATGATGATAGAACAAGAAAAATTTTAAGGAGCCAGCTTTGTATTTGAGAAAACAAAGAGGAAGAATCAAATATTATCTTGGATGAGATTACGTGAGAAGCGAGGGTCTTGATCCAAGATTCAAGAGGATGGAAGCCTCTCTTGGTCTTCTTGAGAGGGAAGATGAAGTGTTAAGAGGGTGGGAGATGAATTTGAGAGCAACCTCAAGGCTTGGGGGCGGTTCTACCACCGGCCCTAAGTCCCCTTTATAAAGGGGGGTTCTCGAGCGATGCTACCACCAGCCCTGGCGGTGCCACCGCTGGCACCCTGACTTAAACTTTTAAGGAAGGGCTGCAACACCTTATTTTGATCAACTAGCTTTGTTGTTTCTCATTTATCTTATAGGTGTCTAATCACTATATTTTTGATAGAGTAATAACTTTTTATCACTTCTAATCACATGTTAATCATGCGATAAAAAGAGATTGACCATAATGACTCGTCGAATTATAAAGTGTTGTGATCAAGAGACATTAAGAATTTTCTCATCAAGTGGATCGAGAGAGAACATAGATACAGAAAATATGAAAGAAGATTTACGAAGGTTACATGGACTTGCGTATCAAAATCAACAAAGATCAATTTGTAAGATTGTGAAGAAGGTAAAAACTTAATAAAAAAATGACTTCCTCACATTATCTCAAGTTAAGCGTTCAAGATATTTATAGATTGAGTGAAGGAGTACCATTGCATTACTTATCATAAATTATCTCAAGATAGGTAAAAAAATCTTCAAATACGATTTAAAGCATACTTCACTAGCCATTTTAAGAAGAATATATTGCAGTCATACACATCAAGTACGTGATTTATGCGTTGGGAGAATCAAGTGGTTTCAATTGAATCAAGAAATTTATAAAGTTGTGATTCCAAGAATTTGAGGTCATGAATCATTTTGAGGAATTCATCAACTCTTAATTCATCATAACAATTATATACGAGGATTTTCCAAATGATGTTCAAGGAAAAAAGTATCACATTATTTTAAAATGAAAGATTTCTAATTGTAATGTGACACAATTGTTTCTACTGAAATCAATTTTTAAGAGACTTAATGGAAGTTATGGTACACAATATATAACACTCAATGATCTTTTATTACCTGAGCTAGTGAGCTTAATTACGATCAAGAATTATATTACTTCTTGCTCCTAGCTTGTGTGGGTGAGTGTGTCTACAAAAGAAGATGGTTTTTAGATACTCATTTGATTTTGGGTGCCTTAAAAATTGATCTACTAACTTTGTCATTTATCATTGAATTATTTATGGTTCCTTTAGGAACCCATATCAATTTATATGGACTAACTTTCTTAAATGGATATTTGTGAACAACATGTCCGAATTTACAATAAAAATTACATTTCAAATGAGGTGATACATGTAATGTGGGTCCTTTAATGAAGGTGGTTTTGGTCCTGTGAGATCCACCCACGAATCCAATTCCACTTCTTTTTTCGATATGACCCCTGTTTGCAAAGATCATGTCCAAGCCCTTGCTACTAACCTTAAACTTGTTTAGGGTCTCCTTCAGTAGCAAGTTCTCATTTTTTATTGCTTCTAAGTGTTCATACTTAGAGCATGGGGGTAAGGAAGGAGTATTAAGTTTAAGACATTCAAGTTTATCTAATAAGAAAGCATGCTCCTTTTTTAATAAATGAAACTTTTTAGTAATAGTTCTACATTCATCAAATAATTCATGAAAAGTGATAGAAAGTTCGTCGAAAGATAAATCTTCATTAATTAATTCACATACCTCTTCTCCTAAAACCATTAGTGCGAAGTTGGCCTCCTCTTTGTTACTTACTTTTTCATTCTCAGAGTCACTTGAGTCATCCCATGTCACCTTTAAAGCTTTCTTCTTCTTCGGTTGTTTCTTCTTGGCTTCAGAACATTAATTTTTGAAGTGTCCCAACTTCTTGCATTCGTAACATATAACTTGGTCCTTTTTTAGTTCAAATTTATTTTTAATATCATTTTTAAATTTATTCCTTCTTATGAATTTTTTAAATTTTTGAGTCAAGAGTGCAATGTCATCATCACTATCCTCATCACTTGATGTTCCTTTCAAGTGGTCTTCTTGTGTTCTTAATGTCATATCCTTCCTGTTCTTTGGAAGGGGGTTCTCAAGCTCTTCATGAGCATGGCATGTCATTTTGTAGGTCATTAGAGACCCAATGAGTTCTTCGAGAGGAAAAGTTTTAAGGTCCTTAGCCTCTTGAATGGCCGTAACTTTTGGATCCCAACTCTTTGGAAGGGATCTTAAAATTTTAGTTATAAGTTCAAAATTAGAAAAACCTTTACCAAGTGCTTTGAGTCCATTGATGACATTCGTGAAGCGGGTGTACATGTCTCCGATGGACTTACATCGAAAAAGTTCGTAGGAATGCACAAGAATGTTGATTTTAGACTCTTTCACTCGGCTAGTGCCTTCATGAGTGATCTTAAGAGTACACTAAATATCAAAAGCTGATTCATAAATCGAAACGTGATTAAACTCATTTTTATCAAGTGTATAAAATAAGACATTCATAGCCTTTGCATTTAAAGCAAAAACCTTCTCCAATTCATTCCATTCGCTCATCGAAAGAGAAGATTTTTGAAATCCATTTTCAATGATATTCCAAAGTTCGAAGTCCATGCAAATAAGAAAGATCCTCATACGAGTCTTCCAATACGTGTAATCTGACCCAATGAACATGGGTGGACGAGTACTTAAATGACTCTTTTGCATGTAGAGTAAGCCATCTCTCTTAGGTTTTAAACTAGATGAGAGTGACCAGGCTCTGATACCAATTGTTAGGATCGGAGCGGCACTAAGAGGGGGGTGAATTAGTGCAGCGGATTAAAACTTATAAACTTGAAACTGATTTCGAAGATTGTTCATTCGTAAGTAAATTTTGATTTGACGAGAGAGATATTAGCTAAAGTAGTTCAAACGAATGCAATTGAGAATAGAGAAAAGAAGACCGAATGATTTACAGCAAGTAAAAGTAAGATGCAAAAATTTAGAACTCACACATCCAAAGTACACAGCGATGTATAGTGATTCGGTTAAATGACCTACGTCCACTTCCAAAGCCTTCTTCAATGAGGCTCCCAACTTTCACTATCAAACTTCTTTGAAGAGGAAGGACCAAATACCCGTCTTATAACCTTTTACAAGTAGTTCATACTCTTATAGATTTTTTCGGAAAGGGAAAGAGGGAGGTGAACACTTAGCTATCGAAAATAAGACTTTGCTATAGCTTTGACTCAATTTTTAACTTCTCAAAAAGATGTTTTCTTAGCTGAGAAAAGAGGGATATTTATAGACTCAATTTAGTTTCAAAATTACAACAAGAAAAAGTCACATTGTGTGTTTCAGGTTACTGGTAGTACCATCGCCTGATAGAGTCCTCAGGCTTTGTGGTCTAGCGGTATCATCGCTTGCCAAGCGGTACCACCGCTGGTAGGTAATATGATAGGACCCTAGTAGGGTTGGATCCTACTCAACCAAGTAGCAGCTAATAAAAACCCTATGAGTGTAATAAATCTCACCTAGCCACCTCTATCTTATAAAGAAGAGAGGCTAGGGTTTATATTTGAGCTATTGGGCCTCTTAGCTGTCGCCCCCCTTGTTACTGGGCCGGTCAGCTAAAGTTGAGGGTAAATTGGGTAGTTCACTTAAGAAGTAGCCCCTAGGGCTAGGGTTTAGAGCTCTATATAAGCTTGTAGCCACCACCTCTTTGGAATAAGAAAGATCAATCTATAATTGCAGCCACCAGGCTACTTGGAGGGTGGAACCCCTATAGCGTTCCAAGGGTTGATCCCCCTCAAAAATCAATCTCTATAGAATTCCTCTAGGGTTTTATCATCTGGTATCAGAGTAGTGATCTTGCTGCTTTTGCTGCTATCCCTACCACCCATCATCAGCCAAGCAATTCCCACAATTGCTCTTGACGTCGTCGTCTCCACCATCATCTCCTAACGTAGATCAATTCAATCTACTGTCACCACCTCCAATTGCATCAGAGATCTAGTATTTTTCTACCACCAATACCCTTTACTGCTGCAATTTTTCATCTAAAATACCAAATAGAAGTTTTTCTATCTATCCCTTGCCTGCAAATTCCTTGCGTCACAAAAGTTACCAAATTTGCGAACGAAGGATTGCTGCAGAAAATTTCAGTCGCGTGTTGCTGCCTTTAACCAATCTAATTGTTATCCTTTTTGAACAAAATTTCTTGTGCAACTCATAGATCATCTTGGCTTCCATCCATGATTGATCTATCATGGAATTCATCTTAAAAAAAATTTGTGTGTAGTTGCAATCTCTCATCGTAAACTGTTAAAATTTTTTGACGAGAATTCTGCTATCGCAACTTGCACCGATTTCTTTACTGTTATGCTGCATAAATTTCTTGATCCAATTTGTCATCCTTGCTGTTATTTAAACTAAGATTTTACCGTCAAACCCTCTCCTCAAATCCCTGAGTTTTCGTTGGAAATTTTGTCGAGAAACTGCTATTTCTTCGATGACAATTCTGCTCTTATGAGATAGTGCATATTGGCAGTAATTTTCACTAATTTTTGTCAAATCTTTACTGCGATCTATCACAGATCTAAAACCCTCTTCCCTAACCTTCATCCACTACCATCACAGCCCAAAACTCCATCAAACCGCAACCCCAAACTGTGCCCAAAACAGTCATAAAATAAGCCTAAACCGCAGCCTATATCCACCAATCCACCAACCCTTTCAGCCACCATTTCTCTCAACCAATACATGCCTTTAACTCGATAGCAAAAAAGAGATCTTAATATTATAGATTTGGAGACATACTATGGCATCCGAGGAGGTAATTGATGCTAAATTCAAAGCCTTCGAGACACGAATGGAGGAGAAGATTCAGACTCTCTTTGTCGAACTCAGTTTGGGTCGACCACCAAGCCCAAAGAAATCACATCAAGGAGAGAGCTCTGATCGAAGAGATGATCTCCAGGAGAGGGAAGGCTCTATGACTGATTCTTACTATCCACGTATGAGGGTGGACTTCCCTAGATAGGAAGAAGGAGACCCGATTGGTTGAATCTCGCGCGTAGAGTAATATTTTCGATACCACAAAACCGCAGATGCATCTATGGTAGAAATTGCGGCTATACAAATTGAAGGGGATTCCATACAATGGTTTGATTGGTTTGAACATGCTCATGAAGTCCTCTCATGGCAACAATTCAAAAAAGGACTACTGATCTACTTCGGACTAACCGATTATGAGAACATCAACGGACAACTAGCGAAGATCCGACAAACCTCCACTATTCAGGAGTATCAAATCAGGTTTGAAAGGTTATCTAATCAAATTTGTGATTGGTCTAAAAAATAGTTATTGGAAACATTTATTGAGGGCTTGAAGCCAAAGATCCGGGGAGAAGTTAAAGCACGACAACCGTACACACTTATGGCAGCCATCTCTTTCGCACGACTTCAGGAGGAGCGATTGAACCACGAAGCTCAGAGGACTAGGGTCACTCCCTGACCAGCAATATCGAAACCCTCAGCCCCCCCTACTGTCAGCCGAGCTCCTGCACCAAAAAGGTTTATAAGAAAAGAGCTTCGAGACCGATCTGCCAAGGGGTTATGTTGGCATTGTGACGAGCCACGAGCATCGCTGTAAAAAAGGGAGACTTCT
This sequence comes from Musa beccarii, assembly GCA_024322285.1. NCBI lineage: Eukaryota > Viridiplantae > Streptophyta > Magnoliopsida > Zingiberales > Musaceae > Musa > Musa beccarii. The sequence goes on from CM044394.1 coordinate 13,363,890, forward strand.
TATGATTGAACCAGTGGAAGAAGAGATTAGTGAATAGCCAGAAGAGAGTCTTGAACATGAGGAAGAAGATGTGGAAGAAGAGCCATAATCGACTGACTTTATGGTACATGTGCTAGCCAGCTACTCAAATCCGCAAACGATGAAAGTTGGAGGCCTGCTCAAACAACAACTGATCACTGTTCTCATCGATACGAGCAGCACTAATAACTTTCTAAACAGTAAGGTTGCTATTTAGATGGTGCTCCATATCGAAGGTTGTAGCAAGTTCGATGTAAAGGTCGCTGACGGCCGAATCCTAAAATGCGACCAAAGATGCCCGCAAGTGAAACTATTACTACAGAACCAAGAAATTATTGCCGACTTCTTCCTCCTACCAATTGATGATTATAAGGCTGTGCTGGGTATAGAATGGCTGACGACGCTAGGTGACATCTCTTGGAACTTTTTCAAATTGATTATGAAATTCTATTGCAAAGGCAAACAGGTCACCCTACGCGAGAAGTGCGGAAGTAACGTAACCACCATTTCAACCCAACGAATGGAGAAAGTTTTATACAAGAGAAATGGTGGCTTTCTTATGCATCTCCAGTAGCAACTAGAGGGGAAGAAAATAGAAATTAAAGATCAAAATCTCACCCAACTGCTTATTGAATTTGACGATGTTTTTTGCTGAACCACGCGGTCTTCCTCCTACTCGACAACATGACCATCGAATTCCAATCCTTCCGGGCAAACCACCAGCAAACACTCGACCTTACTGCTATCCTCACCTCCAGAAGGATGAAATTGAGAAGATCATGAAGGAAATGCTCGAAACAGGGGTGGTTCGACCAAGCTGTAGCCCCTACTCCTCACCGGTGCTACTTGTGCGTAAGAAAGACAGAACTTGGCGGATGTGCATCGACTACCGAGCTTTAAATGACATCACCATCAAGGATAAGTATCCAACAGTGGTGGATGAACTTCTTGATGAATTAAAAGGAGCTCGAGTCTTCACGAAGTTGGACCTTCGATCCGGTTACCACCAAATTCGAGTATGTGAAGGCGACATCCCAAAAACTGTTTTTTGTACTCATAACGGCCATTATGGATTCTTGGTAATGCCCTTTGGACTCGCTAATGCTCCTTCAACCTTTCAAAGTCTCATGAACGATATTTTTCAGAGCTTTCTTTGTAAATTTGTGCTAGTATTTTTCGATGATATTCTCATTTACAGCCCTTCTCTTGAGACTCACTTTCAGCACTTGCAAATTGTTCTGACGATCCTTTGGGAGAATACTCTTTTTGTTAAGCTATCAAAGTGCAGCTTTCTTTAGCAAAAAGTAGAGTACCTCGGGCATATAATATCAGAAGAAGTGATCGTAGACCCAACAAAAATTGAAACAATGCAAGGCTGGCCGAAACCTACAAATGTGAAATTGCTACATGGGTTCCTTGGACTAACGGGCTACTACCAAAAATTCATGAAGGACTATGGGAAGATTAGTGCCCCCCTCACTTCTCTACTGAAAAAAGATGCCTACTAATGGTCAAACAAAGCCTCCGCTGTCTTCGACAGACTTAAGGCAGCTATGACGACGACACCGGTGCTAGCACTATCAAATTTCAGCCGACCCTTCATCATTGAGGCCGATGCATCTGGAGTTGGAATTAGAGCCATTCTCATGCAAGATGGTCGACCACTCGCATACACCAGTAAGACGTTGTCTCCCTCCCATCAAAAAATGTCTATCTATGATAAAGAGATGCTCTCCATTGTGCACGCAGTAACAAAGTGGAGACCCTATCTGATTGGCCGACGATTTCAGATTAAAACCGACCATAGAAGCCTTAAGTACTTTTTGGAGCAGAAGATATCATCCCCGGAGCAACAAAAATAGGTAACCAAACTTCTAGGATTTGATTATGGAATTATTTACAAAAAGGGGAAAGAAAACGTTGTTGTAGATGCACTCTCACGGCTCCCTCAGCAAGTTAAATTTTCAGCCATCTCTCTTCCTACCACTGGCTTCCTCGAGGGCATTAGGGAGGAATCGAAGAAGGATCCAAAAACTAGCAACATCATAAAACAATTAGAGGATCCAAGCACAATAGTGTTAGGATCGGAAAGGCACTAAGAGGGGAGGGTGAATTAGTGCAGTGGATTAATATCGTAATTTCAAAACCGATTTTGCAAAAAGACAAGTTCATAGGAAGATTTCGATTCAACGAAAGAGAACTTGAATGAAGTTGCTTGAGTAAAAGAAATTGAAAGGAACTAAACAATTTGCAGCTAAGTAATGAAATAATTCAGAAATGTAAACACTCACACATTCATGAATACAATGATGTATAGTGGTTCGGTCAAATGACCTACATCCACTCTTGAAGCCTTCACGTTGAGGCTCCGCACTTCCACTAGCAATTTCTTTGAAGAAGAAGGACCAAATACCCCTCTTACAACCCTTTACAAGTTGGTTCACACTCTTACAAGATTTCACAAGGAGAAGGAGGTGAACACTTTAGCAAAAGAAGAGACAAGACTTTGCCAAGACTTTTTCTCAAGATTTTTAACTCTCAAAAAGGGTGCCCTTTTAGCTAAGAAAGGGGGGGTATTTATAGGCTCAAAAAGGTTCAAATTTGGGCTCCAAATTTGAACTCAATTTGAGTTTCCGAGCCAAGGCGGTTCAAGCGCCTATCGAGGCGGTGCAACCACTGTCGGGCCTGCAAGCCCGACACAAAGAGGCGGTGCTACCGCCCTGATCTGGCGACAGGCGGTGCTACACCCAGGTGGCGATGCCATCGCCCCAGGCTAGGCGGTGCCACCGCCCCAGGCTGGGCGGTTCAACCACCTGGCCCATTCAGCAAAGGCTGAATGGGCCTTGTTTTAAGGCCCAAGTTGGCCCAGTAAGAGCCCGATTGGCCCCTACCAAATTTAGGCAGGATTATTTCTAAATCCTTGCTCTAATCACATGCAAACTATGAATTTAAAACATAATTCTAAGTGATTTAACCCGACATTCTTCAAGTCAACTTCCGACGAGCTTTACGACGAGATTCCGGCAGACTTCCGGCACTTCCCTCATATTTCTTCCGGTGGACTTCCATCATACTCCCGGATTGTATGGCGAGCTCAACGAGTCTTCAGCTAGCTTCCGAATCTTCCCGGTAAGTTCTGTGAACCTTCGACGATCTTTACGATAAACTTTCAAAAACTTCGGCAAGTCCCTGATTCGATCTTGCTTGGTTCCGGCAACACTTCCGACGATCTCTCGGACTTCCGATGAACTCTTGAACACCTGATGGACTTGACCACGGTAAATCACTTTATGTTTTCATCCCATCGTAGTTATTCTTGTACACTTATCTCGACAATATATATTAGAACAAATATTTCACCAATTGACTTCATCATCAAAATCGGAGATTCAACAATCTCCCCCTTTTTGATGATGTAGTTACTCTTAACTCCCCCTATCTATATGCCATAGATAGTAAAAACTACTTGAATTCAATTTCTTTGAGTTTAATACGATAAGTTTAACTTATCATTCAACATATGAAAGAGAAATTTCATGGTTTACTTAATGATGATAATGTCGATGTATAACACTTATAGACATTCATCATTAAGTCAAAGGATGTCAAATAGATAAGTATCAAAAGATATCAATGAAGTATACATAATTAAAAAAAATGATATCAAGAACCTAAATAAGCATTTCAAGCATATAACTAGTCACATATTTCTCCCCTTTGTCATCAACAAAAAAGGAAAAGAGGGATTCATATACAAGTGAAAACCGAAAATATTATGAGTGCGTCATTCAAAGATATGTAAAAAGATATCCGAAAAATATCACAAATGAGGGAAAAGAAATCATTCAAAAATCGAATCATTCCACAATACCCAAGGTAGATAAAAAGTAGTAAAGATAATTTCAAGGTTGCATAGATGTCAAAGTTGTATAAAAGTTTACAACGTTCAAAAAGAAAATATAATACAACAAATTACTCCTCCGGAGGAATGCCAAAGTGCCTATACATGTGATCTATCTTTTGGTTCATCTTTCGCATTTCCTTCAAAAGTTCAATTTGCTGCAATTTAACTTCATTTAATTCTCTCATGATCGGATCGTAGAAGGTGGAGTGAAGGTGATCTTGATGGAGTCAGTATCAAAGGGATCAGGAGGAGGAGATTCACTTCCCCTAAAGACTGGTGTTTCAGGATGTTATACTGATGGGGGAGGTATATCACTCCTTCTTGGTTGTCTAACCCTTATTCCATTCTCAAATGTACACCTAAGTCTCTTAAGTAGTTTCATGTCAATGACATTATATTTGTCCACTTGTACTACTTCTTCATCAGGTGGAATACTAATATTATGGGCATGCAACAATCTAGTTATCAATCCTCCATATGGTAACATTAACCCTTTAGAAATGACTTCTATCATGTGTTATCGGATTAGGTATCCAAAACAAAAATTCTGTCTGGTCATGATCCAATATATGGTACCTAACTCAGTTAAATTGAACTCATCATGATGAAACTGTTTAGGAATGATAATGCTTGTAAGAATGTGATGTAGAATTTTAGAGCTAAAAGGCAACAAGTGTTCACAGCTCTTGGGAAGTATGCCTAAGTTCGGATTTGCAAAGACGGTTTCTAAGGTTTCGGAGTGCGTGGCTCCGATTGTGTCCATGTCCCATTTCCCTTTAAAATAGCATCCTAACTCTTTCTCGACAATTCCAATTAGAGTGCATATCATACTATCAAATATTTGAATTTCATTTCCTAGAAGATAGGTAGATAAGTCATCATCATTCACGCTTAAATTAGCATAAAATAATTTAATCAAGCGTGGATAAATGGGTTCAACAATTTACAAAATGGGTAAGACCTCTAAGTTAGCAAACCACATAATGGGTTCAAGGTTCCCTAATTGACTCAAATCAACATATTTCCCTTTATGAATGGTTCTAGTAACTAGTTCTGAAAATCTAAGGGATGTATTTTTTGATTTGAAAAGAAGTTGGTCAAATGAATCTATCTCCACCCTTTTCCCTTTGTCTCTTGAAGATCTTTTAGGAGCCATGTCTAGTGAGGATAGATCAATAATCAATTTAAAGAAAAGAATTAAAACTAGAGAAGAAAAGGGGAGAAAATTTTTAGATTTTACCTTAGATGTGTTTCCTTGAGAGGTAGAGAGCTTGAATCAAGGAAGAATCCCCTTCTTTGGCTTCTAGACGGAGAGAATGAGGCTTGGAAGAGGTTTGAGGGCTTTAGAGAGGTGGAAGAGGGTGCTTTCGGGTTGGGGGCGATTCTACCGCCGACCCTAACTCACCCTTTTATAAAGGGGTGTTCGGGCGGTTCAACCACCCAGACAGGCGGTTCAACTGCCTGGGGTCTGACTACCCAAGCGGTGCCACCGTCGGATCTGGCGGTGCTACCGCCGGTAGCACAATTTTTTTTTTGTTTTAATTTATTTTGAATTTATTTTCAGAAGGTTTAAGGATGGGATGATGTCTTAGATTAAAAAAAATCGAGAGGAAACCAAATCGATGAAAGCCAAATTTTCGAAGAAAAATCTCATACAATAAAGCTCACTTATTATGATAATTTAACATGCCTAATTCCCTTCTAATAACATCAAATTGTTCCTCATTTAAGGGTTTTGTAAAAATATCCACTAATTGGTGATTTGTATCAATAAATTCAAGGGTGACATCTTTATTACTGACATGATCACGTATAAAATGATGTCTAATGTCAATGTGCTTAGTTCGAGAGTATTGAATCGAATTTTTAGTTAGACAGATAGCACTCGTGTTATCACATTTTATAGGAATGTTCTTTAAATAAATTTCATAGTCTTCTAGTGTATTTTTTATCCAAATAACCTGTGCACAGCATGCACTTGCAGCTATGTATTCGACTTCTGTCGTAGATAGTACAACCAAATTTTGTTTCTTGGAAGTCCAAGAAACAAGTGCATGTCCTAGAAATTGGTATGTTCTAGATGTACTTTTTTTATCTATTTTACATCCACCAAAATCCACATCTACATAAGCTTTCAAATCAAAGTTATCGGATTTTGGATACCATAATCCAGGATTTGGAGTCCCTTTAAGATATCTAAGGATTCTCTTAACGGCTTTGAAATGAGATAGCTTGGGATTAGCTTGGAATCTTGCACATAGCCCCACACTAAATATGATGTCAGGTCTGGTTGCAATGAGATAAAGCAGGCTACCTATCATGCCCCTATATATTTTTTATCAAAACTTTCTCCATTTTCATCCATATCTAACTTAGTGGAGGTGCTCATAGGAGTGCTAATGTCTTTTGATCCATCCATGTTAAATCGTTTTAATAATTCTAATGTATACTTAGATTGATTTAGAAATATACCATCACTTAGTTGCTTAATTTGTAATCCTAAAAAGAAATTTAGTTCTCCCATTAGGCTCATCTCAAATTCATCACTCATATTCTTGGCAAATGATTCACATAGTGATTTATTAGAAGAACCAAAAATAATATCATCAACATAAATTTGAACAATAAGAAAATTATTTTTAAAATATTTAATAAACAATGTAGTATCAACCTTGCCTTTAGTGAAATCATTTGAAATTAAAAAAGAACTAAGCCTCTTATACCAAGCCCTAGGGGCTTGTTTTAGACTATATAGAGCCTTAGTTAGCTTAAACACATGGTTAGGAAGAAGAGAATTTTCAAATCCGGATGGTTGTTCGACACACTTCTTCGGAAATAAAACCATTTAAGAGTGCACTTTTGACATCCATTTGAAATAATTTGAAATCATTACTACTAGCATAGGCAAGGAGCATCCTAATGGCTTCTAATCTTGCCATAGGAGTGTAGGTCTCTTCGTAATCGATACCTTCTTCTTGGTTGAAACCTTTGGCCACTAGTCTAACCTTGTTTCTAACCATGATACCACATTCATCTTGCTTGTTTCTAAAGACCCACTTAGTACCAATAACTAAGTGGTCATTAGGTCTAGGAATAAGCTTCCATATCTCATTCCTCTCAAATTGATTCAATTCTTCTTGCATCGCGATAACCCAAGAATCATCTTTTAGGGCATCGTCAATGCACTTAGGTTCAATTTGAGAAAGAAAAGCGGCATGGGCACAAAAATCTTTGAAAGAAGAGCGAGTTTAAACCCCTTTCGATGCATCTCCTATAATTAACTCCTTGGGATGAGCATCTACATACTTCCATTCCTTGGGTAAGGAAGTTTGGGAAGAAGATGCATCCAAGTTATCATTTTGAGGAGAGGGTTCATTCAAATTTAAATTATCAAAGCCAAAATCATCATCAAAATCCTTTTTCTTAAATTTGGAAATTTCATTGAAAACCACATGAATAGATTCTTCTATAACTAAGGTTCTTTTGTTGAAAACACGAAAACCCTTAGAAACAGAAGAATAACCAAGAAATATGTCTTCATTGGATTTTGCATCGAATTTTCCTAAGGCATCCTTTTCATTTAAAATAAAGCATTTACAACCAAAAACTTTAAAATAAGAAACATTAGGTTTTTTATTATTCTATAATTCATATAGAGTTTTAGATAGGGATGGTCTCACTAGAACTCTATTCATAACATAGCAAGCCGTATTCACGGCTTCGGCCCAAAAATATTTTGGTAAATTATATTCATTTAACATAGTTCTAGCCATTTCTTGCAAACTTCTATTTTTCCTTTCCACTACTCCATTTTGTTAAGGATTTCTTAGAGTAGAGAAGTTATGGTTATATCCATTTATTTCACAAAAATTTTGAAAGTCATAATTTGAAATTCACCTCCGTGATCACTTTGAATTGATGAAATCGTAAAACCTTTTTTATTTTGAGTGAGTTTACAAAATTTAGAGAAACATTTGAAACAATCACTTTTGTGAGCCAAGAAATAGGTCCAAGTATATCTACTATAGTCATCCACAATTACAAAAGCATATTTGCTACCTCCTAGTCTTGTTATGTCAATTGGACCAAATAAGTCCAAATGGATCAATTGCAATGGTCTAGTAGTGCTAATTTGATTTTTTGATTTGAAACTAGTTTTTATTTGTTTTCCTAGTTGACATGCATTACATACTTTGTCCTTGATAAATTTCATGTTTGGGATTCCTCTTACTAACTCTCTAGATGAAATCTTGGAAATTAGTTTCATGCTTGCATGGCCTAATCTCCTATGCCAAAGCCAAGCATCATCATTCAAAATCGAAAAACACATTTTATTACTTAATTCATCAATATTTATGGTATAGACATTGTTTTATTTTAAAGCAATCATGGATATGTCATTATTTGATTTTTCAATAATGCAAACATTAGATTCAAATCTAACAACATAACCTTTATCGCATAATTGACTAATGCTTAAAAGATTATGTTTTAAACCATCAACTAGTAACACATCATCAATTGAAAAACTTGATTTGTTACCTATGGTTCCCTTGCCAATGATTTTACCCTTGTTGTTGTCTCCGAAGGTGATATACCCTTCTTCTTTGCTAGTGAGCATAGAGAAATGAGATGCATCTCCGGTTATGTGCCTTGAGCATCCACTATCAAGATACCATTTCTTGCTCCTAGCTTATGAGTTTGTCTATAAAAGAGGATGGTTTTTAGGTACCCATTTGATTTTGGGTGCCTTACAAATTGAGCTACTTAATTTGTAATTTATCATTGAATTATTTATGGTTCCTTTAGGAACCCATATCAATTTTTATGGACTAATTTTCTTGAATGGACATTTGTAAGCAACATGTCCCATTTTACCATAAAAATTACATTTCAAATGGGGTGGTACATGCAATATGGGTCCCTTAATGAAGGTGGTGGGATTTTGGTAAGATCCACTCACAAATCCGATTCCACTTCTATTTCCAACGTGACCCTTGTTAGCAAGGATCATGTCCAAGCCCTTGCTACCGACCTTAAACTTGTTTAGGGTCTCTTTGAGTAGCAAGTTCTCCCTTTTTGTTGCTTCTAAGTGTTCACACTTAGAGCATGGGGGTAGAAAAGGGGTTTGGAAACTATTAAACTTATTTTGTAATAAAGCATGCTCTTTCTTAAGTAAATTGAACTTCTTACTAATAGTTCTACACTCATCAAATAACTCATGAAAAGTGATAGAAAGTTCATCGAAAGATAACTCTTCATTAAATAACTCACTAACCTCTTCTCCTAAGGCCATTAGCGCGAAGTTGGCCTCTTCTTTGTTGCTAGGTTCTTCAACCTCGGAATCACTTGAATCATCCCATGTGGCCTTCAAAGCTTTCTTCTTCTTGAATTGCTTCTTCTTGGCATGAGGGCATTCATTCTTGAAGTGTCCCAGCTTCTTGCATTCGTAGCAAATAACTTGGTCCTTTTTGTGTTCAAATTTATTTTTTGTGTCATTTTTAAATTTGTTCTTTCTTATAAATTTCTTAAACTTTTGAGTTAAAAGTGCAATGTCATTGTCACTATCCTCATCACTTGATATTCCTTTCAAGTGGTCTTCTTGTGTTCTAAGTGTCATATCCTTCCTGTTCTTTGAAAGGGGGTTCTCAAGCTCTTAATGAGCATGGCATGTCATCTCGTAGGTCATTAGAGACCCAATAAGTTCTTCAAGAGAAAATATTTTAAGATCCTTGGCCTCTTGAATGGCCGTAACTTTTGAATCCCAACTCTTTGGAAGGGATCTTAAAATTTTAGTTACCAACTCAAAGCTAGAAAAACCTTTACCAAGAGCTTTAAGTCCATTGATGACATCCGTAAAGCGGGTGTACATGTCTCCAATGGACTCATTTGGTTTCATCCGAAAAAGTTTATAAGAATGCACAAGAATGTTGATTTTGGACTCTTTCACTCGGCTAGTGCCTTCATGAGTGATTTCAAGAGTGTGCCAAATATCAAATACCTATTCACAAATAGAAACCCGATTAAACTCATTCTTATCAAGCGCACAAAATAAGGCATTCATAGCCTTTGCATTGAAAGCAAAAATCTTCCTTTCCGACTCATTCCACTCACTCATCGGAAGAGAAGATTTTGCAAAGCCATTTTCAACAATGTTCCAAAGTTCGAAGTCCATAGAAATGAGAAAAATCCTCATACGAGTCTTCCAATACATATAATCGGACCCATTAAACATAGGCGGACGAGTAATGGAGTGACCCTCTTGCATACCGGAGTAGGCCATCTCTCTTGGGTTTTAAACCAATATGAGAGTAAACCTCGCTCTGATACCAATTGTTAGGATCGGAAAGGCACTAAGAGGGGGGGAGGTGAATTAGTGCAGCGGATTAATATCGTAATTTTAAAACCGATTTCGCAAAAAGACAAGTTTGTAGGAAGATTTCGATTCAACGAAAGAGAACTTGAATGAAGTTGCTTGAGTTAAAGAAATTGAAAGGAACTAAACAATTTGCAGCTAAGTAATGAAATAATTCAGAAATGTAAACACTCACACATTCTTGAACACAATGATGTATAGTGGTTCGGTCAAATGACCTACATCCACTCTTGAAGCCTTCACGATGAGGCTCCGCACTTCCACTAGCAAATCCTTTGAAGGGGAAGGACCAAATACCCCTTTTACAACCATTTACAAGTTGGTTCACACTTTTACAAGATTTCACAAGGAGAAGAAGAAGGTGAACACTTTAGCAAAAGAAGAGACAAGACTTTGCCAAGACTTTTTCTCAAGATTTTTAACTCTAAAAAAGGGTGCCCTTTCAACTGAGAAAGGGGGGGGTATTTATAGGCTCAAAGAGGTTCAAATTTAGGCTCCAAATTTAAACTCAATTTAAGTTTCCCGGTACTGGGCAGTTCAACCGCTTGTTAGAGGCGGTGCAACAACCTATCAGTCTGGCAGACTGACACAGCAAGGGCGGTGCTACCGCCCAAGCCAGGCGGTGCTACCGCCCATCAAGCGGCAGGCGGTGCTACCGCCCAGTCGGGCGAGTTCAACGCTGGCCCATTCAAAGAAAGGTGAATGGGCCTTGTTTAAGGCCCAAGTTGGCCCAGTAAGAGCCCGGTTGGCCCCTACCAAATTTAGGCAGGATTATTTCTAAATCCTTGCTCTAATCACATGCAAACTATGAATTTAAAATATAATTCTAAGTGATTTAACCCAACATTCTTCAAGTCAACTTCCGACGAGCTTTACGGCGAGATTCCGGTGGACTTCTGACACTTCCCTCAGATTTCTTCCAGCGGACTTCCAGCATACTCCCGGATTGTATGGCGAGCTCAACGAGTCTTTGGCTAGCTTCCGAATCTTCCCAGTAAGTTCCACGAACCTTCGACGATCTTTGTGACGAACTTCCGAAAACTTCGGCAAGTCCTTGATTCGATCTTGGTTGGTTTCGGCAACACTTCCGACGATCTCTCGGACTTCCGATGAACTCTTGAACACCCGACGGACTTGACCACGATAAATCACTTTATGTTTTCATCCCATCGTAGTTATTCCTGCACACTTATCTCGATAATATATATTAGAACAAATATTTCACCAATTGACTTCATCATCAAAATCTGAGATTCAACAAATAGCTCACTATACTTGGGATTTGAGGGATCTACGCTATAAAGGTCGTATTGTGCTTATACCAAACTCCCCTTGCATCAAAGTCATTCTGCATGAAATGCACTCCACACCTTTAGTAGGGCACTCCGGATTTCTAAGAATCTATAAAAGAGTGAAGCAAAACTTTTATTATAAAGGGATAAAAAAATTATTTCTAAATACATAGCACAATGTGATGTATGTCAACAGCAAAAAGGTGAAACAGTGGCGAGTCCAAGGAAACTACAACCACTACCCATACCAGACTCGGTGTGGACTGACATCTTCATGGACTTCATCGAAGGGCTGTCACCTTCCAAAGGTAAAAGCACAATCCTTGTGGTGGTTGATCGACTTACGAAATATGCTCATTTTTGTGCTGTGCGAAATCCCTACACTACTGTTAGTATTGCTCAGATTTTCATAGAAAATATTGTTAAACTACATAGGATGCCAAGGTCCATTATAAGTGATCGTGACAGGGTCTTCACTAGTAAATTTTGGACCGAGTTATTTCAGTTGCAGGACACCAAACTCAAGATGAGCACAGCATATCATCCATAAACTAACGGCCAAACAGAAGTGGTGAACAGGTGTTTAGAGACATACCTTTGGTGTTTTGCCAATGATCGACCAAAGGAGTGGACAAAATGGCTCCCCTGGGCCGAATGGTGGTACAATACTACATATCATTCATCTACAAAATGTACCCCATATGAAGCATTATATGGTCGGTCGGCTCCTGTGATTCTAAAGTATGTAATTGGCTTGGCTAAGGTAGATCAGGTCGACCAAGATTTAATTGACAGGGACAAACTCCTACAGCTGCTAAAGGATAATCTCTCTATCGATCAAGCTAGAATGAAGCAGCAAGCTGACACACGAAGAAGTGAAAGAGAATTTTTAGTAGAAGACTAGGTTTATCTTCGCCTACAGCCATACAAGCAACTATCCATCAACACACAAGCCTCCATGAAGCTATCTCCACATTTTTATGAGTCCTATCAGATCGTAGAGCGCATTGGAGCTGTGGCATACAAACTTAAATTGCCTGAGGATGCCAAAATTCACCGTCTTCCACGTGTCATGTTTGAAGCCCAAGTTGGGAGAACACGAGTCATCCCAAATTCAATTGCCCAATACCACTAATGATGGATATATCCAAGCCCAGCCGTAAGCCATTCTCGACTGCAGAATCATCATGCATCGCCGACGTCCCTCTACTGAAGTACTAGTGTATTGGAATAATTTACCACCCGAAGAAGCCACATAGGAATCATATGAGGAGCTGAAGATCCGGTTCCCTAAATTCATGGAACCTCAGCCTTGAGGATAAGGCTGATTGGAAGAGGACAGGATTGATAGGACCCTAGTAGGGTTGGGTCCTACTCAACCAAGTAGCAGCTAATAAAAACCCTATGAGTGTAATAAATCCCACCTAGCCACCTCTATATTATAAAGAAGAGAGGCTAGGATTTATATTTGGGCTATTGGGCCTCTTAGTCGCCGCCCCCCTTGTTACTGGGCCGGTCGACTAAAGTTGAGGGTAAATTGGGTAGTTCACTTAGGAAGCAGCCCCTAGGGCTAGGGTTTAGAGCTCTATATAAGCTTGTAGCCTCCACCTCTTTGGAATAAGAAAGATCAATCTACAATTGCAGCCACCAGGCTACTTGGAGGGTAGAACCCCTATAGCGTTCCAAGGGTTGATCCCCCTCAAAGATCAATCTCCATAGAATTCCTCTGGGGTTCTATCATAATAACTGCTAGCGGTACTACCACTAACCTGGGGTGGTACCACCGCCTGCTAGGTATTAAAGTCTACAGTACAACCACTGACCTGGGGCGGTGCCACCGCCAGATTGTACCAACAAGACTGAATGGGCCCTAACTTCGGCCCAAATCAGTCCAAATAAGGCCTAGTTGGCCCCTACAAGGGTTAAACAAGATTATTACCTAATTCTTACTCTAATTACATGCTAATAATAAAATTGAAACATAATCCTAAGCAAATTACAACCGATAATGTCAAGTTTTCTTTCGACGAGCTTTTCGGTGAACTTCCGATGGATTTTCGATGTACCCTCGGATTTCTTCCAGTGGACTCCTAGCAGGCTTCCAAACTTGTGGTGAGTTTGACGAATCTTGGGCAAGCTTCTGAACTTTCTCGGTGAGCTCCGTGAACCTCCGACGATCTTTCCGTCGAACTTCCGAAACCTTCAGCAAGTCCCTGATTCTTTCTCGGTTGGTTCCGATAGCACTTCCAAAAATCCTTCGAACTTCTGGTGGACTCTCGAACTCCCAACAACTTGACTCCGATAATTTACTTTATGTCTTCAAGCTATCATAGTTAATCCTACACACTTATCTCAATAATATGGATTAGATCAAATAACCCATCAATTGACTTCATCATTAAAATTCGAGATTCAAAAAATAGGAGAATACTATATCTCTGATGCAATTGGAGATGGCGACAGTAGATTGATTTGATCATGGCAGAAGATGACGGTGGAAATGGCGACATCAAGAGCAATTGTGGAAATTGTTTGTTTGATGGTGGGCGGCAAGGATGGCAGTAAAAGCAGCAAGATCGCTGCTCTGATATCAGATGATAGAACCCCAGAGAAATTCTATGTAAATTGATCTTTGAGGAGGATCAACTATTGGAACGCTATAGGGGTTCCACCCTCCAAGCAGTCGGCCTTGTGGCTGCAAAGTAGATTGATCTTTTCTTCTTTAAAAGAGGTGGAGGCTACATGCTTATATAGGACTCCAAACCCTAGCCTTAAGGGCTGCTTCCTAAGTGAACTACCCATTTTGCCCTCAACCTTAGTCGACCGGCCTAGTAAAAGGGGGGCGATGGCTAAAAAGCCCAAAGGCCCAAATGTAAATCCTAGCTACTCTTCTTTATAGGATAGAGGTGGCTAAGTGAGATTTATTACACTCTTATAGTATTTTTATTAGCTGCTACTTGGTTGAGTAGGACCCAACCCTGCTAGGGTCCTATCAGTATACAACAAATATAAAAGAATTATGATATAAAAGATATCAATATTAACGATTTTGAGAAATCAAATCATGATTTATTTTGATACATCTCTTCTTTTGTAAATAGCAAAAAAAAATCTTAGGAAAACAAGATCTCGATTTATGCATAATATCTCTCAATTTATCATGAATCATAAGAAATTTAAGTTGTGATTCTAAAAAATTCATGATACATTTAGAAAGTTCTCCTTTTTAGTAAATGATAAGAGGAAACATAAGAGAAAAACTCTTGATTCAAGCATAAGACATTTCATCAAGATCACATCAAAAAATTTCAAGAATCAAATATCGAGATATCAAGTTCATGATTATGATAAAGCTCATTTAAGAAACATTGAGTCATCAAGATCATGAAAAAGAAATTTTGAGTATCAAACAAAGGAATAACAAAATTGTCGATTCGTGCATTCAAACCATCATTACTTCAACTCATTCAATTCAAATAATCAAATCATCAACTTTTTAGAGATTCAAATGGACAAATAGATTTTGGATAAAACTTATTATTACATCATCAAAATCTCTTTCATAATTTAAGATATTCACAAAAGATAATCTACATGGATTCATTAATCTTTTATTTAAAATTTGAAAAGCTTAGAGAGCATTTTACGGAAAAAGAATGCATTCCTCTTTTTATGTGTTTCAATTTAAGTGATTTACTTCTTATAAGCATGCCTAAAAACAAGCATTAATCGTTCATGACTGAATGGTAAATTTTGTCAAAGAGATCATCAAAACCAAAATTATAACACGTCAAACATACATCATCTTCAAACAAAAAAAATCGATTTATCATGATAATACATTTTCCCTTTTTATGTGTTTCATCTTATATGATTAATCTCATATAAGTATGCTTAAGTTTTTGTATAAAAGACATGCATCATTTTTAAAACCAAAATCATCAAGATACACATGCTTTTAACATTTTCATTATATCATTATCAAGCATGATTTCATATAAGTATGCCCAAGTTTTTATGCCAAAATTATGCATTATGAAAAGCGATATGGAAATCAAGATAAATATTCATAGAATTAATCTTGTTAGGTGTACAAGCATTATCACAAAACATGCAATCATCATTCATAATTTTAATTTTCAAAAATCACCAGAAAGAAAAGCATGATCTATTTTTGCTAAATTTTTATTTCCTACAAACTAAATTAAGCAACTCATAAAAAGATCAAGTAATTTCATAATAATGTAAAAATATTTCGGGTGAGTTACTTACCTTGTTGTCGAAAGCCATCAAAGCACAATTCGCGTCTTCGTCTTTAGATGTATTCGATTCTTCTTTGCGTGCTTTCTTCTTCTTCACTTTTGTATACTTGTCCTTGGAGCCCCCCGGCTTCTTGCGTTCATAGCAAGAGATTTTATTCTTTTTAAGTTCATTTTTATTCTTTAATTCTTGTTTTATAAACTTTAATTTTATAGTGATAAGTTCAAGGTCCTCATCATCATCACTTGAGTTATCACTCAGGTGGTCTTCTTCCATTCTAAGTATAATTATCTTCCTGTTCTTTGGAAGGTGGTTCTCATATTTATCATGTTCGATGAATGTCATTTCATAGGTCATCAAAGACTCGATGTGTTCTTCTAATGAAAAATTATTTAAATCTTTTGCCTCTTGAAGAGCAGTTAATTTTAGATCCCAACTTTTTGGAAAGAATCTTAAAATCTTATTTATAAGTTCAAAACTTGAAAAAGATTTACCAAGAGCTTTTAAACTATTGACAACATCCATAAAACGGGTGTATATATCACTAATAATTTTGCTTGGTGCCATTCAAAATAATTCAAAATTATGCATCAAAATATTTATTTTTGAATCTTCAACTCTACTTGTGCTTTTGTACATGATTTCAAGTGTGTTCCAAATGTCATGTGTAGTTGCGCAAATCGAAATCTGATTAAACTCATTTTTATCCAATGCATAAAATAAGGCATTCATAGACTTTGCATTTAACGAAAATGATTTTTTCTCAAAATTATTCCATTCATTCATGGGTTTAGAGGGTGTTTGAAATTCTTTTCAATGGTGTTCCATAAATTCAAATCCAAATAAAGCAAGAAAACTCTCATTCGAGTTTTCCAATAAATGTAGTCTGTGCCATTGAACATGGGAGGATGAATGATAGAAAAACCCTCTTGAAAGCCAAAAACAGCCATTTCTATTAGGTGTTAATCCAAATAAGAAATACCGAGGCTCTGATACCAATTGTTAAGATCGAGTCCAGCACTGAGAGGGGGGGTGAATTAGTGCAGTGGTTAAAACATTTGTTAACTTCAATTTCGGAAAGCTCGGTTCATACAATGGAAAATCATTTTGATTGAAAGTATATAAAAAATGCTTTAGCTTGAGAGTGATTGTAAGAAAGTGATAAGGAAGTAGATAAAGTGGTTTGCAGAATGATAAATAGCAAGGAAGTAAAGGCAAACCAATTTATAGTGATTCGGTCGTCCGACCTATGTTCACTCCTGATTCCTCCTTCGTCGAGGCCATCGGCTTTCACTATCAATTTTCTATCAACCAGGCAAAGACTAGCTACCCTTACAACCCTCTTCTCCTTTTAACAAGTTCAAAGAGTTACCCTTTATAGCCCTTACAACTGAATTCACCCCTCTCTTAGACTTAACCAAAACGTAAACTAGAGGGAAAGAATTTTTCACACTATTATAACAGAATTTTCCTTCTTTTCTTTTTTAGTTGATGTATTTTCTAACCAGAAATGAGATGGGTATTTATAAGCCTCAAGGGGATTCAAATTTGGAGCCCAAATTTGAATCTCCTCGATTTTTAGGATGTTGGCGATACCATCGCTTGACACACTGACACTAGCAAGTACCACTACCTAGTCTGACGGTACCACCACCCATACTACATAACACTGGGTGGTACCATCACCCAAACCACTTGAAAGACTAAACCCTGGGTGGTTCCACCGCCCAATCTGACAGTGCTATCGCCAAACAGGGTTCAGCAACACTGTTTGGGCCATGAGTCTGGCCCAAACTAGTCCGGATACGAGCCCAGTTGGCCTCTAACTAAGTTAGTCCAATTTTAACCCAATTAGACCTAATCCTACTCTAATCTAGACAATATTACAAAGCTTTAATTAAATTTATTGCCCGGCATGTCATTAGTCTATCGGCGCTTCATCCGATTCTTCGATACATCGTCCTCTCTTATGGCCTATTGCCTAATCGGCAATTATCCTTCATAACTCTGATCTTCTTGACATAATTTTGCTCTTCTTGGGCCGATGTTCGAATCTCTTGTCTGAAGTCTTCTACTGATATGTTGATTGATCCTTTGCTCGACGTCCAATCTTCTGACATGTTCTCTTCCGATGCAACATCGATTATTTCTGCTTCAATTGTCTAATATTGATCAAAGGTAGTCCTACATCACTTAAAACATAAATTAGATCTTAAATAGAATCAATTGGTTTCATTATCAAAATTCGAGATTCAATAGTAATTAGAGTTGTTAAATCTTGATTGAAGTTGTTTAGAGTCTAATTGAGTTAGTTTTAAGGCATAAACATGCCAACATAATTAGGAGCCCATTGGGCCTAAACTAGGGTTGAATTGGGTCTGTCATAAGGCCAATTCAATGACCTGGGGTTGGGTTGGGCAGTGGCACTACTAGGCTCACGAGTTGTGCTTTTTCGAGAACCTCGACAATAGTACTGCTTAGACCAGTGGTGATACCACTAGAGTCTAGATTCTCGAGCTTTGTTCAGTAGTAGTACCACCCGACTATCACGGATAAATTGTAAATGGCTTATTCGGTGTAATGCTTATGCATGTCTATATCCTTTTTGGTTTGTTCTAGATTGTAAAGCTTGTAAAAGGCTTGCCAAAGGCTAAATGCCTCATTTGAGTGAGTTTGGCAGCCATTGTCGGCTTGTACATAAAGTTTGCATTAGGTGGACACTTGTACTACATTTCGGTCTATAGTAGACCAATTTCATACCTTTGTTGTACAACCATTCTAAGCTTGTGATATTCATGGTTGGAATTTGCATTGGCTATAAAGTGCTTGCTGAAAGGATTGCTTGTGGATCCCGTGTGAAGCGCTTTCTCTGTCCTGTCTTTTCTTTTACAGGTCCTAAGGGATTGCAGGAGATTTCGGAAATGCTGACCTTTGCGGACTGACACACAATGGTGCCGCATGGCTTAGGCAAAACCAGCTAAGTCCGTGACAAATGGTATCAGAGCAGGACAAGCACACATAAAAACACTTAGCATGCAAACGTGGGGGACCTAGCAGGGCTGCATTGAGGGCAGCCAATATGTGCGATCATTTGGTAACGGATATGGAGTTGTAGGGGAAGGAGTCACTCAAAGGAATAGACATCCGAGGATGGCATTCAAAGGAATGGCCAACCCTTTGCGCAAGAGGCACCACGAGGACAGATAAGTTAAGAAGAATTGTGTAGCGCACAAAGGTTGGGATAGCTGAGTTCGAGCAGTGGCTCGACGTTAGCACCCAAACTTGACGGTGGTTGAGGCAAGCGAGGCGCTTGGCAAAGGATGAGATCGTGCAAGGTGGAGTGGGTTGTTCAACGATCGAAAGAGTTATGCAAAGCTCACAGAGGTGAGGGGAGTTACAAACTCAAGGAATTCGATACTCATGCAAGGGCTTGCATGTGGACGATGGATTGTCCATGGCCATCCCAAGACAGCTGAAGTTCGGCGCCATGGAGCATTGAAACTTTCTCTTTGGCATGTGCAAGATACTTTCGTAAGGGGCTGAAGTGTGCAGTAGGTTCAATATATTGCTAAACCCATAGGGGTGTAGTAGGAGCTGTATTGGTGAAGAGTCACAATCTAATAGGTGCATTTGTGGAGGCAGAATAGTGCACGATTTGTTCAGCAAAGGCAGAGTGGTCCGAGGGGGTGGTGGTCTCCAAAACTTCCAAAGGGAAGGAGACGAATAGAGAAGTTGCTCCAATGGGGCAGATATCCAGGAGGGATAAGTCCCGGTTCTCCAAAGGGAGAATCATATGCAATGAACCACACCGGTTGAGGAGTACCTCAAGACAAAGCTCGATAGATCGAGCGAGTGACGAGGAGTCGTTGCATGATCTCGTAAGTGGCAATGCGTTGGTGGGCGCATAGCGAGATCAAGTGGGGGAGCGACCTAAGGCAATACAAAGTGAAGGCACACTTAGAGCCGATAGGGAGATCGGACTCAATAGAGAGCTGACTCGTGGAATGGTGGGCACGAAGGCCACCATTAATGCAATGCAAATCGAGAAGCGGAGCAACTTGGGGATAACTTGGCGATGTACCCAAGCCGCATAAAGAGAGTTGTCATAGAAGATAGAACATGGAGAGGAAGCTTGGAGCTTTCCTTAGAAAGAGGTCAAGGACATGGACTCTTGTAGAGACAAGAGTAGGATCATGTCGTTCCATGGATTCTTTATTCTGATGGAGCAGACTCATCTTGCATGGTGCCAAAGACGAAGGGAACTTCGAGACACATGCACCTTATCTTGGTGGAGCATTAGATAGAGGAACTAAGGCAATACAGCTTGTAGAGGTGAAGTTGGTGTCAGAAGGCCTTAGCATGGGGAAAGAGGATGTAGAGATAGGTGCTCTTGAAGAATATGCCACAGTGTTGCTATTCGTGTTGCCATAAGGAAAGCGGTGCGCAGTGGAGATTGTGCTGGTAGGGGCATAGGCCTAGGATCCAGACAATGGTGCACCAATTTCAATGAAGTCAGGGGACTTCAGAGGAGCTGCTAGGCGACGGACTATCCTAGAGCTAGGCTTCATCCGAGTGTAACCCGAGAGCGGGTGGACAAGGTCGATTACCAAAGGAGCGAATAAAATCGAAGGTGGCAAAGGCCCTGCGATGTGTTGGTGGCGTCCACACACGGAGAGATCGCAGTTCGAGTTCATTCCATAGGGATTAGAATGCAAGGAGATGTCACTAGGAGGCGACATGATACAACGGATCGTGGTGGAATGGTTGCAATGCGACACACACGGTGAGTCCCATGTGGGGACTGGATCATGCAGAGGTATAATCAAGAGCGTGACTGGGAGCTCCACTTCGGTGAATAATACGACGATAAGAAGGGCTATAGATTAAAGTAGTGAATGCCATGGTACCACAAAGGCGGGTCTTTCATATGTGCATCGAAGGTTACATTGAATAGAAGCCTTGGATATCAGCTTATGGGGGCTGTGCACTATTGAGGAAGAAGTTCAAATGCAAGTACCAGTGAGTCTCATGGGCGGGGGACTAGATCATGCAAAGGTATGATCGAAGCAGCTAAAGAGTTGGACTTCTTCAGAGCTCACATTCACTTAAGGGAGCCTGGCAAGTCAGAGGACAAGGTCGAGTAAGCGAATGTTACGACCAATGAAGCTAAGGAGAATAGAAGTGGTGCAAGCCCTGTAACATGATAGCGGAGGCCATACATGAGAGTTGCATCTATCTTTCCATCGACCAAGTGGAACTGCTTAGAGAATACAAAGGTGTTGAAGCAGGTGGTCGAAAAAGGGTGAGGAAGCAATCACGAGTCCAGAGGAACTCAGCTACCCAAAATCGAGCGTTGGTTAGAATAGAGATGGACTCGGAGGATTGTCATAGTGCCATAGAGGCAGATCTACCGATCGCGAAGAAGGAACGTAGATGCGAGACAACGGATAGTAGTGCCATGGGTATGGCCGTGCTATGGTACCACGGAGGTGGGACTTTCGTGGAGTCATCGATCTCTTGCTCTCATAGAGGGAGAGCGCTTGGTCGTGATATGGGCCATGGAGGAGGAGAATGCAGTGGTAAACTTCATGTACTATGACAAAGCTGAAGGGCAGAGGCTAGGGAATTTTGTAAGACCGGTGTCAATGGCCTTCTCATCAAGAGAGTTGTAAGTGAAGGACTTCGAGTCGATGTAGGAGTGCAGGACCAAGGAACGAAGCAGGTAGTACGCGGTACTGTACCTTTGCTACTCAAAGGAGTAGGAGATAGAAATAATGGAGAAGGCAATACAATCTCAAAGGTGACCAAATCTATCAGAGACTTGCTCTAAATTAGAGTGATAACTTCTTGCATTCTAGAAGTTCAATGACATTAAGAAGGTGAATCACAGTAGTTGACTCAACATAAAGATTGCAAACACTTCAAGTGCTTCGGAAGTGTGAGCTAAGAGTAGGTAAAGGTAAAGTCTAGTAACCAGCTCGACACATGAAGTACAACCTCGAGGAGGCGGGCGAAGTCAAGTAACCTTTGCCTTCTCAACTCTCAAGAGAATGGGCGAAACAGAGTACCCCAACTCTCTTAATTATCTAGCAGAGAAGCTCTACACAGATTTGAAGACCCTTCGAAAAGACGAATGGAAGATAATAGTTGTCAAGTCCTCACCAATGGCCATCAGTGCTACTGGGAGTAGATTATCCGCTTCATTTTTTAACTGAATGCCAATCGAAAGCAGAAGTGATGCGAATCTACTTGGACGAGACAACTAAGTGGAAGAAGATTCGATAGGAAAATTTTACGGAGGAAGGACCTGAAAACTTTAAAGGTTGCGAGGTGATGCTCATTAAAGCTCTAACAAGCATCTATCCAGTTCAAGAGATAAGAAGAATTTGAAGACTGGAGCATATCAAAGAAAGTCTTTTCCTTCATCAGATGAATCCGTAAGAACCAGCAAGGATCAGCACAACTCTGCCAACCCCACACCAGAGTCAGAGTCATTAGTAAGTTGAAGCAGTATGATGGATCAAAGTTCGATGACTCAACAACAATAAGTAGAGAACAATTGGGAGCCAAGGGGCGTATCGCAACAGGAGCAGAAGATTGAAGATCTAGCAAAGGTAAGGAGTTGTAGCATCAACGATGGCTTCGACGAGGATGTTGAAGGAATAAGTGGGGGAGAATGTCATGGACAAATTGTAAATGACTTATTCGATGTAATGTTTATGCATGTCTATATCCTTTTTGGTTTGTTCTAGATTGTAAAGCTTGTAAAGAGCTTGCTAAAGGCTAAATACCCTATTTGAGTGAGTTTGACAGCCATTATCGACTTGTACATAAAGTATACGTCAGGTGGACACTTGTACTACATTTTGGTCTATAGTGGACCAATTTTATATCTTTGTTGTGCAACCATTCTGAGCTTGTGATATCCATGGTTGGAATTTACATTGGCTATAAAGTGTTTGCTGAAAGAGTTGCTTGTGGATCCCGTGTAAAGCACTTTCTTTGTCCCATCTTCTCTTTTGCAGGTCCTAAGGGATCGTAGGAGATTTCGAGGAGACTGACCTTTGCAGACTAAGACGCAATGATACCGCATGGCTTAGGCAAAATCAGCTAAGTTCGTGACACGACACTAGCAGTGGTATTACCAATACCCTAAAATCTTAAAGATTTAAATTTTTTATTTTTATTTTTGAAGCTATTTAGGGTCTATAAATACTCTACTCATGCTTGCTTGATGGACTAGAAATTCTTGAGCATAAAAGTGTTATAAACTTTTTTAAAACATGTTGAGTCTCTTCCTCCTTGAGTTTAGAGGTTATACTAAAGAGGTGTGAAATCTTTTGTAAAAGAGAGGTGTAAAGTTCTCTCCTAAGCTTGTGAAAAGGAGAAGAGTTGTAAAAATGATAGTTGATCTTCACCCATTAAAAAAAAGATCGATAGTAGAAGCCGATGGCTTCGAGGGAAGAGGAATCAGGAGTGAACATAGGTCGGGATGATCGAACTATTATAAATTCGATTAATACTTTTTCACAAGCAAAATGTGTTTACAAATAGATCTAAATTATTTGATTTTAAAATAATGACTCTGATATCAATTGTTAGTATAAAAACCATAATATGCCATTATTAAATAAAAGACTTTAATAACAATATCTAAAATCAAATAACAATAGATCTAAAGATTATGATGTATACCTTTTGATATTGTTCATAAAATATTTTCTCTGATTTGCGAGTACACTATCATTGGATCCGAGATCTATAATGATGCCAATATTTAAGGAGAAGATTTGTAATCTCTCATTAATTGGTTCATGTGATTAATGAGAGATGAGAGAAGATATGTAATATCTTAATTATGTCACGTATCCACACTTTCAGGTACTTACATATTCGCATGTCTGTATATTTAATTATTGTGGTTGTATTGTTATTATCTCTAGGATGTCTTATCTATTTATAGACAATAACATAGGGTGAATGATAAGTAATTAGGAGAGTCTTTCCCATCAAGATTATCTTTTAAGGAATCTTATCATAATTAATTTTTTTTATTAACTAATAACCTAATCAAAATCTAATTATATCCATAATATATCTTATTTAATTAGATAGAGTCATATAATCTAATAGTTTCATCTAAATAAACTTTCAATTATTAAATTATACTAAGAATATAGTGTTGTGTTCCGTTGTGACCCAATGCATTAAATGATAATAATGTCAACATTTTTTATTTTCAAATTATCTAATTCCTTTAAAAAAAAGGGGTAATATTTTGTTAGAATTTTTTTAAAAAATGACAATAACTATTGTTTTCTGAAATATAAAAAAATTCTGAAAAGAGAATATCGGATGGAATTTCAAACTTCTTTCTTTTTTACCAAAATTTATTTTCTCAAAATAGGTGTTTCTAAATACAGAAAAGTTTTATGATTTCAAGAAAACACATGATATAGAATGCTTTGTTAAGGTATAATCCATATTCAGAAAGTTTCTTTTAAAATTTTGAAATTTACAATTATCACTTAAGGAATGCTAGAATTTCCATATAAATCATTTGCAATTCAAAGCTTTGAATTAAAAATCACGAAATTAATACAGATAAAACTTTTCAAAAATATTTAAGATCTACATATTCGAATTTTCAGTATTTGATTTTTTTAATCCATACATTTGCTTTAAACAACATTAAAACAAAGACCAAATAAAAGAGTTTATTTGTTAGAGAAAGTTTTAATTTATTATTTTCTCAACATAAACTGAACTATGTATTTTGCACTAATTTAATTAAATATAATAATAACTAAATCAGAACTAGTTATTCCCAATATGATGGATTTACTTGCAAAAATAAATTATGATGGATTCACAGTTTTAAAAAGGAAACTGTTGATTTTTTATCAATTTATAAATTGCATTCATTTAAGCAAGTAATTCAATATAAAAAATATTGTAAGTAGTTTTAGGACAAGTTATCACCTTGTTAGACCTTCTATAATGATCCTAACGATATAGAATATAGAATGAGCCTTAGATTGTTAGGATTGTAAAATTAATCTAATTATAATTAATCAGAGATTTTTAACATTAGGACCCTATATATTATTTTAAATTTCAGCATAACCATATATATGAGATATATGACAGTAAAATTTTATATATGAAAATGTGAATAACACTTAATTATTAATTGTTGATAAATTGAACCGTTCGTTCCATCCGACCCGGAACCACCATGCGTTGCTCAAGAAGATCCGATCGGCAATAGTGGATCGAACAAACGGGTTCGGATCGGCAGCGTCAGCACCACATCAAGCTTTCGTTGTTTGTATTGGGCTATAAATTCTCCACCACTTATTCGTGTCCTGGCAATTCGATCCTTGTCGAATTTCGAGAGACGCCTTCGCTTCTCCCTGGGAACCCTAACCCTAGACTCCAACGCCTTCTTGTCGTCGTCGGCCATGTCGCACTTCGGGAGATCGGGGCCGCCGGACATCAAAGACACCTACTCCCTTCTTGTCCTCAACATCAGCTTCCGTGAGCACATCCCCCCTTTGCTTCCGAACGCTCTCCCGTCGCTTTTGATATATGTAAAGTTCTGACGTGTCCGTTTTCTGGATCACAGGAACCACGGCGGATGATCTCTTCCCACTCTTTGATCGGTATGGCAAAGTGGTTGACGTTTTCATTCCAAGGGATCGGAGGTGAGCGATGCTTGTCCTTTGCTGGGTTTGCTAGTTTGGACTATTTTGTTGCTAATTTTGCTGTGTTTCTGTTTTTTGTTGGGCTTTATGAAGGAGTGGAGAATCGCGGGGATTTGCTTTTGTGAGGTATAAGTATGCAGATGAGGCACAGAAGGCTGTTGAAAGGCTCGATGGCAAGTTTCTGTTCTTCTTGTTGATGATTTCGTTGAGTGTTTTTTTTTTATAGCTTAAGATCTGAGATTTATGTTGATATCTATTTTATTTTTTTGATCTTTTAGGGAGGAATGTGGATGGGCGGAATATTATGGTTCAGTTTGCAAAATATGGACCGAATGCTGAACGAATGTAAGTGTGCATAATTGCTCGTTTGTTTGTTAGCAAAAGCCATAAATCGTATTAATTTAATTAATTTTTATTACTTTTTGAGTTCCAAATCCTTTAAAATGGGGGAAGTCCTATGGTGGATTTTTCTTTAGATAGAACTCAATAACCTGATGGCAGATTGGATCAAGTTGGGAATGCTTTCCTGCTACGTTTTCTTTTTACTCAACATTGTCTTCTTTCTTGTGCTTTTTTTAATCTGAAAAATACAACTTAAAATGTTTTTACCCCATTGTAATTTTAGGGTTTCTGCTTCTTTATTGATGTACCTAATTGCCTTCTGTACTTATGACATTGCTTTTGTTCCTACATGTTGCTTGAATATAATGGTAAAAAAAAGTGTGGTGTCATATGTGATGGTTTGGTTTTTTGTCCATGTTACCTGTGCAAGTGATTACTGTGACTCTGAGAAGCTATAAACAGTAAATTTCATGTAACATGTCTATTCTTTAATAATCTTTAACTAAATTCGATCTAGATTTGGTTTACAGATTGCATAAAAATCAAAAGAGAATTTTTTAGAAATTAAATCACTCCTATATATGCATCCTTGCACTGTAAGGTCTCAAGCATGAGTCTATTAATATGTCTTGTTTGTGACCTGGGTTGAATTTGTGTGAACAAGCTACAACGTTTGTTCTCCTACCATTGGTGAACTTTAGAAACTATTTGAACTAAGTTGAGTAAGGATGTTTTTGTAGAATTGAACAATATGCGTATGTTCTATATGTTCTTCTCTGGGAGGTAGTTACCATAGGCTGTTAAGCTATTTAGGTTGGTTGTTTGAATATGATCGTTTTCCTCTCTGAAAACATTTCATTGTTTCTCCACCATGAGGATCCAAGTGAGTCCAGTTGTGACAGTCATAATTTCTTGGTTTACTATAGTGTTGTAATAGGTTTCTTCAGTTATCATTGTTACAAGTTGGATGTAGTTTAAAGATAGTGGTGGCAACTTTCAGGTGAAACTGGGAAGAGAGTGCTGCACCAAGCTGCTTGAATTGAAAGTGGCAACCAGCATAAATTAACAACCTATAATACTAGAATTTGGTGAATATTCTTACCATAAGTATTGTTTCTTCTAGAATCTCTGCCATAGGTTTTGCACAAAATGAGATAGTTGGATATCTATATTTGTGGGCTATATGTGTAATTATGTAGAAAATATTATACCAAAATATTGACATAACATAATCATGCAGAACTTTGGATATCATAATTAAAAAGCACACTAAATTCTTTTTAAGTTAATATGTATTAAGTAACATAGTAAATCCAACCCAAATCATTTGAACTTTCATGGTAGATTTATTCTACATATCAGCCTAAATTGGCTTACTTTCACCCTCATAAACCCAATTGCCGAGTTAATTCACTATGGAACCTGGAATTTGCTTCTCTTTTAAAATGTTCATAGTGGTCTTAGTGGCCTCCTTTTGGACCACTGGTGGCTGCCTTTGGTCGCTGTTACCACAGTGATTATTATGGGGTTGTGGTATGCGGTAGTTGTGGTACTAGAGTCCTCCTTTAAGACCACTGGTGGCTATATTTGGCCGTTGTTACTGCAATGATTATTATGAGGTTGCGGTATGTGGTAGTTGTGCTACTAGAGTTAGTGATTATCTAATTGGGTTAATTATGTAAAACTTCATACAGTATAAGTTGAGTTATTACAAACAGAGTGCTTTTTGCTTGGAAATATATCTATCAAAAAAGGGGTAAGAGAGCATTTAGAAGTTGCTTTGGCATGATTTTAAAGTGGTGAAGATGGTACGAGGTTTCCCTAATACTTTACATATGCTCTCTTCTTCTTTTTTAATGTAACAGAAAATGCCCGATTAAATCTCCAGTTGAGGAGTTAAATTTGTTCCCTTTTCATTGATATGTGAGAGAAATAAGCTTCAATTCTCTTCTGATCTCATTTATTTATACAAATGGCTTGTGTCTAAATCAGCACAAGCATTCGATCTGACTTGTTGTTCCTTCACTTAATATAAAAGCTAGCCTAGGTGAGATGAGAATGTTGGGATGAATGTTTGAGGTTATGGTAAACTGATGGAAAATCATTCAAGAAACCTATAAATGTCTTGGTTAGACAAAATGAGTTGATTAGTATTAGTGATGGACAAGGTATATGAGAAACCTAAGGAAACCTTATGAGAAACAATAAATTGAGATTTAATTGCTCGTAATTTGATTAGCGATAGTTTGATTAGCGATAGTGGCATTTGCAGAGTTCAATGGATGGTAAATATTCATAGTTGATTCCAAATAGATAGTTGGGATGATACAACTTTTGTTGTTTGGATTGGGGATTTGGTGCATTGAAATTGCGTTTCTTTGAATAGTTTAACACTAATTTTTATTTATGGTAAACTTCTATGTATAGAAACAGACAATTTATTTTAGACAGGGACTTCTGTAAGACATACTCCATGGTAATGTGAAGAATTTTGTAAATAATTGGAATAAGTTCTATAACAATGAATGAGGGTCTTGGTTACCCTATATATACAACTCCTTGTAAACCTAGAGGCATGCTTAGCCATTATATTCTTCTTTGTACAATAAAGTTTCTTAGCTTAATAGATTAATATTTAGCAGTATTCTAAAGGCTTTTACTTGTGTTCAAACTGAAGTAGTGCTTCTTAGAGGTGTAATTTCCAATAGACATGGGTGAATATTCTAAATTACCTAGAACTCCTTATGTTCACCCAGTGATTAAAATAGGCGCTCGGGCGCTCGCCTAAGCGCTCGGGCGAGGCGAGGCAAGGCGAGGCCCGAGCGCCTCGCTTCACTTCAGCGGCGCCCTTCAAAGAGCGCCGCTGGCGCTCGCCCGCCCAGCGTCGGGCGCTTGAGCGGCGCCGGGTTAAATCGAGCGAAGCGCCGGGTTAAATCGGCGGCGATTGGTCTCTCTGCCGCTCGTCGCTCGTTGCCGCTTCCGCGCGGCATTGCCTGCTGTAATTCGCTCGCCGCTCCTCTCCAATTGTCGCTTTCTTTGCCATTTGTGCCGTGCCGCCGCTCACCGCTCCGTTGCCCTAACGCGTCGAGATATCAGCAGGACCGATGGCGCTTGGGACGTCGCGCGAGGCTTAAACAACGTCGCCGAGCCTCGGGGACGTCGCGCGAGGCTTCGGCAACGTTGCTCGAGCCTCGGGGACATCGCCCGAGTTTTAAAAAAACTAAAAAAATAAGTTTTTATTTAAAAAATTAATTTTTTATTTAAAAATTAGTTTTTATTTAAAAATTAGTTTTTATTTAAAATTCCATGATGAAGCCAAGTGGTACTGGTCGGTATTATACTAATAACAAAATTTTTTATTTATTAAATTAATAATATATTATTTTAATTTTAATACTATTAATTTTCTTAATTTAATAATATATTTTTATTTAAATAATTATATATTTTAATTATATTATATATTTTTATATTTTAGTGCCTCGCTTCGCTCGGGCTAGCGCCTGGGCGAGCGCCTAGCGCCTCGGGCGATTTTAGACCTTGGCGCCTTTTGGCGCCTAACGCTTTTTAAATCACTGTGTTCACCTATGCTTGGTAATGTGTTTTGGGGCCTTTCTCTGTTGTTTAAGCTGTTTTTGTTTCACCGTGAATGCTGTCCCTGAGGTGGCTGGTTGATTGGAAAATTTGGGAGTCTGTCGTGACTATCCTCACAATGTATAGAAGTAATAATGTCAGTGATGTCTGCTTCGATTGTCGTGTCTTGTTTTTTCTTTTATTTTTGTAAACTTGTGGTTTGATTAATCTTGACACAACTTTCTTTAGAGTGCAACATTATATCTATACTGCATCTGCTTTTCTGTAGTTTGTTATATTATGTTTATACTGTGTAAATCATAATAGTTGCATGTGATCATGTTTGTCTTCTACTGCAGTCATAAAGGAAGAATTGTTGAGGTAATTCCAAAGACAAGGGGCAAGTCAAGAAGCCGTAGCCCTCGACCCAGGTACAGCTCCTTGTGGAAAAAAATGACTTTTCTGGGATCTGTCCATTTGTATCTGTTGGTGTTGGAAGGCCCACCAGTGATGGGCCATGCGTAAGTAGGCCTCTGGTGCATGCGAGAGGCATCAGGCATTGTGTTCTGTGACAACCCTGAGCACTTGACATTAAACATGGTTTAAAAAGACGACATCTATGTCGTGGGGTTTAAGAAAAAAAAAGGCTTGGTCCACCCCTTTAGAATTGATGTTAGTGTTAAACATTAAACTGTAAGCGTTAAACCTTAAGTTGTGGGTTTAAAAAAAGGGACCTGGTCTGCATGAACCAATCCAAGCAAAATTGCAATATTTGGTTTTGACTATCAATGGATGATTCATCAAGTCCTGTTGAGTTCTATATCAAATTTTCTCTCTTCGCAAATTTTAGCCAAGGTTTGCTTGGGCGAATGAAGATTTTTTTTCTTTAAAGGAACACAAGTACCAAAAACTGAAATAAAAACCACTACTATTTTGTAATATTGCTATGACATATGTAGCCTTGGTTAGTGCAAAGTTGCAAGTATCATATTGAAATACTGGAGGTTAATGTATCATTCTATAGTCAAACAAGAAGACAACTATGGAACATAAAGAAGCATCAGCACTTGAAAGCAAAACAGAAAATAAAAACCACTACTATTTTGCACTAACCAAGGCTACATAGCATGAACCACCATGGCATAGACATGGCAAAACATCATTAGGAATCAAAAGAGAAAAAGAGTCAACTCTTTCAATTCTTCTTTGATGTTTTTCATCAGTGACAAGCTTCAAAATACTTCCTGGACCAAACATACCAGATGTATTTACAATTCGTATGAACAGGACTCACGAATTTGAATGAATTTTCTGCTTTGTTCAAGCAACTTGAAACAAGCCACAAGGTAAGATCTTGCCTGGATTAAAATTTATATGCATTGGACTAACTCTGCTGGTTAAGTTGCACCTAAGTCCAAGAAAATAGGCTGGATTGGGCTGATTAATACTGGCTTGACTAAGTTTAAAAATCACATGGGTGATTTATAAAACTCATACATTTAAGAGATTTTTTTGGGTGCTTGAGTTGGTTCCTTTTGGTTACTTGGTTCTTAAAAACCATGAAATGTGTTCAAATGACCAAGTGAAAGCACTGAGTTTCCCAACCTTGCTTAGCATCTGATTGATGCTTCAGATGCTTCCTGGTCTTTTAAGATTTTCTTTTTTCATTGTGATTCTTTACCAGGTACAGAGACAGTTACCGAGACAGGGATTATAGGAGGCGAAGTCGTAGTAGAAGCAGAGGTAGGTACGAGAGTGACAGGTACAATGATCGAGAAAGGGATTATCGCCGCCGCAGCCGCAGTGCAAGCCCTGATTACTCTAGAGGCCATGGTAGAGATGATCGAAGGAGTCGAAGTGTCTCGTATGACAGGTAACATATTGGACCTACCAGTTGAGTGCTATTTTATCATGCAGACCGAAGTAACTTGTTCTTGTGGGCAGTGCCTCGCCTGCTAGGCATAGCCGTAGTCCTGAAAGGAGCCCGACACCCCGCCGAACACCTCCTTCAAGCCCTGAGAAAGGTAGCCATGGTGAACGTTCCCCACCTTCAAAAAGTGCATCACCCCTGGCTCGCCGTGCAGGTTCCCGGAGTCCATCTTCTCGCAGCTTAAATGAGGTTGTTATAATTGCATAGTTTCTTCACTTTCTTTTGTTGGATGCTGTATTGCTATATTGTTAATTGTAACTGCTATGTTACAGGATTAACATGCTGCTTATGCATTGGAGGATGTGTATTACCGTTGCTATCTAACTTTGGATTCGGTGGACTCCTGTTAAGGTTGAATATGTGTGCTTTACTAGACTTAATCTTAGCTTTTAAATGGCTAGTTATTGGTATTAAACTAGTTTTTGAGACATGCAGCTTTAGTTCTGGAGTGCTTTGTTTGTTATGGAACATGATACTCTGTTTTCTTCCCTTTTCTTCTGGACCTATATCCTTTTGATAATCTTCAACTTATGATAGACCGCGTTGTGCATTTTCTAGTTATCTGTTCGTGAAAAGTGCTGATGTGGCATTTGACGAGATGATATCAGAAGGATGTTTCCTTGCTGATGATGTTCTGGCCGATGATCTTTGTTCTTCATTATTGATGTTGATGGTGATGGTGAATGTTGATGGTGATGTTGATGGTGATGATGAATGTTGATGGTGCTGTTGAGCCCTGTTGGTGACTGAATGCTGTTCGTTTGATGATCGTGATGTCATTCTGCAGTCACAACATTGTAGAAACAAGAAGAGGGTTCCAGTATGCATCACGAGGTGTTTAATTAGATGCATTGATACTGAGTTGGTAAGAATCATATCTTTGTTTATTGGTCTTGTCCATATGATTTTCTTTCATTCTAATTATGTTACCATAATTTGTTTCCAACCTTTTTTGCACTAAAGAGTAGTGCTAGCAGTGATGATCGTGCCATTTCCTGTTTCAATTAACACATGATGCCTTTTGAAGAGTTGGATATGCAATTGCACATGGATTTGATGCAGAAGCCTTGCTGGGGTGCACAATTGATTTCCATCTGACACTAATTTGAAGCAATTTGTGCTTCCAACCTTGTCCACTGCATGCTTAGGTGGTTTGGCCGCTGTCAGAAGACTTGTAGATTGATGGTCTGACACAAAGAAGAGGGGTACCAGCAATTATAGGCTTATGGTATGGAACAATTGCATGCTTATTCATGAGTATGGAACAATCAAATGGTTGCAACAATCTATAGAGGTTGCTTTATATCATTATTCTCGTGGTCTTGCAATTAGTCTGCTTGCTAAGATTATGATCTTGATTCTGTTATTTTAAAATTGAGTATTAACTGACTGTAGCTGTTAAATGGAAGAGGTTGAGCATGGAAGCTACCTCTAGGCTATGGAACTTGTTATTATTGCTTCAGAAATCATTTCCAATTTGGTCGTTACAATTTAGTGGCCTTGTTTCAACTGCTGTTACTGGTGGTTGTTACATTTTGCTATGGATCATTTCCATTCGTTTAGACTTTTCTTGTGTATGTGACCTTACTCTTTTTAGTTTTTGATTCAGTTGATCCATAATCTATTTGGGCAAATATATATACTATTGTGTGCCTCATTTCTGCTATTTTGGATTGTTATACTATGCCGATTTACTAGTTCTCTGTAAAAAAATGTTTTGCTTCTTTTTGTCCTGATGATATTTGTAAATAAGTCGCAGTTTATTTTGTTCATGCGTAAGATCATAACACTCATCTGCATGTGGTTACATCCGTAGAGCATACGAGTATTGTCTTTCGTTTAAGGTTCTGACATTTAAAATAGCTCTGAGTTTTGGGGCATCCGAGCTTTTATTTTTTGATGTTCAGAATATTCATATGGAGGGACAGAAGTTTCAGATGCGCACATTTAGGCACATACAAATGTCTGTAAATATATCCATAAGAATGGATGCATAAACGTTTGTTGTGTATTTCGTCTGATGAAATCAAGGATTATTAATCCCCAAATGTTTGTGTTTTATTGCAGCCTTTAGGGAAATTAGAACTCCTGTAACAACTTAAACGGGTGCTTTGCATCTCTAACCAAAGTATCTCTCAATTTATTTTGGTCACAATTTATTGCACTTGCAGTGGCATATGTTTATTTGAACTTCACAAAGGCAGATAAA
>CM044394.1:13402500-13427500 GCA_024322285.1 Musa beccarii
ACACGGTGAACCGGCGTCTGGACGAATTCTAGCAAGAGCTTCGCAGGACCAAGGATGGGTCGGAAATGATGACTCGGGAGCATCCCCCTTCACTCCCGAAATCCAGGACAAGCGGGTCCCTCTTAATTTCAAGCTCCTGGCCCTTGAGGTGTACGACGACGGATCCGACCCCATGGAACACGTCGTCACCTTTCGGGCCCAGATGGCCCTTTATGGAACTTCTAATGCTTTAATGTGTAGGGCGTTCCCCACCACTCTCAGGAGACCAGCTCGGATGTGGTTCGGCCACCTCTCGCCAGCTTTCATCTCCATGTTTGACCAACCCGAAAGGGGACTTGAGCAAAGCTTCTTGGCTAGCATGCGGCCAAAACCATCCGTGGCCACCCTTCTCACACTAGCCCAACGAGACGGTGAGCCACTCTCAAAGTTCATCGCATGCTTCGCCGCTGAGGCTAGAGGGATACCTGAGGTTCACCCATCTCTTGTCATGCAGGCTTTTTTGATGGGGCTTTGCCCCTCCAGACTTTTTTGGTCCCTGGTTGAGAGACCGCTTGCCATAGCCCCCGAGATGCTTCAGCGGGCTAACCAGCATGTCGCTGCCGAAGCACTGATGGCAGGGAAGCGCGAGGATAGAAAAAGGCCTTGGACGGACTTCACTAGAGCAACACCCCTGAAATCGCTCCCCGAACCATCCTGAAGAAGACTCGAGCCGCTATGCCCGAGGCCTCTCCTGAACACTTCTCGAACTGAGATTTTTCTCCAAATCCGAGAGAAGGGGCTCCTACAGGACCCCAACCTAGTGAAAGCTACTAACAAAGACCGATCCAAGTATTGCAGGTTCCATCAAGATTACGGCCATGACACGGAAGACTGTCGTGACCTGCAGAACTAGATCAAGGAGTTAATCCGACGAGGGCATCTTGGACGCTTCCTCAAGAAGCCGAGGGAGTCACTGCCCTGGCCGAAGGGCCCGATCGAAAGACAAATCGACGTTATTGTTGGCAGACCGGCTTCCGGTGGTAGCAGTTCCACCGCAAGCAAGGCGTATGCACGAAGCACGGTGGAGAAGCATCCGAGACTGCATTCCGAAGAAGAAATTACATTCGGCATAGAAGGGATGGAGTTATCGAACCATGATGATGTGGTCTTGGTCCATATTGCCAATGCCAGGGTGAAGAGGGTGATGGTCGACACCAGGAGTTCCGCTGATATCTTATACTTGGACGCCTTCAGGAAGCTTGGACTCGCAGACAATGATCTCTCCCCTATGGTGACCGCCCTTATTGGGTTTACGAAAGAGTCGATCTCCCCCCTCGGGACAACTACCCTCCCCATCACCATAGGGGATGAGCTAAGAGTGAAGACAGTGATGGTCACCTTCATGGTGGTCGACCTACCATCAGCATACAACGTGATCCTTGGACGACCGACCCTCAATAGGATAAGGGCAGTCGTCTCCACCTACCACCGAGCTATGAAATTTCTGATCTCGTTGGGAGTCGGAATGGTGCAGAGTGATCCCAAGGAATCCAGAAGATGCTATTTGATGGTCGTATCCATGCCGAAGAGGATACGACCCGAGCTGGCTAGCCTCGACCCTCGGGATGACTCGAAAGCCCTTACACACTCACAGCCGATAGAGCAGTTCGTCGAAGTTCCCTTAAGGGACGATCGGCCAGATCAAGTTGTCAAAGTTGGGACCACGCTCCCAAAAGCTGACCAGGACCAACTCGTGGAGTTTTTAAAGTGCAACGCTGATGTCTTCACCTGGTCCTGATGGATATACTGGGAATCGACCTCGAGGTGGCTCAACATCACCTGAACATCCATCCCGAAGCCCGCCCAATCAAACAGAAGCCTCGGAGATTCGCCCTGGAGCGACAACAGGCGATCGGCCATGAGGTAGACCACCTACTCAATGCCGGGTTCATAACCAAAGTGAAATACCCTCGATGGCTGTCTAATGTAGTCCTGTTAGGATCGAAAAGGCACTAAGAGGGGGGTGAATTAGTGCAGTGGATTAAATATGTAACTTTGAATCCGATTTCGTATAAAGATAAGTTAGTAGGAAGACTTCGATTCGTTGAAAGAGAACTTGTAAGAAGTTGCTTGAGTAAATGTGTTCGGATCAAAAGGCACTAAGAGGGGGGGGTGAATTAGTGCAGCGGATTAAACTCGTATTCTTGAAACCGATTTCTCAAAGAAACACAAGTTCGTGGAAGAATTCGATTCGACGAAAGAGAACTTGAAAGTAATTGCTTGTGAAAAGGAACTAACTAAGAACTTGCAGCCAAGAAATGAAGTGATTTCAGAAATGTAAACACTCACACATTTGAGGAGACAATGATGTATAGTGGTTCGGTCAAATGACCTACATCCACTCTTGAAGCCTTTGCGATGAGGCTCCGCTCTTCCACTAGCAAGTCCTTTGAAGGGGAAGGATCAAACACCCCTTTTTACAACCCTTTACAAGATGTTCACACTTGTACAAGATCTCTCAAGAAGAAGAAAGGTGAACACTTAGCAAAGAATACAACACTTTTCAAAGACTCTTCAAAAGCTCAAGACTCAAACTTTTTGCTCAAAAGGGTTCCCTTTCAGCTGAAAAGGAAGGGGTATTTATAAGCCTCAAAGTGATTCAAATTTGGAGCCCAAACATGGAGCCAAAAATTTGAATCCTTTGAGTTTTTCACCGTGCTTGATCAACTCTTGGCAGATCGACACCAGCGGTTCTACCGCATTTCACCAGGCGGTGCTACCGCCTGGCTTTCCACGCACCAGGCGGTACTACCGCCCCAGCCAGGCGGTACTACCGCCTGGCTACAGTAGCCGGGGGCGGTACTACCGCCCCAGGCAGGCGGTGCTACCGCCTGCTACAGTAGCCGGCTACAGTAGCCGGGCTACAGTAGCATGCACGCTACTGGTGCTGCTGGGCGGTGCTACCGCCCCAGCCAGCAGCTGCTGGGCGGTGCTACCGCCCCAGCCAGCTGCTGGGCGGTGCTACCGCCCAGCCAACTGCTGCTGGTCGGAGCTACCGCCCCAGCCAGCTGCTGCTGGGCGGAGCCACCGCCCCAGCCAGCTGCTGCTGGGCGGTGCCACCACCCAGCACAGCTGCTGCTGGGCGGTGCCACCGCCCCAGCCAGCTGCTGCTGGGCGGAGCTACCGCCCCAGCCAGCTGCTGCTGGGCGGTGCTACCGCCCCAGCCAGTTGCTGGTTCTGCTGGGCGATGCTACCGCCCAGCATGCATGCAACGTGCATGCATGCACACAGCAGTATGCATGCTGCTGGCGGTGCAACAGCCCAGCATGCATGCAACGTGCATGCATGCACACAGCAGCATGCATGCTGCTGGCGGTGCAACCGCCCAGCATGCATGCAACGTGCATGCATGCACACAGCAGCATGCATGCTGCTGGCGGTGCAACCGCCCAGCATGCATACACGTAGCCAGTTGGGTTTGGGCCAAAATTTTGGCCCAAACTCATCCTAATCAAGGCCCAATGGGCTCCCACTTTGGGTTATCTAATCCTAACCCAAAATACGTGCTAACTACGAATTTTAAAGACGTTTCCTAAGCTATTACAAAGTCCACATGACAACTTCTTCCGGCGAGCTTCCGGTCAACTTCCGACAGTCTTCCGACGAACCTTCGGAAACCATTCCGCGGACTCACGGCAAGCTCTCGGACTTCACGATGATCTTGGCGAGTTCCCCGAGCTTCTTTGGCAAGCACGATCTTTCTTGGCAAGCTCGCGAACTTCCGACGAACCTCCGGCGAACTTCCGAAAACCCTTGGCAAGCTTCCTACTCGTTCTCGGCCAGTTCCTAAGCGCGCCCCAACGAATCTTCGGACTTCCTTTGAACACTCGAACTCCCAACGATTCATCACACTTGTCTTGGCCCTTTGTTTCGCTTTACGTCTTCATCCCTATCGTAGTCAATCCTGCTCGATAGTAGACCTGCATAACTCAAAACGCAGTTAGACCACAAATCACACTCAATTAGTTTCATCATCAAAATCCGAGATTCAACAATCTCCCCCTTTTTGATGATGACAACTAATTGATGACTCGATTGAGTTAACCATAACTCCCCGGAGTTTAACACAAACTCCCCCTATCAATATGCAATTGATAGAACCCTTGGATTATCCCAAATCCAAGTAACATGTATCATTCATGTAGTGAAATAAGAACAAACCATCATGCAAATATAAAATATTCAATCAATGCATGAAGTCATCAATCTACTTCTCCCCCTATGTCATCAACAAAAAGGAGAAGTATCATTATAGCTAGTTTAAAAGATATGCAGATTTTTACAACAAACTAGCTTGCACTTTGCAAGATATGCAGATTTTTACAACATCATACAACATTTTGCAATACAACATTGAGTTATACCATTCAATCATAGGAAGTTTCAAAGATGGGCAATGATGGTAATTTTCACTTGCTTGTTGAGATGTGCAAGTTGCACTTTCTTTGCTTCCTTTGCATGTTCTAGCTAGCAAAATTTTTCTTTGCAATACATAAGCTAGCAATAATTCTTCTCCCCTTTGTTTTGTCAAAAGTGGAGTACTAATAGCCAATGCTTTGATCATGACAAGATAACAAATTTACAATATAAATTTTTAGCATATTAAGTCATGAATTCAAGGGAGTCAAAAATCAAGATATGAGATAAAAGATGATAAGCAAGCAATCAATAATGATAAGCAAGCTAACATACTTTGCGACACGCAAGTTAGCTTCCTTTCAATTCTTCTCTTTTGTAACTAAGTTTCACCTTTGCAAGCTATCAACTTTTGTTTGCAATGAGCTAGCAATTATGTATGATCATTTTAAACATATATGCTAACTTTTCATACAAATATAAAGGCATGTAACATTTCAAAATTTTGAAGTTTTGCATTTTGCTTCTTTTGATAAAATGAAAAGAGCATGGTAAAAGATCTTGATTTATAAAGAGTTTCAAGTCATAGTTGTCAAGATCATAATTCCACTAAAGTATTTTCATTAGCAAAGAATCACATGAGCACTTGATTGTTGCATAAATAATTTTATTGCATCATGATTTATAAAATTTTACAACATGAATCATAGGAGGTAAAATAGCAATAATATCAATCATGATTCATTGGATAGCAAATTGCAAAGAGAACAATTTGTTTCATGCATCTTGATTCACACAAGTCAAGTTATGATTCCAAGAGATTAAGAGATGAATCAAGAATCTTTAATAAGTCTTATTCAAATTCATAAAAGATATCAAGAGGAGCAACATTTCTTGTACATTGATATTCAAACCATGACAAGTGATATATCAAACATTTGCATTTATATTTCAATCATCAAGTCATGTGTATTGAAACATAGGAGAAATGTTCAAATTACACATGTAATGTTTCAACATTCAAAACACATTTTCTCAAGTTGAGTATCAACAAGTGAAGAGAAAATAACTTATGATTCATTTGGATTTTTCTTCAACAACATGGGAGAATCATGGTATGAAGTGAGAGATCTTGAAAGACTCAAGTTATCAAGATCACAATGTAGTTTAAGTTCATTCAAATCAAATTATTAACTTGTAACTCATAATCGAATCATCAAAATCAATTTCGAGATTCACAAAATATCATGAAATCATTAATCTCGATAAGATAGGAAAAATATTTTCTTTTTAAGTTGTTTGTTTCATACAAGTGTGCTCATGTTTCTAAAATGAGTATCAATTTTAAGACCAAAACATGAGTTTGTCATCAAGATATGATATCACAAGGTCATTAAGCATGATAACAAACTTTTAATATTTTCATTTCAATGATGATTTCATAATGTATGTTCAAATATTTATACGGAAGCCATCATTGTATAAATTCAAAATACAAATTTGTCATTAAACCCATTAAGATCAAATGCATCAAAATCTTTCATTCAAAAATTTAATAAGAGCAATATAAATTGATTACATGTGAGCATGTATCAACTTTTCAAAGCAACAAGCAAGTTTCGTCATAAAAACCATTAAGACTAAACACATCAAAAATAAAATATTATGATAGTGTATTTTCTTATTTGTAAGAGTTTCAATTTACGTGATTTGATCTTTCATAAGAATGATCAATGTCATGCATTATATTTAAACATGAGAGCATCATCATATTTAGAAATGAATTTATCATTGAAATCATTTCACTTCTTTCTTTCATTTGTTATAATAAGATGATCAATGGTCAAACTTTTGCTAAAATCATACATTATTTTAAAAATCTGAAAAATACTTTTCGTCATGAAAATCATCAAGTCCAAATGTAATACAAGGCAACATAAAAATCACATTTCTTTCATTTTGAAAATTTGTGGGTTGGGTCTTTATAATTGATTTCATGAAGACATGTATCAATAAAAATTTCATCATAAAAAGGGTTAAAATCCATTAAGCCAAAATGGAAGTTTTCAAGCGATAATCAAGATACATATGTATGGATTAATCCTAAGCATTATCACAAATCTTGCATCATTCATGTTTTTACTTTTCAAAACTACTATAAAGAAGAGCATAGTATAATTTCGAATTTTTTTTTTGAATTTCTACAAACACAAGAAAAACATAAAAAAAATTCCTACTAACTAAGATAAGCATTCATGGAAATCATCATGTAATTTCAAAATAATTCAAGGAAGTTAAGTTACTTACCTCATTGTGAAGCCCATGAAAGCGTAGTTTGCTTCTTCTTTCTTTGATTCTTCTTTCCAAGCCTTCTTCTTCTTGGCCTCTTTCTTCGCTCAAGTTCATTTGTATTTTTAATTTTTGTTTAATGAACTTGTTAACATTCATTGTTATGTGTTCAATGTCCTCATTGTCCTCTTCACTTGAGTCATTACTCAAGTGGCATTTCATAGTTCGGAGTTCAAAACCTTCTTGTTCTTTAGAAGGTTGTTCATGTGCTCATCAAGTTCTTCATATTCATCATGTTCCATTTCATAGGTCTTTAAAGACCCAATGAGTTCATCAATAGAATAATTATTTAGATCCTTTGATTCTTGAATCGCCGTTATTTTAGGATCCCACCATTTTGAAAGGGATCTTAAGATCTTGTTAGTGAGTTCAAAATTCGAAAAACTTTTACCAAGACTTTTCAAGCTATTGATGACATCCGTGAAGCGGGTGTACATGTCATCGATAGATTCGCTTGGTGTCATTTGGAAGAGCTCAAAATCATGCAACAAGAGGTTTACTTTGAGTCTTTAACTCTACTAGTTCCTCATGCGTGATTTCAAGAGTTCGCCAAATGTCAAAAGCCGTTTCGCACATAGAAATCCGATTAAACTCGTTCTTGTTTAAAGCACAAAATAAGGCATTCATAGCCTTTGCATTTAAAGAAAACGACCTTTTCTCCAAAACCGACCATTCGTTCGTCGGTTTAGAGGAAGGTTGAAAACCATTTTCAATGATGTTCCACAAATCCAAATCCATTGAAAGCATAAAAACTCTCATTCGAGTTTTCCAATATGTGTAGTCCGATCGCTAAAGAACGGTGGGACGAAAAACCGAAAAGCCCTCTTGAAAACCATTTAGAGCCATTTCTCACGGTGTAAATCCGAAGAGAAAGAACATTGGCTCGATACCAATTGTTCGGATCAAAAGGCACTAAGAGGGGGTGAATTAGTGCAGCGGATTAAACTCGTATTCTTGAAACCGATTTCTCAAAGAAACACAAGTTCGTGGAAGAATTCGATTCGACGAAAGAGAACTTGAAAGTAATTGCTTGTGAAAAGGAACTAACTAAGAACTTGCAGCCAAGAAATGAAGTGATTTCAGAAATGTAAACACTCACACATTTGAGAGACAATGATGTATAGTGGTTCGGTCAAATGACCTACATCCACTCTTGAAGCCTTTGCGATGAGGCTCCGCTCTTCCACTAGCAAGTCCTTTGAAGGAAGGATCAAACACCCCTTTTACAACCCTTTACAAGATGTTCACACTTGTACAAGATCTCTCAAGAAGAAGAAAGGTGAACACTTAGCAAAGAATACAACACTTTTCAAAGACTCTTCAAAAGCTCAAGACTCAAACTTTTTGCTCAAAAGGTTCCCTTTCAGCTGAAAAGGAAGGGGTATTTATAAGCCTCAAAGTGATTCAAATTTGGAGCCCAAACATGGAGCCAAAAATTTGAATCCTTTTGACCCCGATTTTGATCAACTCTTGGAGATCGACACCCAGTGTTCTACCGCGACCAGCGGTGCTACCGCCTGGCTTTCCACGCACCAGGCGGTACTACCGCCCCAGCCAGGCGGTACTACCGCCTGGCTACAGTAGCCGGGGGCGGTACTACCGCCCCAGGCAGGCGGTGCTACCGCCTGCTACAGTAGCCTGCTACAGTAGCCGGGCTACTGTAGCATGCACGCTACTGGTGCTGCTGGGCGGTGCTACCGCCCCAGCCAGCTGCTGCTGGGCGGAGCTACCGCCCCAGCCAGCTGCTGGGCGGTGCTACCGCCCCAGCCAACTGCTGCTGGTCGGAGCTACCGCCCCAGCCAGCTGCTGCTGGGCGGAGCCACCGCCCCAGCCAGCTGCTGCTGGGCGGTGCCACCGCCCCAGCCAGCTGCTGCTGGGCGGAGCTACCGCCCCAGCCAGCTGCTGCTGGGCGGTGCTACCGCCCCAGCCAGTTGCTGGTTCTGCTGGGCGATGCTACCGCCCAGCATGCATGCAACGTGCATGCATGCACACAGCAGTATGCATGCTGCTGGCGGTGCAACAGCCCAGCATGCATGCAACGTGCATGCATGCACACAGCAGCATGCATGCTGCTGGCGGTGCAACCGCCCAGCATGCATGCAACGTGCATGCATGCACACAGCAGCATGCATGCTGCTGGCGGTGCAACCGCCCAGCATGCATACACGTAGCCAGTTGGGTTTGGGCCAAAATTTTGGCCCAAACTCATCCTAATCAAGGCCCAATGGGCTCCCACTTTGGGTTATCTAATCCTAACCCAAAATACGTGCTAACTACGAATTTTAAAGACGTTTCCTAAGCTATTACAAAGTCCACATGACAACTTCTTCCGGCGAGCTTAGGTCAACTTAAACAGTCTTAGACGAACCGGAAACCATTCCGCGGACTCACGGCAAGCTCTCGGACTTCACGATGATCTTGGCGAGTTCCCAGAGCTTCTTTGGCAAGCACGATCTTTCTTGGCAAGCTCGCGAACTTCCGAGCGAACCTCCGGTGAACTTAGAAAACCCTTCGGCAAGCTTCCTACTCGTTCTCGGCAGTTAAGAAGCGCTCCCAACGAATCTTCGGACTTCCTTTGAACACTCGAACTCCCAACGATTCATCACACTTGTCTTGCCCTTTGTTTCGCTTTTACGTCTTCATCCCTATCGTAGTCAATCACCTTTCGATAGTAGACCTGCATAACTCAAAACGCAGTTAGACCACAAATCACACTCAATTAGTTTCATCATCAAAATCCAAGATTCAACAAAATGAAGCAGCAAGGAACTAAACAATTTGCAGCTAAGTAATGAAATGATTCAGAAAAGTAAACACTCACACATTCATGAACACAATGATGTATAGTGGTTCGGTCAAATGACCTACATCCACTCTTGAAGCCTTCCCGATGAGGCTCCGCACTTCCACTAGCAATCCTTTGAAGGGGAAGGACCAATACCCTTTTTTTACAACCCTTTACAAGAAGTTCACACTCTTACAAGATTTCTCAAGAAGAAGAAGGAGGTGAACACTTAGCAAGAACAAGACTCTTCAAGACTTATCAAAGACTCAAAAACAAGATTCTAACTCTCAAAAGGGTTACCTTCAAATTTGAGAAGGGGGGTATTTATAGATCCAAAATGGATTCAAAATTTGGCTCCAAATTTGAAATCAAATTTGGAGTTCTGAATGCAGGCGGTACTATCGCTTTGTTAGAGCGGTACTACCTTTGTTAGAGGCGATACTACACTTTGTTAAAGGCGGTACTACCGCTGTTAGAGCGGTACTACCACCGTCGCGCAAGGTGAGATCTGACAGCGGTTCTACGCTGGAAGCGGCGGTGCTACCGCGCCGAAGTAATGTGGTCGGCGGTATTACCGCTCCAGTGGCGATAATCGCTTGCCCAAAGACACGGCTGCCAGGCACCGCCCGGCAGTCTGTTCTGCTAAATGGGCCTTATCCACGGCCCAAAAAGCCCAGTAAGGGGTCGGTTGGCCCCTACTAATTTAGAGCAAGATTAATTCGAAATCCTTGCCCTAAGTACGTGCTAACTACGAAATTAAAAATATAATTAACAGTGATTTAAGCCGACTTTCTTCAAGTCTTATTCCGGTGAGCTTTTCATTGAGACTTCGGTGGTCCTCCGATATTTCCCTCGGATTTCTTCCGACGGGTTCCCAGCATGCTCTCGGCTTGTAAGATATGCTCAACGAGTCTTCGACAAGCTTAGAACCTTCTCGGCAAAGTTTCGCGAACCTTCAGCGATCTTTGTGACGAACTTCCGAAAACTTGGTAAGTCCACGATTCGATCTTGATTGGTTCCGGCAACACTTCCGATGATCCGCCGGACTTAGATGAACTCTTGAACCTTTGGACGGACTTGACCTCGGCAAATCACTTTATGTTTCTGACCCATCGTAGTTAATCATGCACGCTTATCTTTGACAATATGTATTAGAACAAGTAACCATCAATTGACTTCGTCATCAAAATCCGAGATTCAACAATCTCCCCTTTTTTGATGATGACAATCAATTGATGACGGAGTTATTCTTAACTCCC
The DNA here is from genome assembly GCA_024322285.1 of Musa beccarii. Taxonomy (NCBI): domain Eukaryota; kingdom Viridiplantae; phylum Streptophyta; class Magnoliopsida; order Zingiberales; family Musaceae; genus Musa; species Musa beccarii. The sequence goes on from CM044394.1 coordinate 13,413,289, forward strand.
CCTTTCAATATGCCATATAATGAGAAGGTAAAGACATTTGAATTCATTCTCTTGAATTCATCCAAAACCGATAAGTTACTTACGTTGAACTTATCATCATGCTTAATCAGCTTGAGGTTTCATTTGTAAATGATATCAAAGCATGACATTTAATTTCAAGTCGAAGGATGAAAACCATTTATCATTTCGACAAAAGATACCAAAAATTTTGAGATTACAACAAGGAACTCATGATTGAAAAGAGTGACAACATATTAGATAAATCATGAGAGGAAAATTTATCATATCAATCAAAAGATGCCATAAACATTTATAGTAGGAATCTTTCAAACATTGGATTGTGATGTATTGCATTACTTCATTTGCAATGCTTTTCAAAGATTGCAACCTGTTTTTGACACTAAGCATTGCAAGAGAATTGAATTGCAATAACAATTCTTACGACACATTTTTCATTTCATTACACTGTATAAGTCATTTTTCAATACAATGCATGAGTTATTTATCAAGTTATCAAAATATTTTGCTCATTAAAGCCATATTTAAAAAGTCATCAATTTCATATTTTTCTCCCCCTTTGTCATCAACAAAAAGGAGATGACAAATCCAAAAGATGTTTGATCATTTATACAGTGAAAACCATGATCGCAAGGCTAAAGGATACATCATTAAAGCCAATAAAAAAAAAGTGAGAGAGATCAAAATTCATGAAGAGATTCAAGAATGAAGTCATAAAAATTTTAACTGTTAAAAAAAACATCATGAAGGCAACATCATGAAAACTTTTCGATTGAAAGATGAGTTCTTTCATAATATTTTATAATCAATGAAAGTTTCATATATCACTGAAGGTATAAAGGTGAAACTATCAAAGTTTAAATGTTTTGAAAAACATGTAATATTTAAACATTAGGACAAATTTAGCATGCCTAATTCTCTTCTAATGAAGTCAAATTGTTCTTCATTTAGGGGTTTTGTGAAAATGTCTGCTAATTGGTACTTTGTATCAATAAATTCTAAAGTGACATCATTATTAACGATATGATCTCGTATAAAGTGATGCCTAATATCAATGTGCTTAGTTCTTGAGTGTTGAATGAGATTTTTTGTTAGACAAATAGCACTTGTGTTATCGCATTTTATTGGAATATTTTTTAAATTTATTCCATAGTCTTCTAAAGTGTTTTTCATCCACACAACTTGTGCACAACATGCACTTGCAGCTATATATTCGGCTTCCGCCGTAGATAGTGCGACAGAATTTTGTTTCTTGGAAGTCCAAGAAACGAGTGCATGTCCTAAAATTGGCATGTTCGGATGTACTCTTTCTATCTATTCTACATCCACCAAAATCCGCATCTGCATAGGCTATCAAATTAAAGTCATCAGATTTTAGATACCATAATCCTAGATTAGGAGTACCTTTAAGATATCTAAAAATTCTTTTAATGGCTTTAAGGTGAGACAACTTAGGATTAGCTTGAAATCTTGCACAAAGTCCCACACTAAACATGATATCGGCCTAGTTGCAGTAAGATAGAGCATTTGCCTATCATGCCCCTATATGTCTTTTGATCAAAATTTTCTCCATCTTCATCCAAGTCTAACTTGGTGGAAGTACTCATTGGAGTGTGGATGGCTTTTGAGCTGTCCATATTAAATCATTTTAACAATTCTAATATGTATTTAGATTGATTAAGAAATATGCCATTACTAAGTTGTTTAATTTGTAATCCAAGAAAGAAGGTTAACTCTCCCATTAGACTCATCTCAAATTCATGACTCATACACTTGGCAAAAGATTCACATAGTGATTCATCCGAAGAACCAAAAATAATATCATCAACATAAATTTGAACAATAAGAAAATTATTTTCAAAATATTTAATAAACAATGTAGTATCAATCTTGCCTTTAGTGAAATCATTTGAAATTAAAAAGGAACTAAGCCTCTCATACCAAGCCCTAGGGGCTTATTTTAGACCATATAAAGCCTTAGTTAGCTTAAACACATGGTTAGGGAGAAGAGAATTTTCAAATCCAGGTGGTTGTTCGACATACACTTCTTCAGAGATAAAACCATTTAAGAATGCACTTTTGACATCCATTTGAAATAATTTGAAATCATTACTACTAGCATAGGCAAGGAGCATCCTAATGGCTTCTAATCTTGCCACCGGAGCGAAGGTTTCTTCGTAATCGATACCTTCTTCTTGGTTGAAACCTTTGGCCACTAGTCTATCCTTGTTTCTAACCACGATACCACATTCATCTTGCTTATTTCTAAAGACCCACTTAGTACCAATAACTAAGTGGTCATTTGGTCTAAGAATAAGCTTCCATACCTCATTCCTCTCAAATTGATTCAATTCTTCTTGTATTGCGATAACCCAAGAATCATCTTTCAAGGCATCATCAATGCATTTTGGTTCAACTTGAGAAAGAAAAGCGGCATGGGCACAAAAATCTTTGAAAGAGGAGCGAGTTTGAACCCCTTTCGATGCATCTCCTATAATTAACTCCTTGGGATGAGCATCTACATACTTCCATTCCTTGGGTAAGGAAGTTTGGGAAGAAGATGCATCCAAGTTGTTGTTTTGAGGAGAGGGTTCATTCAAATTCAAATTATCAAAGCCAAAATCATCATCAAAATGTTTTTTCTTAAATTCAGAATTTTCATTAAAAACCACATGAATAGATTCTTCTATAACTAAGGTTCTTTTGTTGAAAACACGAAAAGCCTTAGAAACGGAAGAATAACCAAGAAATATGCCTTCATTGGATTTTGCATCGAATTTTCCTAAGGCATCCTTTTCATTTAAAATAAAGCATTTACAACCAAAAACTTTAAAATAATAAGAAACATTGGGTTTTTTATCATTCCATAATTCATATGGAGTTTTAGATAGGGATGGTCTCACTAGAACTCTATTTATAACATAGCAAGCCGTATTTACGACTTCGGCCCAAAAATATTTTGGTAAATTGTATTCATTTAACATGGTTCTAGCCATTTCTTGCAAACTTTTATTTTTCCTTTCCACTACTCCATTTTGTTGTGGATTTCTTGGAGTAGAAAAGTTATGATCATATCCGTTAATTTCACAAAAATTTTAGAAGTCATGGTTTTGAAATTCATCTCCATGATCACTTCGAATTGATGATATCATAAAACCCTTTTTATTTTGAGTGAGTTTACAAAATTTAGAAAAATATTTGAAGTAATCACTTTTATGAGCCAAGAAATAGGTCCAAAGCGTATCTACTATAGTCATCCACAATTACAAAGGCATATTTGCTACCTCCTAGGCTTGTTATGTCAATTGGTCCAAATAAGTCCAAATGGATCAATTGCAATGGTCTAGTGGTGCTAATTTGATTTTTTGATTTGAAACTAGTCTTTATTTGTTTTCCTAGTTGACATGCATCACATACCTTGTCCTTAACAAATTTCATGTTTGGGATGCCTCTTAGTAATTCACTAGATGAAATCTTAGAAATTAGTTTCATGCTTGCATGGCCTAATATCCTATGCCAAAGCCAAGCATCATCATTCAAAATCGAAAAACACATTTCATTACATAATTCATCAATATTTATGGTGTAGACATTGTTTTGCTTTAAAGCAATCATGGATATGTTATTGTTTAGTTTTTCAATAATACAAACATTAGATTCAAATCTAACAACATAGCCTTTATCGCACAATTGACTAATGCTTAAGAGATTATGTTTTAAGCCATCAACTAACAAGACATCATCAATTGAAAAACTTGATTTGTTACCAATGGTTCCTTTGCCAATGATTTTACCCTTGTTGTCTCCGAAGGTGACATACCCTTCTTCTTTGCTAGAGAGCATAGAGAAATGAGATGGATCTCCGGTCATGTGCCTTGAGCATCCACTATCAAGATACCATTTCTTGCTCCTAGCTTGTGAGTTTGTCTACAAAAGAGGATGGTTTTTAGGTACCCATTTAATTTTGGGTGCCCTACAAATTGATCTACTTAATTTGTAATTTGGCATTGAGTTGTTTATGGTTCCTTTGGGAACCCATATTAATTTTTGTGGACTAATTTTCTTAAACGGACATTTGAAAGCAACATGTCCCGTTTTACCACAAAAATTACATTTCAAATAGGGTGATACATGCAATGTGGATCCTTTAATGAAGGTATTAGGATTTTGATGAGATCCACTCACAAATCCTATTCCACTTTTATTTCCGACGTGACCCTTGTTTGCAAGGATCATGTCCAAGCCCTTGCTACCGACCTTGAACTTGTTTAAGGTCTCTTTAAATAGCAAGTTCTCCTTTTATTTCTTCTAAGTGCTCACACTTAGAGCATGGGGGGTAGAGAAGGAGTTTGTAGGTTATTGAACTTATTTTGTAATAAAGCATGCTCTTTCTTAAGCAAATTGAATTTCTTACTAATAGTTCTACATTCATCAAATAACTCATGAAAAGCGATAGAAAGCTCATCGAAAGATAATTCTTCACTAAATAATTCACTAACCTCTTCTCAAGGGCCATTAGAGCGAAGTTAGCCTCCTCTTTGTTGCTTGCCTCTTCGACCTCGGAGTCACTTGAATCATCCCATGTAGCCTTGAATGCTTTCTTTTTCTTGGGTTGCTTCTTCTTGGCTTGAGGACATTCATGCTTGAAGTGTCGGCTTTTTGCATTCGTAGCAAATAACTTGGTCCTTTTGTGTTCAAATTTATTTTTGTGTCGTTTTTAAACTTGTTCTTTCTTATAAATTTCTTAAACTTTCGAGTCAAAAGTGCAATGTCTTTGTCACTTTGTCCTCATCACTTGATGTTCCTTTCAAGTGGTCTTCTTGTGTTCTAAGTGCCATATCCTTCCTGTTCTTTGGAAGGGGGTTCTCAAGCTCTTCATGAGCATGGCACGTCATCTCATAGGTCATTAGAGACCCAATAAGTTCTTCAAGCGAAAATATTTTAAGATCCTTGGCCTCTTGAATGGCCGTTACTTTTGGATCCCAACTCTTTGGAAGAGATCTTAAGATTTTAGTTACCAACTCAAAGTTAGAAAAACCTTTACCAAGAGCCTTAAGTCCATTGATGACATCCGTAAAGCGGGTGTACATGTCTCCGATGGACTCATTTGGTTTCATCCGAAAAAGTTCATAAGAGTGCACAAGAATGTTGATTTTGGACTCTTTCACTCGGCTAGTGCCTTCATGAGTGATTTCAAGAGTGCGCCAAATATCAAAAGCCGATTCACAAATAGAAACCCGATTAAACTCATTCTTATCAAGCGCACAAAATAAGGCATTCATAGCCTTTGCATTGAGAGCAAAAATCTTTCTTTCCGACTCATTCCACTCACTCATCGGAAGAGAAGATTTTGCAAATCCATTTTCAACAATATTCCAAAGTTCAAAATCCATAGAAATGAGAAAAATCCTCATACGAGTCTTCCAATACGTATAATCCGACCCATTAAACAAAGGCGGACGAGTAATGGAGTAACCCTCTTGCATACCGGAGTAGGCCATCTCTCTTGGGTTTTAAACCAATATGAGAGCAAACCTTGCTCTGATACCAATTGTTAGGATCGAAAAGGCACTAAGAGCGGATTAAATATGTAACTTTGAATCCGATTTCGTATAAAGACAAGTTAGTAGGAAGACTTCGATTCGTTGAAAGAGAACTTGTAAGAAGTTGCTTGAGTAAATGAAGCAGCAAGGAACTAAACAATTTGCAGCTAAGTAATGAAATGATTCAGAAAAGTAAACACTCACACATTCATGAACACAATGATGTATAGTGGTTCGGTCAAATGACCTACATCCCCTCTTGAAGCCTTCCCGATGAGGCTCGCACTTCCACTAGCAATCCTTTGAAGGGGAAGGACCAATACCCCTTTTTACAACCCTTTACAAGAAGTTCACACTCTTACAAGATTTCTCAAGAAGAAGAAGGAGGTGAACACTTAGCAAGAACTAGACTCTTCAAGACTTATCAAAGACTCAAAAACAAGATTCTAACTCTCAAAGGGTTACCTTTCATTTGAGAAAGGGGGTATTTATAGATCCAAAATGGATTCAAAATTGGGCTCCAAATTTGAAATCAAATTTGGAGTTCGAATCAGGCGGTACTACCTTTGTTAAAGGTAGTACTCGCTTTGTCGATCAAGGTGAGGATCAGACAGCGGTTCTACCGCTGGAGCGGCGGTGCTACGCTTGGAGCGGCGGTACTACCGCCCGAGTAATGTGGCCAGGCGGTACTACGCTCCAGGTTGGGCGGTAGTATCACCAAAGACACGACTTCCAGCGGTAGTACCGCTGGCGCAGCGATTTCTACCGCCGACGATCTGTTATGCTAAATGGGCCTTATCCACGGCCCAAAAAGCCCAGTAAGGGCCCGGTTGGCCCCTACTAATTTAGAGCAAGATTAATTGAAATCCTTGCCCTAAGTACGTGCTAACTATGAAATTAAAAACATAATTAACGAGTGATTTAAGTGACTTTCTTCAAGTCTTATTCGTGAGCTTTTCGTTGAGACTTGGCGGTCCTCCGATATTTCCCTCGGATTTCTTCCGACGGGTTCCCAGCATGCTCTCGGCTTGTAAGATATGCTCAACGAGTCTTCGACAAGCTTCCGAACCTTCTCGGCAAAGTTTTGCGAACCTTCAACGATCTTTGTGATGAACTTCCAAAAACTTCGGCAAGTCCCTGATTCGATCTTGATTGGTTCCGGCAACACTTCCAATGATCCTTCGGACTTCCGATGAACTCTTGAACACTGGACGAACTTGACCTCGGTAAATCACTTTATGTTTCTGACCCATCGTAGTTAATCCTGCATGCTTATCTTTGACAATATGTATTAGAACAAGTAACCATCAATTGACTTCGTCATCAAAATCCGAGATTCAACAAGTCCTAGTTAAAAAAACACAATGGAAGCTGGAGAATATGTGTTGACTACACCGACCTTAATCGGGCATGCCCCAAGGATTGTTATCCGCTCCTGAAGATAGATCAGCTAGTCGATGCAACCACGGGCCATGAGCTTCTTACGTTCATGGATGCATTCTCAGGCTAGAACCAGATCCGCATGGCCCCGCAAGACCAACAACACACTATCTTTATCACCGACAAGGGGGTTTACTGCTACAAAGTCATGCCCTTCAGGTTGAAGTACTAGTCATATGTGCCCTACAAGCCAATCACATGAGTGATGGTACTTGTGACTTGATATGCACTTTTTCTCTTTGCTTATTATTAGGTGTTTTATCACTTTATCTTGCATGTTATATATATTGTGATGTCCCTGGATTTGTGCAATGGGAATCGGATCATGGTGAGATCACGATAATGAGACCGATTCACCTTTAAACATAGACCCTGAATTATCCTGGTCATAGGTTACTCGAGAAGGACATCGAGATAACTGGATAGACTGGTGTGTTGTATACCCGTCCATATGATGGAGGTAGCTGGTCTCATAGCTACTCGTGTGGGGACACTAAGGGTATAATGTAGGTGCTCATTGGGGAGTGAGTTCACTGATTGATCCGCCTACATAATGTTGGATGGTTATTGATACCTCACGTTAGACAACGATTCCGTAGTCCCAATAGTGTATCTGGTCCTTAGTCTTTAGACACTAAGGATGTTCTATATGAGTACTTCAGTCTTTGATACCGGACTTATAGGTTTAGAAAGTTCCAGATCTAGTACAGCCAGTTATTGGGAGTGGTAGCTAACCTTATGAGGGTTATTGAGTGTCAATAAAGGATCATCCGCTCTCGGTATAATGAGAGGAATATCCCATGTGTTCTTGCTCGAACAAATCCTTGGCCAAGATTATTCGAATTGAGAGAGAAAGATTTCTCAAGGAGAATCCAACAAGAGCAAGACTCGAGGAGAGACCGTATGGGCATGACAGCACCATGCCCGGTATAGGGTCTCTGGGATATTGGATGGATGAGGGACTATAGATACATGGTAACTGAGGACAGATAGGTCCAAAGGATTGGATTCCCCTGTATCGTCTAGGGGCCGCGGCGTAGTGGCCTGGTACATCCGCAATCGATGAGTTGGGTGAATTATTATAGAGATAATAATTCACTAAGTCAGAAGGAGTTCTGACAAGTATGACTCACGGCCAGCTCGATATTAGGCCTAGAGAGTCACACACATATGGTAGGTGTTGCGACGAGTAGAGGTTCAGATATGAGATATCCGCTGAACCCCCTATCTTATTGGATATCCATTAAGCCCCTGAATTATTAGATCATGAGATGAGATCCAATAATTGCTAATAAGAGATTGTTGGGTAGAAACCTACTAATCCAAGAGGCTTGGGTAATTGGATGGAGATCCAATACCCAATAGGGCAAAAGATCCATTAGGGTTTTCAGGGGGCCTCTATAAATAGGAGGGAACCAAAGCTCTATAGGCTGAGGGTTTCTTTTGGTAGCCACCTCCTGTTCTCTTCTCCCTAGAGAGAGGTGCATCGTCGTAATCCCTACCGTGTGGATACCGCTAGAGAGGGGGACGCTTGACCTCCTTCATCCTCTCCCACAGATCTACAGGAATTCAAGGATATACGATCTCCCTAGGTATCTTCTTTTACACGTGCAGTTTTTCACGGATTTGTTTGACGCACCGATCTTCGCACGACGACGAAAACTTTCTACTAGAAATCTAGGATGTTTTGTTTTTTTTGTTCTTCCGCTGCGCATGAGATGTCACTCCCCTGATGGATTTCCCAACATGAAGAACGCGGGAGCCACCTATCAAAGGATGGTCAATAAAGTGTTTAAGTCTCAACTCGGGAGAAACATGGAGGTGTATGTTGATGACATAATCGTCAAAAGCAGGTCGGCAACGACCCACCTAACTGACTTGGTAGAGACCTTCTGGAGTCTCAGACGATTCAATATATGCCTTAACCCGGCGAAGTGGGCCTTCGGGGTCGGGTCAGGAAAGTTCTTCAGCTTCATCATCCACCAAAGAGGGATAGACACCAACCCGGAGAAAGTTCGAGCCATAATGGAGATGCAATCTCTGTACTCGGTAAAAGAGGTGCATTACCTCACAGGAAAGCTGGCAGCACTCCGGAGATTCATGTCATGCTCAGAAGACAAATGCCTCCCATTCTTCCAGGCCTTGTGCCGAGCGGACAACTTCAAATGGACCCCGGAATGCGAGGACGCCTTCGACAAAATGAAGACCTACCTCGGTCGGCTGCCTCGGCTCGCCTCCCCCTGCCCGGGAAAGATTCTTAGTCTTTATTTGGTAGCCTCGAAGCATGTGGTCAGTTCGGTGCTGATAAGGGAGGATCAGGCCATGCAGCGGGTCATCTACTATACCAGCCATATCCTTGCTGGGCTCGAAGAGTATTACCCGCCAATAGAAAAGCTGGCGCTGGCATTGATCGTGACGGCCCGAAAGCTACGACCTTATTTCCAGGCCCATACAATAAAAGTAGTATCCGACCGACCGCTCCACCAAATCCTCTCTAAATTCAACGTCTCGATTCGAATGCTGAAATGGTCAATGGAGCTCGAGGAGTTTGACATCCAATATGCGCCTCGGATAGCCATAAAAGCCTAGGTATTGGCTGATTTCATTTCTGAACTAACCCTCAAGGACAGCCTGACCACGGAGGAGTCGGATTCGTCGGCTTCAACCTTGTAGGTTTACAGGTCAGCCACGTCGGGAGGAGCCAGCGCAGGGGTGATCCTCAGGAACCCAAATGGCAAAACCCATGAGCATGCACTTCGGTTGGAATTCAAGGCCACCAACAACGAAGCCGAATATGAGGCACTGTTGTTAGGGCTATGCCTCACCCTCAAAATGCAGGTATAGAACTTGGAGGCCTTCACCGATTCCCAACTGGTGGCAAGCCACTTCAACGATGCTTACGAGGCCTGGGAACCTACCATGGCCCGATACCTCGCAGAGGTTCGATGGGTCTCAGCTCACTTCAACCGTTTGGTGATCACGAGGATACCGTGTGCCCAGAATAGCCAGGCCGACATGCTTGCCCGATTGGCGTCCAGCCGGCCACCCGAGGAACTCCCAAAGAGGACTGAGGTCCTCTCCATGCCAACCCTACCGATCCCGGACGTCAACGTGATTGAAACAACCCCAAATTGGATGGAGGAAATCCTTCGCTACAAGGAGAAGGGCGAGCTACCCGATGACCCATCGACCGCCCATCGACTCAAACGAGCCCAAGCATGGTATGTCGAGATCGGGGGCAAGCTGTACCAAAGAGCCTTCTCTCAACCTTTGCTCCACTGCCTGTCCCCACTTGAAGCCGAGGTGGTCCTCACCGAAGTTCACGAGGGTGTATGTGGGGAGCACATCGGAGGCCAGGCCTTAGCCTTCAAAATACTTAGGCGAGGGTTTTATTAGCCGATGCTGCATCGAGATGCTTTATCCTACGTGCAATGGTTTCAACAGTGTCAGGCGCACGCTCAGGTCTAACATCAGCCGACGGTGCCCCTCGCCCTAATCGACGTAGCCTGGCCCTTCACATAATGGGGCATGGACCTCCTCGGCCCATTTCCTCTGGCTTCGGGCCAACGACAGTTCCTCATAGTCGGAGTCGACTATTTCACCAAGTGGGTTGAGGCCGAACCACTAGCATCCATTACCACGAAGCAGGTCAAAAGTTTCATGTGGAAGAATATCATCACGCGTTTCAGGATCCTGACGGCCATTATAACCGACAATGGGACTCAGTTCAACAATGCAAGATTCAAGGCCTACTACCAATCGTACGGGATACGGTTGAAGTTCAGTTCGGTCGCCACCCCCAGACTAATGGTCTTGCCGAGGTCACGAACCGAGCAATCCTTGAAGGACTGAAAAAGAGGGTGGGCGAAGCGCGTGGGGCTTGGGTGGAAGAGCTCCCGAGCGTCTTGTGAGCATCCCGAACAACTCCAAAAATGACATAAGGGGAATCCCCATTCATCCTCGCATACGGTACCGAGGCTGTCCTTCCCCCCGAAATCATGTTCCCAACCTTGCGGGTGGAAAACTTCAACGAGAAAACTTCAAAACTCGAGCTCGGGGCCAGACTTGACCTCCTCGACGAGCGAAGGGCCGAGGCCCACCTATGCGCTCTGGCGTACAAGAAAGCGGTAGCCCGAATCTACAATCGGAGGGTTCAACCATGGATAATTCGGGTTAGGGATTTGGTCCTCCGAAAAACTGAGGTGAGCGATCCAACCCGTGCTAGAGGAAAATTATCCCCGAACTGGGAAGGCCCCTACCGGGTACGATGTGGTCTGAGAAGGTACTTGCCACCTCGAAACCATGGACGGGACCCCCCTACCAAGGGCCTGGAATGTGGTGAACTTGAGAAAGTTTTATCCTTGATTCCCGATATAAGCCTTAGAGTTTGTACTAAAAAATTTTGCATTCATATAAGTAAAGTTTTTACACTATGCTCAGTTCGGGCCTTACAAAACTTCAACTCGGCCGACCGAAACTAAAAGGAGAGGTGCTCCCCCTAAACTCCCTAACTCAGAGGAGGTTCTATCGGGCTATCATCAAAAGGAACCTCGTCGGGCATGTCCACTATCCTATCCTCGGGGAGATCCATGAAGGGGTTGGCCTCCAGCTCCAGGTCTAGGTACTTAGCGTGGAAGTGAGCGAGCACCACCCAGTAACCGAACTCATAAGTCGCCTGGCCCGACCTCTGTAGACCGAGTTCAAAGTCGGCGATTTCTTGTACTCGGCGATCATCTCCTTCGCCCATTCCTCGACACCTCGATGCTCCTCCTGTAGTGCCTCCTCTGCAGCATGGGCTGCCGATCGGGAGACTTCCACATTCCGCGTGAGCATAAGTAGCTCATCATCCAAACTGTGAACCCGCTCGTGGCTACTCTTCAGCTCCGCCTTCAGCTGGTCGACCAGGGCCTCAGTGGCAGCCACCCGCTGCTCCGCCGCCATGACCGCCTCGGGACTCGGGCCGCTTCTCAACTCCACCTCCCGATGCAGTTTGAAGTTGGCACCCCCAAGGCGCTCAACCACAAGACTTGCATCCTGCACCCAGTCGATCAGCGTTATCATGTAGTGGTGGCTCTGCAAAAACTCGGGGATCAGAGGGTGTAGAGTGAACCCGGTAGCGAAAATTGGAGGGGGTGGTACTTACCCAGACCGTCGCTTTCGCGGCACGGTCCATCAACACCGCGGAAGGCAAGCAGTACAGTTGCTTCGCCAGACCCGGGTGAAGCGACCCACGGGCGAACTCCAAGACCGCCGAACCATCGGCCTATATGTGGTTGTCGATCTTGAGGGAAGACCATCGGGTCCTGAAAGATGCCCTCGGTTCCCTATCGGGCAAATCCACCAACTCCAAAGCCCGGAAGGGCTCACTCTTGCTTGAAGATCGAACCCGACATAGGTCTTTCATCAATTTAGGGTGCTCCCCCCACTTAGATAGGGCCTCACCCCCGACTGAATCGGCTTGGCCCTTCCCCTTGGAACCGGAACCTTCTCCATACGAGCCGCTGCCCGACCCATATGCTGTTCGCGCAATGGCCTCGTGGAGCGCCGACCCCTCGGACGACTTCTTAGTTAACACTTTGGCTTTCTTCTTAGGGCGGTCTACTTCTGCCTCCTCAGGACCTCGGCGCCCCGGGGTCCCTCGTCGGGCCAAAGGATCGGCATCATCCTTTTCCTGCTCCTGAGGAGGCCGCGTCGACGTCGAAAGATGGGGTATCCCCTTCAGAGCATGGAAGTTCACCATATCTGCATAGTTATAAGTTGGTCAACAAGACGTAAAGAAATATGGATAAGCCTAAACGATGAATCCGACCATACCCCTATAGGCCGAGCTGAGCCCCGCTTTGACCAACCATCCTTTGGTCATCCCCCTAATAGCCCGAGAGGAAGACAAGACATCCCTCAAGCGCCCTACCCGCTCGGTCTCTTCATCAAAGAGGAAGGGGGGAACATTATTGATGGCTCGGGAAGTCCACGCCAAGCAAAACCCCCACCCCTCGCGGCTGCTCATGAAGAAGTGATGCGTCTTCCACCCTTTGTTGTTGGAAGAAGCGCCGCTAATCTTGAATCCGCCCCGGGTGGTCAGATAATACCCGCCCCGACCCTTGCAAAGCTGGAAGCATGCTATGAATAGCATCCGGGTTGGTTCGATTCTTGCCCCCTGGCATTCTCCTAAAAAAAACCACCAATTAGCACCACAAATTGGGCACCATCTACGACGGAGAAATTCCCCACCATCGGAGACACTCCATGATCACCGGGTGCAGCGGAAACCTCAACCCTGCATCAAGGGCATCTAGGGTAAGCCCGAACCCATCCGAAAATGGGTCGTAGGAGCATTGCCTGGGAGACAGGGCGTGTAGCCCGTACTCCCTCGGGATACTATATCGATCCCGAACGAGCCCTAGCAATTCCTCGGTCACCACCGAATCTACATCATGCTAGGCCCACATGACTTCAAGGGCTGCAAGTGCCTTCGAATCCATTCAGGGCGACCCACCAGACGATGAACTTAGGACTTCTACCCTAGAACTTCTCGAGGTCGGCTCGTTGGCCTCGGGATTCGACCGACTCAATGACAAGAGAGAAAAAGACATCCCGACCTTAGGGCTGGGCACCAAGAGAGATGGACCGAGGCAAAAAAGGGGGGGGGGCGGGGGGCAATCAAAGAAGATCACAATGACTCACCTCCATGCAACAGGAGATTTATAAGGAAGCAGCGACGGGTTAGGGTGACGTTTGGGCTCCCCGAGGTAGGGAGTAATGGTAGTATTCGCCAAGGGCTACCTCGATTAATGCACCTACCCAACCGAGGCTCCCGCCTAACACCCCAACCGTAATCCCCACCAGGCGTGCACACCCCCATTTCCCACCAACAGGTTGGCACATGCTCCTCCCCGTGGAGGCACGTGACGTCAACCCACAGGTTGGTGCATGCTCCCCCCCCCATCAGCCCACAGCACCACGCATACCGCCAGGAAGCACTCCCAAGCATCAAGTACCGGAGCATCCCGGGCACTAGTCCATTTGTGCCCAAGTTCACCAGCTTAAGCATAAGTCAATTTGTGCCCAAGTTCACCAGCTCGGGCACTAGTCCATTTGTGCCCGAGTTCACCAGCTCAGGCACTAGTCCATTTGTGCCCGAGTTCACCAGCTCAGGCACCAGTCAATTTGTGCCTAAGTTCACTAGCTCGGGCACTAGTCCATTTGTGCCT